>VZTN01024229.1:0-138456 GCA_013400515.1 Erpornis zantholeuca
CAAAAAATCATCTTGGCATCACTTCCACTGAGACAGCAGCTGGCAGCTCCCACCACCTCTGGCTGCATCTGTTTGGAAGCCTGGGGGGACAGCACTGTGTCCTGTCTGTCCCTCCTGACAGGCAGGGGATTGCCTTTTAAGATCCTTTTCAACCCAAAGCAACTGCACAGGAAAAAGGGGGGATGTGACTTCTTTACCACAGCGCAATCCCTCCTCCCTTCCAACAAAACAAAACAAAAAGAAAATCCCGAACGACCAGCCAACAAATAAATAAAGTGAATCAGCGTCTCATTGTGGTGGTGGCTGAGGGTGACGAGGAGGAGGAGGAAGAGGCTTTCAAGGCGAGTTGTGCCAGTGGATCCCGGTTAGCAGAGCTGTCTGGCGCCTGAGAGGGATGTCTGTGAATGAAGGGAATTTGCGAGGCTGCTGCCACACGCTGCAGATGAGGCGGCTCCGCTCGCGTTCGTGCACATCTCACCCAAACCTGGGGATTTCTGTCCCGAATCCTGTGAGAACAGCACAGCACAGCGCGGCTGCCGCCGTCTCACCTCATTGTGGATTCCTGGGGAGTGCGGGATCCGAACGGGGAGCAGGTGCAGCTTTGGAGGAGGTGGGACCCGGCAATTATCAGCCCGAGCGTTAATTGTCGAATTAACATCACACTGTGTAACACGAGTAAATAAGAGTCTCGGCAGTTTGGGTTTCTTGCAGAAACCTTCGTTTCAAGGGCTCTGTGTCTGCTCTGATCTCTCTTCCACCTCACGTTAGGAGCCTGGCAGGAGCGGCTGGCGGTGTCTGAAGTAGCGTGGATGGTTTGTCCCCGTCCTGCACTGCAGAGCAGGATTCAGTGTGGGATGAACATGCAGAGCTGGCCTGGACATAATTTCTGCCAAAGAGCCTATATTAACACAGTCTATTACCCTGGCTGCAGATTGGGTGTGGGTGGCTCTCCATCCTTTTGGCAATTCCCGTGGGTTTTCTGCCGGTAACTTTGACCAGAAGCTGTTAAAAATCTGCCGTACATTCCACACTAAGAGGCAGCTGCATTTCAGGAGTGGAGTGATAGTCAGAGCAGAACCCCCCCCTTTTCTCTAGGCATCTTCATCTGTGAGGCACTGCAGGTCCTTTGGGATGATTATAAGGTATTTATAGTTGAGGAGATGGATGACTTAGCCCTAACAGTCTGAATGATATCACAGCGATGGCAGCCTTAAACACAGACAGCTAGAGGTCACATTTGATTACATAAAAACTGGATTTCAGCCGAAGCAGCTGGGAGAGATGTTCCTCCCTCCTTGAGAAATGACAAGTGCAAAAAAAAAAAACCACAACCTCACCATCCTTCCTGACTCGGCTTCCTGAGGCAGCCAAGAGCAGAGTGCAGGGTTAGGTGCCAGTGGCTCTGTTATCCTTGGCAGCAGGAAGCAACTTGTTAGTGGTGGCAGCACAGCCCAGCTGGCAGGGTGGAGAGGCTGTGGCAAACAGAGTGTCCCCAGCATCCATCTCCCTGTCCCCTTCTGGGGAGTGCATCAGGACAGGTCCTGTTTCTGTGCTGATTGCTCCCCCGTTCATTTGTGGCCGTATAAATTCCTGCTGCTATTATACAGGGAGGTGATGCAGAACAAAGCTGCTGATTAACACATGGAGAAGGCATGGATGCTCCTGGGAAGGGACAGGGACTCAGCTCCAGCCACTGCCAGCTGGCCAAGGGCCTGGCCAGTCCCTCCAGAAGAAAACCCCAAAGGCTCAGGTATGCCCTGGGAGTTATGGAGGTTGGTGCTTTGACCCAGAATTAAGTCTCCTGCCCTAAATGAACTTGTTGGCATCTTCTCTGTGGTCAGCCCTTCTCACAGCCTGGCAGAAGGGACTGGTACAAGTTGTAGAAGACCTGTTTGCGTGTGGAGAAGGGCAAGAATCAAACAGGAGAAGGGACAGGAGGGTGGGAATTGGGACGAGAGACCCAGAGCTGAAAGACCAGAAAGCTCTGCTGGTTTGGAGCCAGGCACCTGCACATGAGGGGAAGAGAACAGGACAGGTGAGAGCAAGGTGGGGCTGCCTCTGAGCTGTTGAGGTTTGCTGGCTTGGTTCCCTTCTTGCAGAGACAGCACAGAGCAGAGCAGATCCATCCCTGGATGGATTTTAGCTGGATGCTGCTCAGAGGGACAAAAGCTGCCAAAAACATGACTAACCCTAGGAGAAGCCAGGACTGGGTCTGGGGGGGATCAGGTCCAGCTGGGGCATGAGACCAGGAGCCACATGATTTGCAGTTGCTGTGGTCCTCTGGCTTTGCCACATCATCAAAACCAAAGAGGCTGAGGCTGTGCTACAGTGGAGATGAGGGTTGGAGGTGCTTCCAGCCAGGAGGGCAAAGGTGGTGTGATGGTGTCTTGCTTACCACCTTTCTCCTTTCCCCATCTGTGTTTTCCTCATTCTCAGCTGCTAATTCCTTCAGCTTCAGCCACTCCTGCAGTCCTCCATCCCCCTGCAATCACTGGTGTGGTGCTCAGCCAGGCTGGGCTTTTCTAGACCCTTTCCAGGGAAGCCTTGGTGGCTGTGAGTAAGGCTGAGACAAAAAGGGAGGACTGGAGGTCCTGCTCTCTTGCCAGAGCTGAACAGAGATGGGGAAGGGAGGTCAGACCTGGCCATGCAGGCAGAGCTGCCTGTTGGAGGGCAGGAGGAAGCACAGCAGCAGCAGCTGTTTTATGTCCTCCTGCCCTAGAGCCTGAGGGGCAGGGGCAGGCATGAAATTCCCCATCCCACTCCTGTCAGCCTGATGGACAGAGTAGCCCCTTGCCCCATCCTGAGGGTGTGGGGAGGCCAAGCAAAATGGAAATGAGTCGTTCCTGGAGGGGAGAAGCAGCTTTGTGTGTCTGGGGTCCCTTCTGCAACCCATGCTGGGTTTATCTCACACAGTCACCAGTGTTGGACACAACCTCAGTTCTCAGGCTCACAGGGTTCATGGACATGAATGCTTGCATTGTGTGTGTCCCTATGGATAAGGAATGTAGAGCACAGCTACTCCAGGTTCACCATCACCTTCCCAACAGCCACTGTTGGTCTGTGAAGGCTGAACATTTTTTTTCTACATCTTAAGCAAACCCAAATTCCTGTCAGGAGCAGAACCAAAGTCTCTGAGGTTCGGGGGAAACAAACAAAACCTGCTTAGAGTGAGCCCAGATGTTGAGCCCAGATGTGGGATGGTGGCCACATGCTGCACCTCTGTGCAGATCTTGCTGTCACCTGTAATAATACCTGGCCCTGTGAAGCATGAGGCGTTAATCACAGTGATGTGAGAGACCTGAGCCTCACCATCTGTGCAATTATCCAGCCCTCCAGCAGTGCTGTTTGACCCATCAGAGACATCTACATGTCCCTACATGTAGATGTTGTAGTCAAGGTGCAATACACCTATTTTTTCCAAGCTGTCATTCAGTTTAGGGTTGTATCACAGAGCTGGTTCTCCACGTGTGTGATGGAGGCCCAGGTGGTCCTGAGCTGGCTGCCTCCAGCTTTGTGTATTAAACCAGAAACCAGAATTAATTAAACCAGAATATTTATGTATTAAACCAGAAACCCACTGGTGCATGAGCACAGGACCCACTGCACTGACACACTGACAGACTCTGACCTGACCACTTGGCACTGGATATCTGCATCCCACTGGGAATGTTCAGAAGTCCTGAGGGCTCTCAGCTTGGGGAAGCTGGTGTCAAACAGAGTGGTCCCAGACATCACAGAGCCATAGAATGGTTAGGTTGGAAGGGACCCCAACAATCCCACAATGAAGTTCCACGTTCACTGGTAACCAGATGGGCACCAGTGTCCCAAGGTAGGACCCAAGAAATGCACCCCAGGGTCTGGTAATTCCTTGGTGCTGGAAAACCATCGATTTTGGGTAAGTTCCTCTGGCCAAAACCTCTGGCTGATGTTTACATTTGCTTCCTGAGGATTCTGTGTCCAAGTCCAGCTCCCAGCACTCCGTCACTTATTGCTGACTCTTGAGCTCAGCGGTTTTGCTGCTCTGAGAAGTTATTCCCAACATCAGACTCTCTCAAAACGATCCTGCCAAGATGCTCTGACTCCCCCTGTTAAGCAGCAGGAGAGCTCAGGCTGTGCCTCAGAATAATTATGCACAAGGCACAGTGTCAAAACAAAGGTGGAGAATCCTAAAACATTCACGGATGTGCTGTGCTGTTCCCATCCGTGTCCTTGAGACACTTCAGTACCTTCCAGAAAAAGAAGTATCAGGTGCCAAATGCTGGCTGCAGTCCCCTTCTCTCCCAGGTGCTGTTTCTCAGGAGATTTAGACTTGACTGGGAAGAGAACAGAGGTTATTCAAGGCTGTTTGCTGCGGGATGCTGGGGTGGTGTTGGGACAGGCTGTGGCACTGGAGGCTTAGGACATGGGGTGTGACCCTCATGGGGTGACCCTCATGGGGTCAGTGCCAAACTTTTTCTGTAGGAATGCCACAGGCTCTCACAGCTGTGCCTTGGGATGGACACTGCCAGAGGAGCCAAGGTCCTTGCAGTCTACCCAGGAGCACTTCAGGTCCCTCCTGTTTCAGACCCCCTAAGTCTGTCCATATCTGCTGTTCTCTGCTTTTGAAGGTGAGCCACAGCATCCTGGAGATGCTGGCTCCAAGACCATTTAGGATGTGAAGTCAAGTGACAACACCAGATCTTTGGGTTGCCCTTATACCAGCTCTTTCCTCTTTTGCCTTAATTCCCACACTTTTATTGCCTTTACTGTATATAGGACCTTCTGAGGGAGGTACAGACATGAGGCTGTCATAGAGCAATGCTCCCATGGCTCCCTCAAAGCCTGGGCTACCAAATCTGCCAGCTGGCACCACCTCCTTGGGGTGGCTTCAGCGCTCCTTCCAGCCCATCTTCTACTCCTTCCCTGTTACCCAGACATTTTCCAGACCATTTTGACATCAGGCAGTGACAGAGGAAGCAGCAGAGCTGTTTCTGTGGAGAATGCCCCACGGGGAAGGGGTTTGGCTCTCCCTCCTGCTCCCACAATCCGAGGCAGCGGCGGCAGTCTGCTGAGGGAGGCTGATGTCACTTGTGGCACCACGTTGTGCTCAAAGGTCTTCAGTCTAAATTTTCAGCATGGAGGCAGCCAGGGCTGTGTCCCACTGGCACAGATTCCCTGGGTGGATCCATCCCCTCCTGCTGCTGCTGGGGCCATTACAAGCCATGGAGCAGCTGAGCCACAGGCTCCTTCAATCAGTGTTCTTCCTTTCAAATGTGGCTATGGGGATGTTTAGGCTACTTAAAAGCACAAAATATATCAATAATTGTTGTGTTGTCACTGTCTGAGGCTCTCTGGATGCTGGAAGCATCCCCAGCTGGCTGTCACTGGAGTGTTGGTCAAGGTTTAAGCTGTACATCAGCCAGGTGAGGCCACCATGTGCTGGCATATCTCTGCACCAAAGAGAGACTCTTTGATCCAGCCTATTCCCCTCATCCCTTAGGGACACACTCCTGGGTCTTTGCAGGGGATTTGGGATCCTGCAGGAGGGATCATCTTGTGGGATCAGGCAGGGGACTGAGGAGGGGGACAGTGCCCCTGAGCTCCCAGGGTTTCCAGCTGCCAGTTGTTCTGCTCTGGTGTCAGGGAGGCAGCTCTGCCAGGGAAATCACAAAGGCAGCCACAAGTGGGACTTAAAATAGCTCTCCATGCTAGGAGAGAGGGGAGGGTGGCAGGGACACCACCGAGGGAGGCTGGACTCTGCCTGCCAGTGCTCTGCCTCTTCCCAAGAGGAAAATCCCGGAGGGGAAAAGGAATCTGGTGCCTCTTGGATTCTGCAAACCTTCCCGTGCAGCAGGAGGTTTCCAGCCAGCTGGGAGGAGGGAACAGAATCCAGGTGGCATCCTGGTGGAGGAAGGGGGCCAGCCCCTCCCAGGCTGGTGGCTGGGTTATTCCAGAGCCAAGTCCCCCCTCCCACATTCCCACTCCCCCTGTGGCATCCCCGAGATGGCAAAGGCACCAATTCCATGGTGCTTGGCTCGGCCAAGTCCCTGCAGATGCCAAGGCTGGAGGCTGCAGGGATAAATGAGGTGGCTGTGACTCTCAAAAGCAGGGAGAGTGGCCACCACACCAAGGGCTCTGTGTCTGGGCAGCTGTGAGGGTTTGTGCTTCTGTGTGCTGGGAATTGCATGGAGGAAGCACCACTGTGCCTGTGTTGGCTTTCTTGGGAGAATCTGGGCAAAGGAGTGAACTCTGCAAGCCACATCCCAGCCACAAAAAGTTGGAGGTAGGGTTTGATGCCCTGCCCTGCCCTGCCCTGCCCTGCCCTAGAGGAAGTCCCTCATCACCTGAAAATCAGGGTGCATCACAGCTGGTTTCCTAGCAGGGTGCAGCACTTCCCTAGAGAACTCTGAGGGGCAATTTTCTAACCCTACAGGTCACACCAGAGCTCTCCCACCCCTTCATCTCCATCAGGGTGCTTCAAATCCAGCCCATTTTCCCTTCCCACAGCAAATATCAGGCGTGGTGGGGAGCTGTTGGTTGGCAGGTGCTTCATCCTGTTCACAAATAGGTGCATGGAGCTGATGGGACAGAACACCTTCAAGAGCTGCCATCACACTTTGTTAAGGCCACTTTTGAGAGGTGTGAAGCTAAAACCAACACATCTCCTTGTGTCTGAGCTGAGGAGGTGTCCCCTGCAGGGTGGTCAGCTTGGGGCCCCTCCTGGGCACACAGCTGTGGCAGCAGGGGCACTTTATGGCCCACACAGGTATTTACTGCCCTCCCCTTTGGGAACAGCCAGCAGATAAATGACCTTGCAGCACCCTGGTTCTGTCTTCTCCTCTCCACAGGCTGGCAAATCCAGAGCTGATATCCCACCCCTCCTCCAACCAATATATATTTTTTTTTATATCAACAGGGACCAAGTTGCAACCTGTGTCTCGTAGTGGTGCTGCTCCTTGTCTTGCACTCATAAATATTCAGCGTGTGCTGCAGGAGGCTTTGGGCTGAATTGTGTCACACGGCACTGACTTTGCTGGGCACACAGCGTTACAGGAGCTTCCCTGACCCTCCTCCCGGGGGGATAACGCTCCCATACTGCAGGTTTGTGTCCTGAAAATGGGAAATTTCAGCCAGACAAACCTTTGGTAGGTCGGGGCTGAGGGGGTTTGCGTTGCATGGAGCGGGCAAGGTTTGCAAACAACTTCTGGTACAGAGAAATTACGAAGCACCTTATGTGCTCTGAGGTAAGGCACCTACCCTCCACATGACTCCAAAAAAGCATCTTTTCCTTTACCACTGTCCCAAACCCAAAATGCCCTCAGTCTGTGCCATCTGGTTCATGTCCCCTGTGCTCCCAGCAGTGCCAGACTTGACCCGTTCCAGCCTGGCTGCTGGATGCTCTCCTTGGCAAGGAGGAGGTGGCACACATGGCTGGACATGACTCATGGCAGTGGGACATGTGTGCAGCCTTAACTCAAACAGGCTGTTCTGCTCTTTCCCCTGCTCGGGGCCCTCATTTGGGGATTCCACATCTGTTAGTGCCCCACAGCTTTAAGCTCATGCGAGGCTGCAGCCAACTTTCTGCTCTGGATTAAATTTACCGGGGGTTAAATAAGATCGCTGCTCTTCTCCGTCCTGTGACCCAGCCTGGGGTTTGGATCTATCTCAGAGTCATACAAAAGGCTTGGGTTGGAAGGCACTTTAAAGATCAACAGGGACACCTTGCTGTTGCTCCAAGCCCCATCCAACCTGGCCTTGAACACTTAAAACAGGTATTTAGAGCAGCATAACTCTCAGGCTGCCTGTCCTACCTCCCCAACCTCTAGCCTAGGGACTAACTTGCCTGAAACAAATCAAATTATCCCTCGAGTTTCCCATAAAATAACACATTTTGGGAAAAGAATGGGCAAACAGCTTTCATGATGTGCCTGTGCTGAGATCTCACCCTGGGAAGAGTGGCAGGTGTTACTGCGAGTGCCTCTGGGCTCTTGTTCCACCTCTGGGCAGCTACAGCCTCTTCCATTCATCATGAATTGAGTATCCCCTCCCCTGTGCTCTCCTTCCCCCCTGCACTTGCCTTTCAGAGGAATGCCCTGGCCTTGTGCCTTCAGGCTGCAATTTAACTGCACCTCCTGCTGTATCTGCAGGTAAATACCAGGAGTGTGAAATACAGATTTGTTATTTCTTCTCTGCATGGCCCTGGGCAGATCATCTTGTTCCAACCTCCCTGCCATGGAAAGGGACATCTCCCACTAAACCAGGTTGCTCCAAGGCCCCCAAACCCTGCCTTGAACACTTCCTGTTGGAGTCCAGGGAAGCCTGGAAGCTTCTCCTGCTCCTCTGAGGGTTCCTTTTATCCCCAGAGCTCCTCAAAAAGTAGCTTAGCCTGCAACCTAAGCTTTTGGAGAAGCTCCCTTCACTTTTGGGAGAACCTGAATGCACCAGAGAGGTGAAGAGATTTTTGTTTAGTGAACCACAGAGAGTTTAGCTGTAGTTTTAGGATTTTGTTCTGTGTATTATATAGAGACAAGATAGACATTTCTTGGGTGTTGGTCTTTTCTTCTTTCTTCTTCTTTCTTTTTCTCTTCTCTTCCTTTCTTCTCTGACACAGTTCCTGTGGTTTGCTGGTTGGTGGAAGGAACTGAGTGTGGAAGAGACATGTCAGTGGAATTGACATTTGTTGGTGCTGGGAACAAAACAAAGTATATTGAGTTTTCTTAATGGTCAATATTAGATATAAAAGGTAGCTACTGGTAGCAGCCATTGCCCTTTCTGCCCTTGTGTTCCTGGAGGTCACAGCTCTGGCTGTGCCTCCGAGGTTTTGATAAGAGAAAAATAAACAACCTTGAAAAAGCAGAAAGAAGCTTCATTTCATCTTTTTGGGACATGGGATACTGAAATCAGCAAGAAAGCTGAGCCAGAGACTGTCGGGGAACAAACAGACCCTGACGACTTCCCAGGGGTGTTTGACTCCTGGTGCTGCCACAGTCTGGTGTGGCTCAGCCTGGGAAACAGCCTTGTTCCTGCTGTTATTGTTCCAGTTTTCCAGTGCAATCTCCTCCATTTCTCAGTCAATGTCCAAGGAAGATTGGTCTTAATTTCCTATCTTGTCCTCCTTTTGGCTCGTCCATGCCGGGAGCGTGTGGAACAGCAGTTCTGCTGCCAGCCAGCACAAGGAAACTTTTATTTAAGATTTGCCTTAATTACAAATCCCTGTGCAGACAGGAACTCAGGGATGGCCACAGTGGTTAAACGTGAGGTCCCTCATCTGTGCCTCTGTCTTGTCTCCAGGATCTGCCATCAGCAAGTGTGGAGAGAAGGTGGAAACAGAGCAAGCACTTGGACTTGGTGATCCTTGTGGGTCACTTCCAACTCAGGATATCCTGAGGACTTCTTAAAAGGGCATGGAGTAACAGGAAAAGGGGGAATGGTTTTAAGCTGAGAATAGGCTTAGATTGGATATTAGGAAGAAATTCTTGACTGTGTGGGTGGAACAGGTTGCCCAGAGAAGCTGTGGCTGCTCCTGGATCCCTGGAAGTGTCCAAGGCCAGGTTGGATGGGGCTTGGAGCAGCCTGGGACAGTGGGAGGTGTCCCTGCCCATGGCAGGGGGTGGAAGTAGATGATCTTTACGGTTCCTTCCAATCCATTCAGTGATTCCATGATCTGCTCTGACAAGAAGTTTTCAGTAGCTTGATTTGGAGTGTGTTCACTGGTTTGAAGTCTTGGAGCTCAGGCCTGCTCCCTCCAGGATGGGAGTTCAGGGCACATTTGTCGTTTTTTCCTGTTCTTCTGGCTATCCAGAGAAGATAGACTGAGAAGTTCTGCTCATTTCTGATTTTATCATCTTTGTCTGTAGCATTTAAGGTGTGACCATCACCCCTTCCACACCCACTCATCCCACCTGGGCAAGAGATTTGTTCTGGCTGGTTTTCCATCTCCAAATCTCCTTGCTTGCCTCCATTTTGAATTTTAATGAGAAACAAGCACTTTATAACAACTGCAGAGATTCAACTCTGCTGGACCCTCAGACCATTAACTTGAAGGAAATGTAACAATGACTTAAATGTATTAATGAAGTTGCACAACAAGCTCTGGATTTGTCAGGTAAATTGTACAGTTATTAACACCAAACCTGACTGAACATGATCCATCTCCAGGGAGGTTTGGGAGGTGCAGGTGGGGATGTATATCAGCATTCCTTCTCCATTTGTGTGTCGGGATGGACATTCTTGTATGTCCATCCTGGGCGGTCATCCCTAAATCCCACATCTGGAGTGAAATTCCACCTCAGTAGATTCACCCTGTCTCCAGCCTGACCTAGGAGGGATCCTGTGTGGCTGCCATGTGTTTTTTTGGGGGACCAGGAGATGCTGAGCTGTCTCCAAGGTGCTGTTGCACAGTGTAAGAGAACTCCTAAAGGGTCTTTGTGCAGGTGGTGTCACCTTTTCCATGGACTGTGCTGGGAAAAGTGCCTGCTGGTGGTCTCTGGGGACTACATCTCATTCCCTGTCATCGACAAAGATCCTTTGGTGTGCTGGTGCTGTTCCATCATTGCAGGTGGGATGCAGACAGAATAGGCACAGAAACTTGTGACAACACAACACCACAAAAACCTTGCCGTATTTTGCCCCCGTGGGCACAGAAAAACACATCCCACGGTGTCCAAGGAAGGAAGCAATTAAAAACTGCTTTGCTTTCCTGCAGTGCTGAGAACAACAGGGTGCAGCAGGATGCAGCCCATGCCCCAGGATAAATGTCCTCGGGAGAGCCCTGGCTCCCTGGAAGTGCAGGTGGCTGCTAATTTGAACAGTATCCACTCTTTGAATGAAGCCAGCAGGGGTGAGGAACAGGGATTTGTCATTTCTAGGAGGTGGCTTTGGGTCCCTGCCAGCTCGGCAGGGTTGGGAAGCTCCTCTCATCCAAAGCAGCAGCTGCAGAGTCAGCCCCAGCCAGAACCTCCCCTGTGCTCGGGGAGGCTCTCCGAGATCTGTGGCTAATTGGGTTGGGAGACACCTGAGAGCTTGTCCAGCCCATCCCACTGAAGGCAGGATCAACTCTTTGCTGTTTCCCACCTGACAGAAGCACCTTCAAACCTGCTCACCAACTTCCAGGCTCCCCAAACCACCAGAAACCCTCTTTGGTGTCTAAAGCCAGCCTCCCCACTGTTATCCACAGACTACCCGCCCCACACAGGGAGAAAGATTTATTTTCTTCATTTTTCTGCTCCACATTTGAAGCTGATTATTCTGCTTCCCCTCTAAAACAACCCCAGTTCCTCCTGCGTTGCCATGGAATTTCAGGCTCTCCAGGTTCCCCTGGAGTCTGGTGTCCTGGAGTGCCCCACTCGTGGCCTTGGCAGCATCCTCAGGGCAGCGGGACTGTGCCAGGTGCCCATGTGCCTGTTATCCCTGGGACTGAGGTCTGTATCTCCTGCAGCAGCCCACCACTGCTGATTTAAGCACATTTATCACCCTTTTGCCTCAGTCTCGCAAGTCCTGCTCTGACTCTGTGCCCTCAGCTGTTGTTCCCTGAGAGTATTTGCCCTCCCTGAGTCCAGTCCTGTTTCTTTTTCCTTTTCCTGAACCCTTCCTTCAGTTCATCCAGTTTGCTCTGCGTCCCAGGCTCTCCAGAGTGCTCACAGCCTTTCCTGATTTATCAACCTTCTTCCTTCAATTCAGGGAATATCAGCCAGACAAAAGGCTCGGATGTGTCTTCCCACAGCTCCCAGGAGCTTGCTGCACCTTACAGAAGCTCAGGATGCCTTAGGTTGGTGCCCTGAAAAGGAGGGATTGAATTCCCAGAGGCAACAGAAGGATGAGATCTCTTGGAGATTGCTCACCTCTGTTTTCTCTCCTGCATTCCTGTATGGGAAGGACTCCTTCCCTCCCCAGCAGCAGCCCAGGGCATCCAGGACTGGATCCACACGTCCAGGATCTCCCAGGTAGCAGACAAGCAAGGAGGTTTTGAGGCAGGCAAGAGGATCTGGGTCGGTCATGATCCTGAAAACAATGGAGAGTTTTCCTCAGCAAGGTGCCAAAGACCCTTTGAAGTGTCAATCACATCATTTGGCATCGATTTTGCTTTCAAGATCTCCCTGCTGCTGCCCTCCTGAGAGCCAGGCTTTCTGCTGACAGGAGCTCTGGCGTGGGAATTTCGAGGGTGTGCAGTGCAAAACTTCCACAACCTGCCCAGGATTTGGGTTCTTGGAAATGGGGCCACCCCTGCTCCCCAAATGAGAGTGTTCCTGGATCCTGGCTGTGAGCTGGGCTTTGCACCAGCAGGGGCTTGGCTGCCTGGTCCTGGGGGCTTCTCTTGGCAGGGAATGGAACTTAGGAGATGATTTTGCTGTTGATGCTGTGGAATAAACCCAGAAAACTTTCACGTGGCACAGGAGTGGGATTTTCCCCATGCCCTTGGATGGCATTAAACTGACAGGGAATAGGTGTAGATTTGATATTAGGAAGAAATTCTTCCCTTTGAGGGCAGTGAGGCCCTGACAGAGGTTGCCCAGGGAGGTTGTGGATGCTCCAACCCATTCAAGGTCAGATTGGACAGAGCTCTGAGCACCCTGGGACAGTGGAAGGTGTCCCTGCCCATGGCAGAGGGTAGAACTGGATGATCCTTATGGTCCTTTCCAACCCAAACCATTCCATGATTTTATGATTTTGGTGTCAATATTTTTTCTTTTTTGCTGGACTTAGGTCAAACCTCCAGATCCCAGGACATATTTACATTGCTTTTCACATCTTTTAGCAGGGATTCTACTTTTACTTGAGGCAGTGGATGTCTCTGCATTTAAATAATGATTTTTTTTTTCCTGGGACTGACAGCTGGGAAGTTCTAGGTGGCTCCAGCTTTATAATTACCTCTGTCTGTCTTGCCTGTGTGTTCACGCACATTCACATGTGCACTTGTGCTCAAGAGGAAGCAGTGAATGCAAGGAACAGCTGGATCCAGTATGTGACACGTCAGGAGGAATTGTTTTTCTTTAAACATCTTTTTATCTCCATCTCAGTGCTGCTCTTCCCGGCTGCAGCATCCTCTGAATGAAAAAAAAAAACCTTGGAAATCCTCAGCCTGCTTGGGAAAAGAAAAAAAGGAGGTTTGCTAAATGCTGGTTGTGTCTGCGTGAACTTGGCTCCTGCCTGGGGACTGTGTGTCAAGGAGAGTTCCCCAGGGACTGTGCTCCTGGGACTCTTCTGAGGAAGTCCCCTTCAGGTTAAACCTCATGACAGGCAAGGCAGAGCAGCACTGGAGGTGGCTGGGATTGAACCACAATTGTGTTTGTGCAGCATTCCTCTGCTTCCCTCTGTCCTTCACACTCCCTGCTCCATCCCGGCTGTATCTCCCGATTTTGACCCAAAAACACGCTTTTACCACAAAGACATTTAAATTTTCCACCTCTGTGTCCAGCACAGAGAGCTCTGCTGGTTGTGGAAGATCTGATCCTTGTGGATGCTTGGGCAGGTGGAAGCTGGGGGTGAGATCTTGGGAAGGAGAGAGAGCTTTCCCCATCCACCTGAGAGGCCGTGGAGCGAGGTTTTGGAGAGGCCTCATCTCGCAGTCTGTTTCCTTTTCCTTTTAATGTGTTTGCTCTCTAATGTGTGTTGACACAGTAAATACACATGTTTGTACAAACATCCCAGCTGAGGGCTGCTCTGAGAGCCCCTTGCAGGGGATGGGAAATGTGTGCCTGGCAGATGTTGGGAGCCTGGTGTGCTCCACTTGTGCCAGCGGTGCTGGGAATGGTCCCCGCTGGGAGGAATTCCATGGGACAAACAGGAGGCAGAGGAGGCTTCTGTGGGAATTTTTTTGGATTGCTGCAGAAATGCATGGGAGCCCAGCGCTGTCCTGGTGGAAAAGGTGCTCCACTGGGGATCTGAACTGGTATTGAATGTGTGATTGTGAGGAAAACATGGATAAGTGTGGGGAGAAGAGAAGTGGACAGACCTCCCCTGAATATGGCACTTGGAAGGGATGGAATGGAGTTTGGGGGAAATGCTGGACAGAGCCAAAGCTCCTTTTGAGGTGCTCCCTTCAAACCAAACTCTTGGTGCTGGATGGGGCAGGCACCAGGTTTCCCCATGGAAGTGGTGGAGTCATCGTTCCCTGGAAGTGTCCAAAAAGCAAGGAGGATTTGTGACATGGTTTAGTGGGCGTGGTGGTATTTGCTTGAAGGCTGGACTTGATGGTCTTGGAGGTCTTTTCCAAGATTAATGATTTTATGATTCTAATTTCTTCCAGATGCCCTCCCAGCTGATCAATGTGCTTTGGCACCTGGATCTATGCTTAGACTTGTCTGTGGCATCTTGCTCCCAACCATAAAAGGCAGGAACCAGGCTGTGGGGGGACGAAAATTGGTTGAATTATGTTAAAACTGACCCCATTGTGGAATCATAGAATATTCTAAGTTGGAAGGGACCCCCAAGGTTTATTAAGCCCAACTCCTGGCCCTGCACAGGACACCCCTGTGCCACTTGAGTATAACAAGAAAAGCAGGGATTAAAGTCCAGTTCTCTGACCCTTGCAATAGGGAGGAGCAAATAAACACTGCCCTCAAAATTAAGATTTTCTGTACTAACCCATCCCTCCTGGCTTTTACCTCGGGGACAGCCAGGGAAGGGTGGCTGGCCCATCTGTGAGAGATGCCAGGCAGTCACTCAGGCTGAAATTTGTCTCACCTAATGCTGGCCATCAGCACTGAATCGAAATGAGCTGCCGTTTATAGATAATGGAGAGAGACTGGCATCTCCAGAAAGCAATTCACTCCATCTGCCTGAGACACCTATTTAGGATGGCACAAATGGCCCCTCGGTGAAACCTGTCTGTTCCCATTCACTCCGGGGGAAACCTGCCTGACTCATTAGGCGAGATGTCTAATTTTCGGGCAGACCATGTTAAACAAGATGAATCCCACATTTAGTGCGTGCCTGGAGGGCAGGCAGGTGACAGCAGAACGTCTCTGGAGCCCGGCAGAGCCTGGCTGCTCGCTCCTCTGCTGTTTGTTTTCAGGTTGGTGTCGTTTTTCCCACTCTTTGCACCCGAAATATCCTGCTTCGAGCTGGGTTACCACAAGTGGCACCTCGGTTTGTCACGGTCTGGGGAGTGGATGGAGCAGGGTCGTGAGGAGCATGGAATCTGAAGGGTTTGTGCCACGATTCTCCATCCTTGAGGCAGCTCCTTCTCCTGTTGCCCCAGGCTTTGGAAGGGAGGGAGATTTCACCGCTCCCATTTTGCAGGTGGGACACTCGAGGCACAAATTGGGATGAGGGGCAAGGAAGGATGGTGTGGGACTGGCACAGGGCTCGATCCCCTGTGCCTCCAGATGCTCCTCAACACCAGGGATCGTGGCTGGGTGTGCCCATGGACTTTTCCCTGCTGCTTCCCTGCCCAGGTGAAGGCCAAGGGCAGTTTTTAACTCTTGGGCGGAACTCTTTGGTCCAGGTGAGAAACACCCAACCTCTGCATTAGCGAGGCTGTGCAGGTGGTGTTTGATGTGTGAGTTGGCTGTCCCCAATCCCACTGACGTCCCCCTGGGAATATTTCCTAGGAGTTGGCTTCAAACCCTTCAGAAACACCTCAAATTGGAAATTTAGTCCATCTTGTTGTCACACCTGTCACCTCTGGGGTTTTTTCTTTCCTCCTTCCAAACCCCACTTGGAACCCTCAAAGCCCTTCTGTGCCAGGACCAGCTCATGGACCATTTTGGATCATTTTGGATAATTTCTCCTCTGGGGAAGAACTGAAATCGCCCTAAAATCCCACAAATCTTCTGTGTGAGGGGCTTGGAGCAAATCCTGGCCACAGCCTGTGGGACAAAGCTCTCCTTTGCCCACTGGAATCTCTGATGGGAGGATAGGGCAGGATGAGACTCTT
Source organism: Erpornis zantholeuca (assembly GCA_013400515.1). Classification (NCBI taxonomy): domain Eukaryota; kingdom Metazoa; phylum Chordata; class Aves; order Passeriformes; family Timaliidae; genus Erpornis; species Erpornis zantholeuca. The sequence goes on from VZTN01024229.1 coordinate 15,857, forward strand.
GCCCAAAGCATCGCTTCAGCTCCGGGACGTCTCCAGGAATTGGGATCCCTTCAGGAACCCACTCCATAGAGCTGCTGACACCCTGTGGCTGTCGGGAAGAAACGCAGCGACTTTCACGGGAGGGTTGGGCAAATTTGGGTTTGAAAAATGTGCTTCCAAGAAAAAGCAAAAAAGTGACTGTTCTAGGAATTAAAAAAAAAAAAAATAGAGAGGGAAACAGATCCTGCAGAGGTTTCCCAGCTGTGCTGTCAGTGCTACCACGGGGACAAAGGTGGCAGCTGGCTGGCTGGCAGGCAGCCTGCTTGTGGCTGTCCCTGCTCCTCTCCCAAGGCCATGGGCGGAGGGCAGGAAGCTTTGAAGAGCTCCCAGTTTGGAGGACAGAGTGGGGAAAGGCCCCTGCTAAAAGAGATATGAGACATGGCCATGCCCTCATCAAAATAACTTCTTTAACTCTTTCTCCTTCCTACCCCTCACAGTTTGTCACCCCTGAGATGCTTCCATGCAGAATTATATTTTCCTCTTGGTGTTTTCTTTCCCAGCCGCCAAGAGATCTGTGTGCAAAGACCAAACCCTCCCTTTTCTAAGCCACCATCTCCTCCTCCTCCAAGAGAGAGTAACAAAAGGAGGGGAAGAATCATAAAAATAAGGGGAAGGAGAGGCAGGATCATGCTCTGCTCCTCGACACAGACAGGCTGGGGGGAGTTTTGGCCTGGGATAAAACTGGCAGTGTAATGAGTTTTAGCTGCAGCCTTTGAAGGCGAGAGAAGAAGCAGCTGATTGTCACAGAGGGAGCAGGCTTGGCCCTTCAAACAACAAAGCCTGCAAAGATAGCCCCGAGTCCCAAAAATAAAGGCTTCACACTGCCTTCCTCTGTCACTGCCCGACAGAAATAGGAGCCTGGTGGGAACCACTGGGGACACGATGAGGAGCTCCAGTCTTCTGCCATGAATGCAGCCAGGCCCAGAAGGGTGCAGGCAGTGGGAGGGGGTTGGCTGCTGCCTCCTGGGGCAGCTGGTTGGGGTCTGGCCTCCATCACCCAGGCTGGCACTGCCCTGCACCAGGGACGTGGCTCTTCCCTCCCTCTTCCCTCCTGGTATGGAAATGAAGCACCTGAGCCAGCCCTGGATTGCTCCCCACGGCCTCTTTTGGGGCTTGGCCTTTGTCTCACCCTGTTCTAAACATCCTGGAGGGCTCAAGCTGAGTTCAGGGCTGTGAATGATGCCAGTGCCCCAGGAGGCACCGAGGTGGGGTTTTATGGCACATCCATCTCTGCATGATGGAGCTGTGCCTCCTGCATCCCTTGTGGATGTGTTGCCCCTCTTTTGGACAGCTGGTGTCCCGCTTCCATCCCTGTGAGCTCCTTGGAGAGCGCTAAAATCCAGTGCTGGGGGCTGAGCAGTGCAGGGCTCGGCCAGAAAAGGTCAGGATGAGAGCCCCAGGCAGGGAGGGATGGCCTTTGGGATGGTGCCGGGGCTGGCGTGGGGACAGTGGGGACAGAGGTGGCAGCGGGACAGCTACGGCAGCTGCGCCATCTGCTGCACACGTGGAGAAGCTCTGGCCAAAAGGGAGCGTTTTGGGTTGGTAGTTCCCAAAAACAATCGACAGTCCTGCCCCAGCCCCTTCTCCTTCCCCTCTTTTGTGCCTGATGTTGAGGCAGAGCTCCTTTTTTGCCATCTCCCATGGACCAGGAAAACTTATGATGCGGCTTGGGAAGGGTTGGTTGAACTATTCAACTTTTTAACTATAAAAAAACCTTTTTTCCCCCTCCTTTTCTGCCCTGTGAGGCAGATCTGGAGAGAGGGAATAAAACAAGGGAGCTCCAGGCGCTTGTCAATCAGTTTTCCCCAGGGCTCTGTGGAGCATCCTCAAGGGATTGTGTTGATCTCCAGAGCTGGGGTTGCTGTGTTTTGTTTCAGTTTCATGGAACTGATCTAACTTCACTGCAACAAAATGCCAGAAACGTGGAAGGCTTTCCCTAAAAAGGAGGTCAGGCTTTAGGGAAAGAAGCAGCAAATGGCAATTCCAGTAAAAAACTCTGTTTTCCAGAGAATCCTCAATGTTGCAGAGGTCTCAAGCTGTTGTTTGGGTAAGGCCAGTGTGTACCTCAAAATGCACAGGGTTTTGCATATTATGTCTCCTTGACTTGGGATTTCACTAAATAATACCCCAAAACTTTGGGAATATAAAACACCTGCACTATCCCTCTCTTTCAAGGAAGAGTTGCTCCTTCTTGGGAGGTTTGAGGTCCTTTTTACTTTAGCTGCAGTCACCAGCACACATTAATGCACTGGAGTCCCTGGTGCTACTGGTGTGTAAGTGTGGGGTAACCTTGCTGACAGGCTGGGAGAGCTGGGAATGTTCACCTGGAGAAGAGAAGGATCCAGGGAGAGCTCAGAGCCCCTTTTGGGGACTAAAGGAGCTCCAGGAGAGCTGCAGAGGGACTGGGGACAAGGCATGGAGGGACAGGACAAGGGAGAATGGCTTTAAGCTGAAGGAGGGGAGATTTAAATTAGATATTGGGAAGGAATTCCTTGCTGTGAGGGTGCCCAGAGCAGCTGTGGCTGCCCCTGGATCCCTGGAAGTGTCCAAGGCCAGGCTGGATGGGGCTTGGAGCATCCTGGGACAGTGCAAGATGTCCCTGCCCATGGCAGGGGTGGCACTGGATGGGGTTTAATGTCCCTCTCAACCCAACCCATTCTGTGATTTACTCCACCACAAAGCTGGAGCTGATCATGGAAATAACTGGCTGCTCCTAGGAGTGATCCTGCTGAAACCTTCAGCGAGGGGGGGTTCAGCTCTGACACCCCTCACCTTTCAGCTCCTGTGCCGGCACATTTTCAGTGTGGCTGTGGGAGGGACCCTGCTGGGACACAACCAGGACAGAGCCAGGAGAGCCGTGTGAACCGAGGGAGAAGAGCAGCGTGCATGAAAGCAGCAGTAATTATGCATCTCCATGCCCTCCCTCCCCAGCAGCCCTGGCAGGTACATCTGATCCCGGAGCTTTTGTGTCCTGACTGGCACTTGCTGTATTGACGCTGAACTCCTGACCTTGCTTTGTCTCCAGCCACGACCTGATGTCGAAGTGGCTTTGGGTCAGGTTTCACTGCCCGGGTTACCCTGAGGTCCCGGAGGAAAGTGATTCCTCTGCTTGTAAGAGGGACACGATCCTGCTGATCCCTCCCTGCCCACTCGAGAGAGGGGATGGCTGTGGAGACAGGAGCTGCTGCCCAGGCTGTTCTGCCATCACCTTCCTGTCACCAAGGGTGCAGCTGAGTGCTCTCCTCCTTGACTGACGTGTTCAAAATAGTAGGAAAATATCCAATTTGGGAACTGAGGGATCCCAACCAAAGCAGTGCCGTGATTGTCTTTTAGGGAAGCAGTTTTTTGCCAAATTCTGCTGTCTGAATGCTCCAGGGGGAGTTTAGGTTAGACATCAGGAGAAAATTCTTCTCTGAAAGAGTGATTGGGCTCTGGAATTGTCTGCCCAGGGAGGTGGCGGGGTCACTGTCCCTGGATGTGTTTAGAAAAAGACTGGAGGTGGCACTCAGGCCAGGGTTTTGTTGATGTGATGCTTTAAATGTACCCAGAAACAGAGAGCAGACAGGAATAAAGGAATAAAGGAATCAAGGAGGGATTGGTTGGAAAGGCCTTCAGAGGTACACTCTGGGCTCCAGAGGCTCCTGCCTCAGTGCATCCCAACATGGACAAGGACAGCTCCCGAGTTCTTCCCACTTGGATCTCAGCATCAATTCCCCAAGCAGAAGCCAGGCAAGGATGGAATTTGCCCAAGCTTGCCCCCCTGTCCCCAAGATTGTGGTTTGCAGTTGTTGGGCCTAGGAGGGTCTGGGTGTCCTTGGAGAGCTGGAGAGGCTTTGTTGTGTGTGTGTGAGCATGAGAGAACAGCACTGAACGAGCTCCAGGGAACTGCAGAGTGACACTGGGCAGGGCAGGGTTGGACAAATATAAAAGTTGAAACCTAAGGCATCAGATGAGGTGATGTCAGGTCATAGGTTGGACTTGATGATCTCTGATTTCCAGCTCAGTTCATTCAGTGATTCTGTGATTCTGGAACTCAGCAGTGGTGTCTGGGGGTTGGCAGTGACCACCCCAGAAATGCTTGCACTTTGTCCCCGCAGGTTTTTTAGGCAGGGACTGAAGATTTGTTGTTCTCCACTGATGTGTCCCAGGGATGAGCAGCTTGCACAGATGTAATGAGCTGGGTAGGTAACAGCAAACCCCAGACCTTTAGAGGGTGGGGGAGTCCTGCAACTCATGGCATGCCTCAGCCTCTGACCTGAGGTGTCTTAGAAAAGTACCTGGGTGTTTTGCCTCAGGCAGGGCATTGCTCTGGTACTGGCACAAGCTGGAGGAAAGATCTGAGGCACAAAGGGAGCTTCAGACCTCTAAGTGGGCCTTGATGGAAGTACAGTGGCTCTTCTCAGCTCTGCCCTGACTCCTCTTCTGGGCTGTGGTCTTTGTGCACGGCTTGGCTTGGCTGAAGCATCCCTGGGAATGATCTGTCAGGTCCCTTTTGTGCTTAGCTTTTCCAGACTCCCTACTTCCTGAATTTCCCTACATTCCTACTTCACCTGCAGCTCCTGTGGACAAGAGGTTTCATGCTGGATCCATGCTGTAAGATGGTGTTAAGCTCATGAACACCATTCTAACCCATTTATGGGGCAACTTTAGCTCCTCACCAGCCTGACCCAGGGTCTGATTCCCAGCTCAGCAGCCAGGCCCCAAACTGCATGGCTCAGGCAGCCCTTCTCCCCTCCCAGGAGTCTCCTGCCTCTGCCTAAGTGGAATAATATGTCAGCACTCACCTCCTAAATCCCTCTGGCTCTGTTAATTCTCCCTCGAACATGCCTTGTGCTTTGCCCTCTGTGCCCTACAGCTCCTCAGGGCAGCTCCCAGCAGACCTCCTAATCCTTTGGAGTGCAGGTGGAGGGCTCTGCTTCCTCCCTGGGATCACCAGCTTCCCTCCCACAGACCTGGCCTGGTGCTGGGTGTGCTTGGCTGAGAGGAAATCACTCCCTGCCACCCTCACCCGCTGCATTCCCACCTTTTGTTTCCCTCTGAATGGGGACTTCACACTGAAGGTCCTGGCTGGTGATTTACTGACATTAAAAATGTGCCTGCCACGCTGTTATTTTTAAATTCATTTGAATTAGTTTTGGATAATTCAATCAAGGGGTTTGAATACACATCTGGTTAATTCTGATTGATGTGCCAGGAACCCCTGTGATTAAGGGTCTGGGGATATGTGCCATTCTTGCACTACTGGAGGTGATAATTAAAATCATGGAATGATAGAGCTGTTAAGGTTGGAAAAGACCTCAAATATCATTGAGTCCAACCACAAACCCAGCAATGCTAAGACCACCACTGGACCACATCCCCAAGGGCCACGTGGCTTTTACATCCCTCCAGGGATGGTGTCTGTGGCTGAGGGTTGGAATGAGATGATCTTTAAGGTCACTTCCAACACCAACCAGTCTGTGATTCTATGAATGGAGAGGACCAAGAAGTTGCCTGGTGTTCCTGGAAGGAAAAATGCAAAATGAGTGACATCTTGGGGCCACTAATGAGGGACCAGTGGGAGATGAGAGGAATTCTTGGGAAGACAAAGGTGAGACCTTTGCTGAGGGGTTTGGTCTGGATGGAGTTTGGCTGGTGGAGGAGCTGGGGCTTGCTGGGACCAGTGCTGCTTATTTGGGGCTGGCTGGGGGAGAAAGGTGGTCTCTGGTGGGGCTGGGCTGCAGAGAGTCATGTCCTTGGTCAGGCATCTCAGACAAAAGCAGAGGGACTTCTGGTAGCTTGGGAGCATCCTTCAGTCTGTGGGAGGTGAATGGATGAGGCCTCGTCCACTGTTTCCAGTGCTGGATCAGTTTTCTGGCTGCTTTCATGAAAGGGGAGAAAGGTCAAATGTGAAGTTTTGTCCCCAGATGGTGCTTCCCTTTTATCTGAGGCAATATTGGAAGATAAGCATTCGCTTTCTCTTTTTCTCTCCTCCTTTTATTTTCTGTGGATAAACATAGATTATGAAGGTTAAAAAAGCTTCGAGGGATGTTTTCTATCTGATATTAAGTTCTTAATAGGTCACCTTGGCACTGTGAAGCCCAGGAGCTGAAAGAGTCAGCAATTGAATCACAATAACCTTTGCTGAGCCCAGCCCTGTCCGTGGGGCTGGGGCCCAGAGATATGTGGGACCTCATTATCTCAAGCTCAGCCCCAGGGGTGTCAGCTGACAAAAGGGGCTGGGGACAGCTGTCCTTTCAGGTTCCCCTTTCCCCTGGCCCTGGAGATGACCTATCCCCACTCTGGTGACAGGAACTGTTCCCAAGCCACCCCTCCACTCACCAACCCAAACACAGAGCTCTCAGCAGGGCAGTGAGGAAAGAGGGGCCCAGATTTCTCTGTTTTCAGTGATGCACTCACAGCCCATCACTCTGCATTTCTGAAGTCATTTGGCACCAGCATCTGACACAAATATCAGTGTAGGAACAGCCAATCTCACTTGACTGGTGATACCATCTCTGGGATACGATTTTTGATTTGGTTTTTTTATTTTATTTTGGAGAAAGTGGTGAAAGTACCCAAATCCTCAGCAAAGCAGGAGCTTTGGTCTGCCTCTCTTGAGCTTTAAAGGGGAATTGCAGATGTGTCATTCTGTCTCCAAGATTGGATGTGACAGGCTGTGATTGAGTTCGCTGCCCTCGCTGACGCCTGGAGCTGCCCAGGGCACTGCACCACCCGAGGTGTGGAAATGCTCCCTCCTCGGATCAGATTCCCTGGGTTGTCTGCTGCAGGGAGCTGATCCCTTGGAGGGAATGCCCATGGTCTCCACAGACTCTGCTGGGTGGGATAGGACAAGGGGTGATGGTTTTATCCTGAAGGAGGGTTGGTTGAGATGAGACATAAGGGAGTTTTTTACAACCAGCACACCCAGAGAGGTGGTGGATGCACCTTCCCTGGAATCATTTAAGGCCAGGCTGCCTGATCCAGTCAGAGATGTCCCTGGTTGTTGAACTTGGTGACCTTTAGAGGTCCTGATGCCTTAAGTTTTAACTTTTCTATTTTTCCAATCCTGCCCTGCCCAGTGTCACTCTGCAGTTCCCTGGAGCTCGTTCAGTGCTGTTCTCTCATGCTCACACACACACAACAAAGCCTCTCCAGCTCTCCAAGGACACCCAGACCCTCCTAGGCCCAACAACTGCAAACCACAATCTTGGGGACAGGGGGGCAAGCTTGGGCAAATTCCATCCTTGCCTGGCTTCTGCTTGGGGAATTGATGCTGAGATCCAAGTGGGAAGAACTCGGGAGCTGTCCTTGTCCATGTTGGGATGCACTGAGGCAGGAGCCTCTGGAGCCCAGAGTGTACCTCTGAAGGCCTTTCCAATCAATCCCTCCTTTATTCCTTGATTCCTGCCTGCTCTCTGTTTCTGGGTACCCATTTAAGGAATCAGTCCCTTCCAACCCAAGCATTCCATGACTCTTTATTTCTGTCATTTTGAGTCAGTGCGTGCGTGTGCTCATTTTTACATCACCCCTTGGATCCATTGGTGGGCACATCCCCAAGCCAGGAGGATGATCCTGGAGGTGTTTCTGGGTGCCTCCCCACCCCCAGTTTTGCCTGCTCACGTGTTTCCACCCTCCTTCCTGCTGCTGGGCTAGACGTGTGCCCCGCTGCCCGCGTATCCATGCAGATTCCCGGGTCTCCACTCGTCCCTCCCGTTCCCAAAGGGCAGCTGGCTCCCTCTCAAGTGCCACAGTGTGGTGTGGGCCCGTGGGTGTCTCAAAGCTTGCCCCGTCTGGCCACAGTCAAAGGACCCTTTGTGGTGCTGCCCCGCGGCTCCCAACCCTCGGGGTCACCGCGTTCCCGGCGGGATGAGCTCATCTCTGCGGGAATCTGGTCCCTCAGCCCCGTGAACAGGCACTCATAAAGGACTTGTATTCATCGTCCAGCCCCTGTTGTGGTGCATCTGTCTTCATTCCATCCCCTATTACTCCCTGCCTCTGTTTTAAGCTGTCCCATGGAAGGGTTTGTGCTCCGGGCCAGCTGCGTTGGGATCTTTGTGTCTGGTCAGTCTCATGCACACACACGCTGCACTTCTGGGTGTTTCTGAGCCAAAACCCTGAGTCTTTCTGGTGTTGCAGCTTGTCTGAATTATTTTTGTCTACAGTTTGACCCCTGCCGAAGAGCTGAGCACATTTTGGGGAGCGTTTTCGGTTCCGCAGCTCATGAGTTAACACCCACGTGCTCAAATGTAAAAATTTAATTTTCATACTTTTTTTTTCAATTATTGTTCCCTTCATCTCGATCAGAACCACTGTGATTCGAAACATCCATTTACAGTCTCTTTATGAAGAACCAGGAGTGATGGCAATAACAGCCATAAATATTTGAAAGTTATCAAGTTCCCAAAATATTGGCTGTGTAAAAGAAATTCCACCAGTTTGGGAGAAACAGAAGCACCTGAGTGGCACTAGGATGACCTTTGAGATTATCCATGGGGAGCATAAATGCGAGCATCTGGCAGCAGGACCCTGTCTGTGAGCACTGAACTTTCCCTCTGGGGATGTCAAATAGAGAATCCTTATTCTCCATGAAGGAGCTGGAGTGGCTCTGCAGAGCACCTGTGGCAGGATGTGTGCCTGAGAGTGACCCACGGGTGAAGAGTGGATGGCTGTGTTGCCAGTGGGATTGATGCCTTAAATGGCTCCCTAGAAACAGAGACTAGGCAGGAATAAAGGAATCAAGGAGGGATTGATTGGAAAGGCCTTCAGAGGTACACTCTGGGCTCCAGAGGCTCCTGCCTCAGTGCATCCCAACATGGACAAGGACAGCTCCCGAGTTCTTCCCACTTGGATCTCAGCATCAATTCCCCAAGCAGAAGCCAGGCAAGGATGGAATTTGCCCAAGCTTGCCCCCCTGTCCCCAAGATTGTGGTTTGCAGTTGTTGGGCCTAGGAGGGTCTGGGTGTCCTTGGAGAGCTGGAGAGGCTTTGTTGTGTGTGTGTGAGCATGAGAGAACAGCACTGAACGAGCTCCAGGGAACTGCAGAGTGACACTGGGCAGGGCAGGGCTGGGAACATAGAAAAGGCATCAGGATGGAAATCCTGCAGAGCTTGGGAAACAGACACAGAACCTGTAGGGGCTCCTGGGGTGAAGGAGCAGGGTTGTCCCACCCTTGTCCCCTCCCTGTGCTCTGACAGATGTGTCAGTGGTGGCACATCTTTCCCTGGTGTAGTTTCATTCCCCCAGAGCACTCACTCAGCTGGACAGCACTCATAAGAGCCTGAAGCTCAAAGAAATTTGGATGTGAAATCTGGTGGCTGGAGCATCCAAATGGCCTCTTTATTTGGCCAAGCACAACTTGATGCAGACATTGTCCCTTGAAGATGCCACTGATGCCAGCATGGAGTTTCCTAGGACACACCTGCAGGTCAATGCCTTGATTACCCACCTTCATTTTCCACTGATTGAGAACAGAGCACAATTTTTCAGGCTTAAATATCTTTAATTTTAGGTTGCAGGGGCGGGGGGAAGTGGAGGACAAATGTCCAGGGTCTGTGGGCTCCACATGTCTGGGTCTGGGTGTGCCACTGGCAGCAGATCCAGGAGCTGTGGAGAAGAAGAAGGAGGAATAGCAGGTTTGGAGCTCTTGCACTGATCAGGCCAGCCCTTGGTGGGGACTGGGCTGCAAAGGCCTCAGCCCCGTGCCGTAGGTGAGTGCCAGCAGCCTGTTAATGGATTGCCTGGCAGGGCCCCTAGCAGAACACGGATGCTTGGCAGGCCATTACCTTGAAAAATGAGCTCTGCAGAGCTTGCCTTGTGTTGTTACAAACTAATGATTTGCATTGATTAGCACATGGCTCATGAGTGTCTAATTTATCAATCAGGGAGCGCCGGGGGAGTGTGTGTAAACCATGCTCTCAAAAATGATGTCATCTGTCAGTGGGCTCCTGGATGTGAGAGCTGCACACACCTGACATGCTCTCCCTCCTGAGGGAGAAGGACCTCCTCATCTCCTTCCCTCTCCCTCTGTTTCCAGCTCTGGAGCTGTTTTACCTTGGGGTGAGCCCTGCAGTTCAGGTGCAGCCTGACTGGACACACTTCAAGCTGTATTTATTAATTTTTATGGTGCTGGGAGCAGCAGTCAGGAACCTGCTGTGTTAGGTGATGTCCAAGCCCAGAATGAAGGGCTTGGACAGAAGGTTGGTCTTTCACTTCTGTCTAATTTAATTCATAATACCATTGCAGCCAGGAGTATCTCTTGTATAAATGTTAGTGGGGATCCACAGGGGGATGGCACAGTAGTCCTGTGCTGTGGACTGGAAAAAAGGGGATCTCTGTCAGCTAGGAATTTGTCTTTGTGCTTGAAGGACCCTCTGGCCCAAAGCAGGAGCTGACAAAGGGTAGATTTAGATTGGATATTAGGAAGAAATTCTTTCCTGTGAGGGTGGGGAGGCCCTGGCACAGGATGCCCAGAGAAGCTGTGGCTGCCCCTGGATCCCTGGAAGTGTCCAAGGCCAGGCTGGATGGGGCTTGTAGCAACCTGGGATAGTGGAAGGTGTCCCTGTCCATGGCCAGGTGTGGAACTGGATGGGCTTTAAGATCCCTTCCAACCCCAGCCACTCTGGGATTCCATGATTACAGTGGATCCCAGTGCTGGATCTGTGTGGGACAGTAACCCACCATGAAACCAGAGCAGCCAGTAGCTCTGCCAAGGCATGGTGACCCACATGTCTCCAGAAAACAAAGCAGATGCCCATCAACATCTTGTCCTACGTTTCTCTTGGACGTCCTGAAGCAAGAGGAGCCCAACTTGCCCCCCTGGGCTGTGCTGGCTCTGCAGGGGTTGATGCCTTAGGTTTTAACTTTTCTATGTTCCCAACCCTGCCCTGCCCAGTGTCACTCTGCAGTTCCCTGGAGCTCGTTCAGTGCTGTTCTCTCATGCTCACACACACACAACAAAGCCTCTCCAGCTCTCCAAGGTCTCCCAGACCCTCCTAGGCCCAACAAGAACTGCAAACCACAATCTTGGGGACAGGGGGGCAAGCTTGGGCAAATTCCATCCTTGCCTGGCTTCTGCTTGGGAAATTGATGCTGAGATCCAAGTGGGAAGAACTCGGGAGCTGTCCTTGTCCATGTTGGGATGCACTGAGGCAGGAGCCTCTGGAGCCCAGAGTGTACCTCTGAAGGCCTTTCCAATCAATCCCTCCTTGATTCCTTTATCCCTGCCTAGTCTCTGTTTCTGGATACCCATTTAAGGCATCAGGGTGATCTCCTATCCAGCACAGCTCTGTTTGACCCAATTTCCCAGGATTACATGAGAGGTCACTGGGTGACTCCTGTGCAGGGATTAAGCCTTGTGCCCCTGCCAGCCCCCGGCCAAGGGTGTGTGGCGTGGGGATTACACTGCAGTGCCTGCAGATGATTGGGATTAGCCAGCAGTTATTCCAGGAAAGCTGTCTTCTTCCAAACCCTGTATTGCTGCTGGGAGAAAAGGCCCTGGGAATTGTGTGCCTGGAGAAGTGAGGAAGAGCCATTCTCCCTGGCTGTTGCTGTGCTGCAGGTATAGAAAATGAGCCTTGTTTGCTAATGACAAGGTTTGTTTGGTGAGATTGGACTTGATGATCTTGAAAGTCATTCCCAACCTGAGTGATTCTGTGATTCTGTCACATGAGATTTCTTGGACAAAAGAAGTACAAAGCAGGAACCTGATGAGATTGCAAGGCCAACCTGCTTTGCTGTCCCTTCTGTTTTGTGTGCTCAGGTGCACCTACACCTCGGGAGAGCAAATTTTACATGAGTGATAGAGGTAGGACAGAGAGAAAGCCTTTTAAACAAAAAGAACAGAGATTTAGATTAGATATTAGGAAGAAATGATTCCCTGAGAGGGTGAGCAGGCCCTGGCACAGGGTGCCCAGAGAAGCTATGGCTACCCCTGGATCCCTGGAAGTGTCCAAGGCCAGGTTGGATGGGGCTTGGAGCAGCCTGGGATAGTGGAAGGTGTCCCTCCCCATGGGATTGGAACAAGATGGGTTTTAAAGTCCCTTCCAACCCAACCCATTCTGCGATTCCATGACTCTCCTGTCCAGATCAGCTCTCACCTCTGCTCAGAGTGGCTCCTGTCATGACACTTTGGGTTCTGGACAGCACGGACAGCAAGAGTTTCAAGAACACTGTAAACACCAGGTTTTGCAGGCTCCTGCTCTCCATATGGCTGGAGGTGCTCCGAGATCCATGTTTGGATGGGCTGGCATGGTCCAGGCAAGCAGCACTTTAAAACATGTGTACAAGAGAAGAGAGAGAGCTGCTGGCTGCTGGCTTAGGCACAAGTTAAGGATACCTCATCCCTTGCTTTTTCAATTAGCGTTTCTAAAGGCCTTTAGGATGGGTGGATAGACAGGGCTATTGAAATGCCATGTTTTATTAGGGATTGATCTCCTTTTAATAGGCTTTAGGCAAATTAGAACAGATTATTTTACTGGAAAACAGAGGGAAATGGGTGGAACATGGAGTGTCACCGGCCCCTTCCCCATCTTTGCTGAGATCAATAGAGCTCCATCATGCAACCCAGATCAATGGGAAAGCAGGAATAGATGATCATCAGACTGGCCTGACATTAGATCATTCACTGCCTGCTGTGTCCTTTCTCCCTCTCCATGCCAGGAACAGCAGCCAGCAGTCCTGGCGTCCTCTGGGGAACATTAGGTTCATAAAACAGGGAGGAACTGCTATTGGAAAAGCAATGAAGTATTAGTGGCCCCTGTGCAGTCGTAAGGCTCTGGCTGGGCCCTTCTCAGAGCAGCCTGGATTGATGTGCTGGGCTCCAGGGCTGCTTGGCTCTCCTGGAAATGCAGATCTCACTGTAATCCAACAGTGAGAAATGATGATGGCAATTTCAGTGAGATGCCCTGCGAGAAGGAGAGGCAGGGACAGCAAAGGAAGCATGCCTCAGGGGTTGGGGAGGACAGAGCTTGTCCTCCTCTTGCTTTCCCTGCCCAAAACATTTCCTCTACTTTCCAAGCCGTGGTTGCTCCCTCACACCCAGGCGGAGGCAGCAGGGTCTGATTCCACGACCTGAAGGATTTTCCCTTTGAAATCCACCCTTGCAATCTTCCTGGCAGCCCCTCCCCCTGGGAACTGGGGCAATTTCATGCCCAAAACAAGCCACCAGCGTGACTTGAGCGAGAGCTGCTGGAGCGGCGGCTGGGAGCGCTGGGGCAGGCGGTGATGAATTCCCTGGAACTTCATCAGCCCAGAGGCTGCTGACGCTGCACAAAAGCAGAGTGGTGGGGAGGGATGGCTTGGCCGAGCATGCCATGGTTCACCAAGCTCCTCTTCTGCTTAGTTATTCATTTAATTATTTGTAATGACTCTCATCCACCCAGCGTCTGCTCCTGTACCCGCCTGGCCGGTCACTGCGATCCTGCTCCCGACCACGCTCCCAGCAGCCCTGGATGGATTTCAAGTGCTTTATACAGAGATATTAATTGAAGGGGACTTTATTTTAACTCTGGTGGGCCAGGAATGATGCTCTTGGGCAGGAGGTGATGTTTTTAGAGGAGTAGGAAACAGCTGAGCCCAGTTGGCACAGTGGAAATGATCCTTTTTTTTTTATTTTGCTGCCAGAGAGCTGTCCAAGCTGCTTGGACAAATAAAATACAAGTGAAGTCATAGCAGGAGGTTGGGTTCAGGAGTGTGTTTCTGAAGTGAGTCCCAAGGTAATTTTGAAGGGACACTTTCCACCAGATCAAGTTGCTCCAAGCCTCATCTAACTTGGCCTTCAACACTTCCAGGGATGGGGCATAAAAAAACCTCTCTGAGTAACCTGTGCTAGTGCCTTTTTATTGAATAAACCGGAACTAGACAAGGTTAACATGCTCCAAACACTGATTCAGTCTATGGGATCAGGCTTTGATGGGTCTGGAGTAAAGCTCCTGAAGTACATCTGTGCGGATGGGTTTTAGCAGGAAACGTCACTTTACAGGGAGGAATAATAACATGCTAGCAGAGGTGTGCAGCCCTCTCTGGGAGGAAGGTGTTTCTGTTGCTCTGGTGAGCTTCAAGAGATTTTCTTTTTTGTCATAGTCATGATGTATCTTCCAGCAAAGGCACCACGTGCTTGCTACCACCAATTCCTTCTTTGTCCTCCAACCCCACTGCTCTTTCCTTGACAATTTTGAGTCCATCCCCATGATTTGGAGAGGCTTACTGTGTCCCTCTCTTTGATAACTCTGTGATACCAACCTCTGTGTCCCTCTTAGAAGTGTGGTTGAGGCATCTGCCACCAACTTGCCGGGGAAACTGTCCTCGAGCATCAGCCTCCCGTGGATCCCTCAGCAGCTGGGGAGGCCCAGATAACACTGAAAAGCACCAGCCGAGTGATGGAAGGTGTCTTTTACCTTCTTTCATCTTCCAGACCCGTGGGCTGCTCGCCAGGATGCCTGTGGGTCTAACCATGGCCAGGGTGGGAGCTCAGAGAAGGCCAGAGCCTGTGCCTTTAAAGATTAATAGTGTTGTTTGCTCATTAAGGAGATCGTTTTGAAGTCAGCGCTAGCCAGAACATTCGAGTGCAAGCATCTGTTTGCTACTGGGAGAGGATATTTATTGTCTGATACTTCAATGGATGTAAATAAACAGCCAGCCCTAGATAATGTTCAGACAAACAAACAAACAGCTGCCAGAATAGGTCCCTTGGTAGTTGACCTTCGGGAAGCATCATGCTGATGTTTTAATAGCAGAGACTCTGGTCTCTCTGGCTCTGCAGAGCTGAGCCCTGTGAGCAAAGCCTTCCAGGAAGGGGAAGGATTAATGTGCAGCCTGAGAGTGCTGGGAGCTCCCACGTGTGTTGGGTTAAAGGAGGACAAGGGAGCTCAGAGTGCTGAGCTGAGCATTGGGAGGTCTAAGGAGTGTGCATGTCCAGGACAGGCATTCAGGAGGTGGGAGCAGGTAGATGATCCTGTGGTGGAGGTGACTGATGCCTTTCTTTGGCCTTTAAATTAAAACTAAACCACGGTTTTATGGGGCAGAGGGGTTTTTACTTTGGTATTTATTTCGGGATCCTGGCGTACAGCACTTGGTCCAGGTGGAAGGTTCTGAAAATGCATGCATCACTCTTTCACACTGAAGTGCACACAATTACAGGCTTTGCAAAATTAACATATTTATTAAAGATTTTTTTAATGAGAGGCTTGAGTGAATGCCCTGTTCTGAGGAACTTTCTTCTCTCAGTGGGCTTATTTTAGTTTACAAAAATATGTTTTGGAGAGGACCTTGGTCTCTGGGGCTTTTAGACTGTTTGGTTTCTTGGTTTAACATTACGGTGGGTCTCAGCTAAGTTATTAGATTTGGAAAGTTACAAGTATGTAGGTTAAAAGCACTGAGAATACATAAGGCTATATAAAAGAGAATGTAAGGGGAGTATAAAAGAAAAAGCAAAAAATCATTTTGGTATCAGGTGGGTGTGCTTGTGGAGTGTGGGTTGTGGTGGACTGAGCATTTTGACACCCACATGTGGTCCTGGACCCCCTTGCTTGTCTCTCTCCTTCCTCTTGCCTTGCAGAGGAGCTCATGGTTCACAGGCAGCTCTGAGGAGCAATCCCAACTAGACTGTCAGTCAGGGTCTCATCCCACAGCCCCCAAAAAACATCTCGAATATAGGTGATGCCTTAAATGGCTATCTAGAAACAGAGAGCAGACAGGAATAAAGGGATAAAGGAATAAAGGAGGGATTAATTGGAAAGGCCTTCACAGGTAGACTCTGGGCTCCAGAGGCTCCTGCCTCAGTGCATCCCAACATGGACAAGGACAGCTCCCGAGTTCTTCCCACTTGGATCTCAGCATCAATTCCCCAAGCAGAAGCCAGGCAAGGATGGAATTTGCCCAAGCTTGCCCCCCTGTCCCCAAGATTGTAGTTTGCAGTTGTTGGGCCTAGGAGGGTCTGGGTGTCCTTGGAGAGCTGGAGAGGCTTTGTTGTGTGTGTGTGAGCATGAGAGAACAGCACTGAACGAGCTCCAGGGAACTGCAGAGTGACACTGGGCAGGGCAGGGCTGGGAACATAGAAAAGCTAAAACCTAAGGCATCATAGGAATACCCATCATGCAGTCAGAAGAAAACTCTATCCATGCCAGCACTCCAGCTCCAGGTGGGTGCTGTTCTCTGATGCCAGCAGAGAAGAGCAGGAACAGAGGGCACAGGTGGTGTGTGCTTCGAATTCCCTGTGGATGGAAACTTGGGGAGCTTTCTGAGCAGAGAGTGAGTCTGAGTCTCTGACTTTAGTGGTGATCACCAGCAGGCTTTGATGAGAATCTTCCCATTTTTCCTTCTCATGCTCTTAGATTTTTTCACCAACCCAAGTGCCCTGGTTCTAGCGGGAGCCTTGGAGCTGGGAATAAATCTTTAAGAGAAAGTGCAGTTCTGTTGTCTGATTCTCAGGACTGCAAAGAGTGTGCAGGGAAGGTGGAGATCCTCTGGGCTCCCTGCCTGGGCTCCAACATAAGAGAGGGAGAGTTTAAGGCAGGTAAAGGGATGGCTGGAGTTAAGGGCCAGACTTCTGTCTGCAGTCGCCGATCATCGCCTCACTGCTGGCGTGGGGCTCGCAGGGGCTGTGCAGCGTGGGTTGATGTCTGCCAGATTTTCCAGCCCTTTTCTGAATTTTCCTTCTTCTTAGCTACCAGATTTAACTAGAGAGAGGGGTTTCTGCACTCAGAGCTGTTGGGCTGTGGGTGTGTGAGCACACGTGTGTGTTTGCACATGTAGGGTGCAATGAGCCCTGTCCTTCCCTCCCTCCCCTTCTGCAAAATAATGACTGTTCAGGCAATTAGGCCAGCAATAGCTGTTAAATCACTTCCGAGTAGCTCTGTATTCCTGGTGTGAAGCCTCTGCAATCTTTTACCTGCACCAAATGCGCAGGGGAGATCCCTGGGGGCTGTGCCTCCTGTCTCCATGGTTTGTTAACTCCAGCCGGCTGTCTCTCCAGCCTGCCTCTTCCATCTCCAAGCTCTTTCCCCTCTAATAGGGCCTGGCAAAGGCTGAGGACAGTGACTGAGCCCTGGGGTGATAATTGGCTGCTTGCATATCTGGTGGCCTGCAGATCTGACCCTGGTGGTGCTGGAAAATCAAGGTCAGAGCAGCGAAGATGTGAGGTTTGTTTAGCACAGGGATCAGCGGAGAGTGAGGGGATGAGAAGCCACGAGGGGCTGGGGGAGAGGCAGAGTGGAGACAGCAGACAGAGCTCCCTGACTGCTCCCTGACAGGGAGAATTTGGAGCTGGAAAGCCTCAGTGGGAAAGAGGAAAGGCTCCTGCTGTGGGGGTATTTGATCTGCTCGGGGCAGAGCCTCAACAGGGAGAATCCTGTGCTTGTCAGCCTGCAGCCCTTCCTGCCTCCTTCCTCTCCCCTGACTGTCCCAAGGGGAATGACTCAGCCCAAAGCCTGTTGGCTTCTTTGCCCTTGACCTCACGGGTGAGTCACATCAGTGTCCACTTTCAGCAAGAAAGACTCAGAGGAGCTGAATTCCCCCAAGAGGGACCATGGACATGAGTGAGTCCCTTGCAGCCAGAGCTGGTGGGAGTCAGGGGTGCTCCGTGCTGGTCTTTAGACCCTGAAATCTTTGTGTGTCAGGGATGTTCAGTGCTGGGCTGTAGCCCTGAATTCTTTGTGTGTCAGGGATGCTCCGTGCTGGGCTTCAGGCCCTGACCTCTCTGTGTGCTGATGTTGGACGTGTGTTGCTGTCGTCAGCAGTTCCATCAAGATGACAAATGAGCTGCAAATCCTCCCATGTCACTGGACCAGCCCAGCAGCCAAGGCCTGCACGTGCTCCCACTTCTGTGGAAGCTGATGGATAACATGCAGGATCTGAGCATCCCTGAGCACCCTCCACACCCTTTGCTGGCACAGAGAACCCCTCTAACTCCTTTCTGCTTCATTTTCCTTATCTTTCCTGGGGAAATCATATTCCTTTTTTGTCCCACTGCAGATGAGTACATCAAGGACAGACAAAGATAACAATCTGTATATCACCGCTGCCCTTTGCTCATACAGACTTTCCAGGCCCTTTATCATTCCCTCTCTTCCCTTCTCTTCGACTTTCTAATACAGAAGATGATTCAGGCTGAGTTTCTTGGCTGAGAGGTTGATACAGAAGGAGCAAGCTCAAGGACTGTGCCAGGGAACAGTGGGAACAGGTCTTGACACCATAAGTTCTCCACAACATGTTATTTCCTTTGGGTGGGAAGGCTGCTTTTTTCTCAGCTATCCAACTGCACACTGGAAACCTTTGGTCAGGAAGGAATGGAGACCATGATGTGGGCATGAAGAAGGTCTCCTACAACTCTGGTTCTTTTAGGGAAAGGCACTGTTGTGTTTGTGTTGCTGCAGGATAGAACATTTTCAGCAAGTGAAAGGCAGCGCATGGGAAACAGTGAGAGAGAAAAGGAATGTGGATGCACCTCTGAAACATGACTGGGGTTTGCTGCTGCTGCAGAAAGCCTCACAAAACCCAGAATTCCTGTGAACAGCTCCTTCATCCTGTCTTGTTCTATATCAAAAGGGATTCCAAAACTTCTCCAGCAGCTTTTGGGCCCAAACTCTAGAAATTGCTTTTAAGCAGTTAAAGAAAAGTCTGTTGTTTTCTGCCTTTTCTTCTGTATCGCTGGATCATTGTCAGGGACAGGCTGGGACTGTGTGTCTGGCTCCTCCTCATAATCCCAGTTATTGATGTCCCTAAGTGACGCCCTGTTATGAGATGTGTCTGGAATCATAAGGTGCCACATTTGTGCAGGACTGATTCCAATACCTGATATATGCAATCAGCAAGAGAAATAGTCTGTGTTGCACTGAGCACTCCGCAGTAATAAATTGCCCCGTGGAACATTAGCAATAAGAGCAATAATATTATCTGAGTGGCACTGGAGTGAGTCAGCCCCGCAGATTTGTGTGGTTTTTTATCTTCTGCTCCACCACCACCACAGATCCTTCCCTCGTGCCATCATTTTGAGCGTGGCAGATTTGTCCAGGTGGTGACAGGAGCACGGTGGCAGTGCCAGATAAAAGCAAGCAGGCTCTGCATTGTTCTCACAGCCCTCTCGTGTTGATGGCACCAGCAGAAGTGATGAAATCTGCTTCATCCTTTCAGTGAGCAGGCTGGGGCAAAGTTCACTGTGTGATGGCAGTGGCTGTTGTCTGAAAGACCTGGGCCACAATACGTTTGTCCAGTGATTATTTTGTATGTGTATTATAAACAGTTATATATTGTTGCTAACCCTGAGAAGATTTCTTTAGGCACTTTTGTGCCTCACTGGTTCTTGCAGCCTTGAAGTTGTCGGATTGTTTTCAGTTTGATGAGATATACATATTGCAGCTGCTCTCTCTTTTACGTGTTGCACTGTTTTCTTCATATATCTCAGACTGTTGTTTCTTTGGCCAAAGAAATCACTTTTTTTGGGGATTTGTTTTCGTACTTTGCAATTGTACACTGACACTGCTCTGCTCTGTTCTCAGAGACAGAGACAGACAGACAGACAGAGAGGATCCCAGAAGCCGAGCAGGCTGAAAGGATCTTTCTCCTTTTCCCTCTCTCTGTTTCATTGTAAATATCTCATCTAAAATACCATTCATATTAAAGCCTTCTGATCTCTATCACTCAATCAATGGACTTTGTTTGTTCTTGGAGCAGCCCTGAGAAGCAGGGCTGTCTTTGACCAACAGTGTATTACTGTGAGGGTGGTGAGAGGGAAGGTTGCCCAGACAAACAACCTGCCCCTGGATCCCTGGGAGTGTCCAAGGCCAGGTTGGACAGGGCTTGGAGCAGCCTGGGATAGTGGAAGGTGTCCCTGCCATGGCAGGGGGGGTTGGAATGAGATGGTCTTTAAGGTCCCTTTCAACCCAAATCATTCTGTGCTCCTGTGATTGATTGTTTTCACTGGAAGGAGGAAAAATCCTCATGTTCTCCCTCTGCTTTTGTTGTTGCTGCCCAGATCCGTGTGGATGGCACCACCACGAACACGATGGAGTACGAGATCGTGCAGGTGGTGGACACTGGCCCCATCCTCCGGGACATGGCCTTCTCCATGGACCACGAACACCTCTACATCATGTCTGAGAAGCAGGTAAGGAACTCCATCAGCCCACAGTGCTTTAAAAACCTTTTAGCTCCATCGTGCTGTGGACATCAGGGCTGCTCACGAATCCTGGCTGTGACCACAGTTCCTACAAGGATGTGCACCTCAGGATTTTTATGTTCGTAAATCCATGGCATTTATACTCTTTTGCAACATTGAGGGTACAGGGGCACAGAACTAAGGGTGCAGGAACCACCCCCAGAGCTGCTTTGCCCTGCTGGCTGCAGGACAAGGAGTTGCTGCTGCATTGTTCTCCACCCCCACCCAAAACTGTGGCTGCATCTGCCACAGGCACAGGAATGAGGTAAAACTCAGGTAAAACTTAATGATTTGGCTCTAACTGGAGTTTTTGGAGAGGCTGGAGCCTCTTTGGGACACAGTGTAGGATGCTGCCCACCAGGGTGCAGGCCAAGCTTAGCGTGGTGTTCTTGTTGTGTTATCAGCACTGTGATTGAAAATGCTGGCAGCCAGATTCCAGGGAGTTGGGTGTTCAGTTGGGGTGTTCAACCTGGAATCCTGGCTGATTTCAGTGGAGTTCTTAGCCTTGGGAAGTTTGCTGCTTGGGGTGGGGGCAGGAGGAAGAACTGCTTTTACATGAAAAGTGCATTGTTTGTAATTAGTCCTGTGGGTGTGCAGGGTTACTTGAGCTATCACACCCTGTTGATTCACAGAGGCTCATGGGGAGCTTTAGATCCACAAAAAGAATGGATGGGGGCGATGAGGGATTGAAGTGGGGTGATGGCAGTTGCCCTACAGTGCCACTTCAGTGGAAGCCACCAGTCTGAGTGGGACATGTTCACCCACTCGTGTTCAATGATTCATTAAACAAGTGTTACTGGTTATATTTTCTAATCTATGAGGGTCATTTCTCCTGCTTGCACCACTTTATTGTAAATGTTTTGTGATGTCTCCAACCATTTCCCTCTACTGTGGATATTTATACCTAAAATTTGGTGTGGGGAGAGGAGCAACTGTAAATTCCTCCTGATTAAAGAGGCTGAGAGGTGCCATATCTCAGGAGAAAGGACAGGATGACAGAGCTGGGATTCCTCCTCATCTGCTCCAGGCTGGGCAAGGATGGGATATCACTTCCAGTCCTGAAGGGAAAACAGTTCCAGTCACTTTTTGGGATGGGGTGAGAAGCTGGAGGTGATGTCCAAGCTGCTGCAAGACTTAGAGCATGACAGCACTTCTCTTCCTCACCCTTTTACTGTCTGGGTCCTTTCTTTTCCCTTCTGCATAGAATGGGACTCCTTGAGGGTCAAAGCCCTGGAGCAGGACAATGAATGCACCAGTAACCAACCCACTGCTTTCAGGTTTGTTCAGTGTCCTTTTTGAGGTCATCTCAGGCACCACTGCTGGCTTTGCATAGCTCTTCAGACTTACAGAGGCTCCCAGGGGCTGTCTCAAACCTCTGGGGGAAAGGGCAGTGGGACAGCAGCTTTAACTCCCTCACATCCTTAAGACATGAAATCTGGAACAAGAGGAACAATTAGTTTTTCCTGCAGAAACTTCCAGAAACTTATTCTTGCTGGCCCAGTGACCACCTGCACTTCCCTGAGCACTACAGCACCAGCAGATTCATTTTGTGCTTGGCTGTTCCAGTGCACAAGCTTGGGCAGGTGTTTTTGGGACTCTGGAGAGAGCTCAGGAGCTCTGGGCCCCATGTGATTTATTCAATCATCTCCTCCCACCTGTCTTTGATGCCCATGGGTGTCTCTATGAGAGAGGCTGGTGAAAAAGGCAGGGACTGTTGTTATTTAAAACCTGATGTGAGCCTGTGAAACGCTCAGCACTACCTCAGCCTTTGCCCAAATCTGATTTTATCTGAGGAGGGTGATGGGAGTGACAGTGCTGCCAGCACAGCAGTGCAGTCACTACCTTCAGTGCTGGAATAAATTAACATTTGTAGTGGATGCAGTGAGTGGATGCAGGGGTTTGCTTTTGCTGGAGGCAGGATTATGAACAGGCAGCCCTTAGGGCACAAATATCCCCCCCCACTCTTCAAGCCATGTCCAGATCTGTCATAAAAGGGTGAAGATCTGACTTATCAGAGGCTTTCACTGCCTATTGTGGTTTTGGGAGGTCTGTGGAGATGAGGGACAGGGGGGTGATGGCTTGACCTGACCTTTTTTAAAGACAGAGAGGCACCAGGGGTTGTGCCATCCCTGGGGAAAGAAGAGCTTTCTCCTCCCTCTGCCTGCTGGGTTCAGCCCTGTGTGTGCCCCAGAGATAAGAGTGGGTCTGCTATTACCTGTGTAGTTATTAAAAGCTGTTTTCATAGAATCATAGAATCATTAAGGTTGGAAAAGGCCTCTAAGATCATCAACCTTTGACCAAACACCCCTGTGCCCACTAAACCATCTCATGACGTGCCAGTTCTTGTTTTTTGAACGCTTCCAGGGGTGGTGACTCCACCACATTGCTCCTCCAATACTTAACCTCTTATTCACTGATGAAATTTTTCCTAATATCCAACCTGAGCCTCCCCTGGTGCAGCTTGAGGCCGTTTGCTCTTGCCCTATCACTGTGTGCCTGGGAGAAGACACAGACCCCTCACCCTCACCACAACCTCTTCTCAGGGAGTTGTGAAGAGCAGTGAGGTCCCCCTGAGCCTCTTTTTCTCCAGGCTTAGCAGCTCCAGCTTGTACAGGAAATGTTGATGAAGGATGTGTGGACTTCAGGAGGCTCTTCAAAAATGCTGTTTTATTGCATGTGCAAAGTCACAGCAGTCCAGGGTGTGGATATTCAGAGCCAGACCTAAAGCTGCCAGCTGCAGCTTAAAGCTATACCTGAAGCCACTTTCTGTCCAAGTTACAAGGCATTACATACTTTACTGAATACCTTAACACATGGCAACCAATCAACATCATACACAACACCTTTACATTTCCTAGAGCCTATCACCACTGCTGTCATTACCATATCATAGTCATTAATACCTAGTCACGAGTATGTTACAATTTAAGCTTACAGTGGAAAACCCTTAGACCTTTTTTCTACTTGCCACCTCAACATTTCTCTGTTTGCCTGCTGATATCTCTTCTGCTTGGTAAGAACATGTTTTTTATTTACTTGTGCTCTTCTTGAGACTGATTTACTTGGTAAAAACCATGTCTTCGTTTGTGGTCACATACCTTTGTTCTTGACATAAAAAATCTCCTTCCAATTTGACATAACCCTTGCTTTCTTAGTTGTCCACTAAAACTGGCTCAGCACTTCTTACTTTAGACATTTGTTGTTCTTCTATATCAAAACTTGCTTTCATCTCTATCTCATTCTCAGTTCCTACATTCAGAAATCTTTCTGCCAAGCCTACGTATCTGTCATCTTTCCCAACACCAGCTCCCTCCTCACAGGACTTGTGCTCCAAACCTTATGGTTTCACCAGACTTGGCAGCATCTCTCACCAGCTCCCCACAAGAATGGAAGCCCTGGTGATAAAGCAAATTTCTCCAGTTTGTTCCCAGTCTTATCACAGCTCTGGACATCCCAGCAAGGCACCCTTTAACTTGGGACACCTAAAAAGAGCTGTCACTATAAATCTGGATACAAGAAGCAGCTTTCTCATGCTGCCAAAACAATCCTCTGGACTTTTTAAGGTCAACTTCTTGATGGGAACGTTTTCCCCAGTGAACTTGGGGGTTCCTTGTGTTGTCCATGGGGGTTTTCCTCTGGAGCTGAACTCCCTGGGCTCCAGGGGAGATAGAACCCAGCTCATCCTTGGGGTCTGTGGCTAAAACAAATCCTCCCTTGCAGCTCTTCTGGGCACTGAGAGGTGGCAAGGAGCATTTGCCCACTCAATCAGATGTGCAATGCTCTCAGGAGCAGGATGCAACAGCTTTTCACCATTATCTAGAAATATCTATTTTATAGGGAGAGGGATTGAAAGAGGGAGAGGAGATTTGTCACCAAAACCCAGAGGCAGAGCATACAAAAGGCCCCATCATTTCCCAGAGGTGTGGACTTCTCTGTGCTTTAGGTGTGAACATGTTTCAAGTCCCTGTTGACAGCACAGGGAAGGGCTGGTGCACGCTTGGGATCTGTCAGGATTCATCAGGAGATCGTCCCTTCAACTCCAGCCTTCACAAACACCCTGATGGAGCTACAGCCACTATCCCAGCTTGCTCCAAGCCCCATCCAGCCTGGCCTTGGACCTTTCAGGGTTGGGACAGCCACAGCTTCTCTGGTCAGCCTGTGCCAGTGCTCATGCCCCTCAGAGCCAAGAATTTCCTAAAATCCAATCTCAACCTACTCACTCTGTCTGAAGCCATTCCCCTCTGTCCTGTCACTACATGCCCTGTGAGAGCTCCTCTCCAGATTTCTTGTATCAGTGCATTGGGAGCTGTTTCTTTTTCCTTTTTCTGTTCCTGGTGTGCAGACAGAGGAAGCCTGTGCCTCACATGCTGGTCTTGATGCCTTAGGTTTTAACTTTTATGTTTTTCAAATCTTGTACTGCTTGTGTGACTCTGAAGTTTTCTGTAGCTGTTAAGTGCTGTTCTCTATGCTAAGATAGACATAACAAAACCTCTAACTTGCCCTTCAAGGACACCCAGAAACAAGAACTGTAAACCTTCATCTTGGGAAGAGTGGGGCAAGCTTGGAGGAAATCACATCATTGGCTGGGTTCTGGTTGGTGAATTTATGTTGTTGTAAAAGTGTGAAGCATTTGTGAGCTGTCATTGTCCATTTTGGGATCCATTGAGGCAGGACCCTCTGGAGCCCAAAGTGTGTGCCTGAAGGCCTTTCTAATAAATACCACCTTTTTTTCCTTTATTCCTGCCTAGTCTCTCTTTCTAAGTAGTCATTTAAGGCATCAGTCTCAGGGCACGAGGAGCAGATGGGAAATGCTGGGGGAACAGGAAAGTCTCTGCTGCAGCTTCTCTGCATCTTTCCTGCTCCTCATCACACATGCCTGTGCTTCCTTGAATCCCTCTTCCTTACTTAATCCTCTCTGAATTTCTTTCTCATCCCAGCTGAGAAGCTCCCTGGGACTCTTTGCAGGGATTGAGATAATTCTTTCACCCCATTCTCATTCTCCCTGCCTCCCCGTCTGATCCTCTGCAGCCCTTTCCTCTCATGTCCAGGCTTGCACTTGCTTTTCCATCACTCCTTCTCTCCTGGCATCCCTGTTCCTTTGCTCTCTCCTCTCCCAGCTGTCTCCACACTGCTGACTGACCATGTCTCCCTGTTTCCTTGCTGCTCAAGTGTTGACACGCTGCACACAGAGCCCATTTCTCTGTGCCAGGAGGTGCAGGATGCTCATTCCCCTGCTTTTGGACTGACATTTGGAAAGCCACCTCCATCACCTGCTAAATAACTCTGTTTCTGCATGTTGGACTCCTGGGACTCTCCCAGTGCTGGGTGTGTTTTGCAAAGCTGATGCAACACATGGAAGCAACTCCATGGAATCTCAGCTCTTCCCTTTGATTTCGAGGGATCAAAGGGAAGAGCTGGAGAAAATAACCTTAAAGGCTCAAAATCCAGAAGGTAAGGGGCAAGAGGCGTCAGCTTCATATTATTTAAATCTCAAGGTTTTGAGCTTCCCCTTACTTTTGGTTTATTAATGGTTAGGGAAGACTGTTCTGCAGCCAGGTTTTGAGCAACCTTTTGCTACTTATGAGCAACTTCACCCATCCCTGGAAGTGTCCAAGGCCAGGTTGGAGGGGACTTGGAGCAACCTGGTCTAGGGGAAGGTGTCCCTGCCCATGGCAGGGGTGAAATGGGGTGGTCTTTATTGTCCCTTATAAAATCATCCTGTGATTCTGCATTGGCCTCAGTGGAGGAGATTTGCTGTCCCTCTCTGTGCAGGCAGGTTTGTTCTGTGGGTCAGCTCCACGCTCTGGTGGAAAGCTGTGCTTTTCCCCTGTAAATTAGCAGAAAGTCACCCACAATCTGCGAATAAATCACATCTGTGCAGTGCTGTCATTCCCTAAAACCATTACAGCGTGTCAGAGGTGAGGCTGGTAGGGTCATGCGTAGCAGAAGCAGATGGGTATTTTGGAGGCTCTTTTAAACTTTGCCAGCGAAATATCAAATAAATATGTACTTCAACTAAAGCGTGGCAGAAAGCACATTTGGTAAAAATTAAGTAACAGTACTGCAAATCATGTTGACAGGGTCTTTTTGGCCTTTCTGTGTCTGTTTCTCATTAAAATGGGGAAGGCTTTATACCTATTTGTCTCCCGAGATTTATTCTTCTCCCCCTCTGCCGCCGAGTCACTATCAGCAGCAGAATTATTGTTTGCAAATCAGCTGCCACAGAGGAGGGGGTGCCTGGCCAGTTTACTTCTGATTTCATGACCACTGATTAAAATCTTGTCGGCTGCTTAAGTTATCGTATCAATTAGCTAAAGCAACCATTAATAACTTGGCTTAATTATGGCCTAATTTCTTCAAATGTGGTCTTTGCACAAGATATTAACTCCTGGGTTTGGGGTGGCTGTTTCCAGGGGTCTGTCAGTTTGAGGCTGTCCCCAGAAACACTGGCTCGAGATCACAAGTTTTAAAAATAACTTGAGGGGTTTGGTGTTTTATTTTCCTTTTAATTTGCATTTGTTTGTTTGTGAGCCATCAGGTTGTGTGCAGACCACGTTTTTCATCATTGGGCCAGAACCAGAAAA
This sequence comes from Erpornis zantholeuca, assembly GCA_013400515.1. Lineage (NCBI taxonomy): Eukaryota > Metazoa > Chordata > Aves > Passeriformes > Timaliidae > Erpornis > Erpornis zantholeuca. The sequence continues at coordinate 42,611 of VZTN01024229.1, forward strand.
GGCAGAAATGATCTCCTTTGAAAACAGAAAGCTGAGATTGTCTAATAGGTGTGACTTTTTGACCTGGGGATTTAAAAGCAGCAGAGACACCCAGAAACTGTAAATTTTGGTGCTGTTGTTGCAGGTTTCTGTTATTTTGCTGTCTTGGAGCATTGATTTAGAAGTGGCTGTAAAAGGTGAGCACTGTGCACGTCCACTCTTTGGAGGTGGTCAGGTCATCTGCAGAACTTCATGCTCAACTTCTGGAAGGGTATTGGCAGCATCATCTCTTCCTTGGATTAATTATCAGGCAATTAAGAAGAAATTTTTGGCTGTGAGGGTGATGAGGGCCTGGCACAGGGTGCCCAGAGAAGCTGTGGCTGCCCCTGGATCTCTGGAAGTGTCCAAGGCCAGGTTGGATGGGGCTTGGAGCAGCCTGGGATAGTGGGAGGTGTCCCTGCCATGGCAGGGGTGGCACTGGATGGGATTTAATGTCCCTTCCAACCCAACCCATTCCATGATTCCAAAACTGGTTGTTCCTAAACCAGAATGGCATCTTATGTAAAATCAGGGCCACCAGATCTCCTGAGAGGCTCAAAACACGGCTGAATTCACTGTCTTTGCAAAAATGTGTCACATTCCTCTCCCTCCAAATCCTCCGAAGGAGAGGACTCCAAAGTGCCCATTTCCTTGCCAGCAGTCCTGCTCTTGGGCAGTCCTGCACAAAATTGATAGGGAAGAGCAGTTCCTGGAGTTCACTCCATCCCTATCAAGCAATGAGTGTAATCCCAGTTGGCAGCAAAGGCAACTTTTGTTCTCTTTGATTGTTCTTTCCTGCCCCTAAAATACCCCTCATTACCCTCAGCAACATCAGAGGCTGAACTCCGCTCTCCCTCGCATTTGCTTTCACCTAATTAAGGGCCTGTTAAATAAGGTCAGATGCCCTCTGAGAAATGTCTGAATAGATGGAAAATCCCGCATGGATGCTCAGCTGAGGATGGAAAAGGCACTGTGTGAGTGCCCGTGTTTCTCAGCCAAGGATGATAAAAGTGATTTGGCCCACTGGCAAAAACTGCAGTGCATTGTGCTGCTGACTCTTTGGAAATCATTCTTTATCAGCAAAAAGGCAAATTATTGCAAAAAGTCATAATTTAGCTTGATTTTAACTCGTTTGCTGCTTTCGCGTGGGTGTTTCGGAGTAAGCTGGGATGATTCAGGGAGCAGGGAGTTCCTTAACCTTCTGCTGGGTGGGTGGTGTGCTCCAGAAGGGATGTGAGTAACTGAGAAAGCTGAGCTGAGCAGGAGAGGAACCAATCCAAGGCCCCAAACGAGTGGCAAGGGAAGAAATTCCACTTGGGGCTGTCTCCATCCCATGAGATACACGGGCAGCTGGAATTCCAGCTCTCGCTGTCCCTCAGCCTTGGGCTTTTCACACTCAAATTAAGCTCTTTTTATGCTCTGGAAATGCTTTCATGAGCCAGTTGATGCTGTGCTAAAGTGTCCCACTTTGCCCTAAAACCAGGACTACCTAAAGTGCACGGGGAAGGAGGAAAGGCTGGGAGACAATGCAGGATTTGGGAGACCTGGAGTCATTCCCTGCCTTGCTCACGCTTTCAGACACGTGGTGTGATTCTTGGGGTGGTCCTGTGCAGGCCAGGAGTTGGACTTGATGATCCTTCCAACCCAGGACTTTCTAGGAATTCATGGCTCAATGACATCAGCTGTGGGCAAACCTCTGTAGCTCCAGGCGTTCTGAAGGCACAGGAGATATTTCCAAGATCAGGACTTCTTTTGGAACTCTCTGTAGCACCTGCCACTGACTGTTGAAAACTCAGCTCTCCTCCTGACCTGTGTGCACAACCTGATGAGAGCTGGAAAGCTCTGCTGGATCCCAGAGTTCAGAGGGACTTTTGCTTTGTCACCATCAGATGTCCAGTCTGAGCTTTGCTGTGTGCCAGAGAGGGAAATGCTCCTCCAGAGAATAATTTATAGCCACACTGTCCTCTAAATGACATGAGTTAAAGCTTCCTTGATCCCATCCAGAGGAACCTGGACAAGCCAAGCTGCATGGGAAGGACCAGCAGGGAGCAGTTTGACAGCTGCTTGCTGGAGGGGAGGATTTCATACAAAACTCAGGTCGGGATCCCTTTGCTTTTTGCTTGGCCTTGCTGATCCATGCCAGATCCCTGTTCCTTCCAGGCCTGCCCCATCCTAGAGAAATGACTTCCCTGCAAGCACGTGGCATTAATCACTGGGTCCAGCTGTGGGGGAGGATCTGCAACTGCTGCAGTAGTTTGAGTTCATGGATCTTAGTCGTGGACAGAGCCTAAACCCTGCCTGCTGGCAGGACAGGAATTCCTGTAACTCCGGGTCAGAGCACTGCTGGTGAAATTTTGCAGCTGATGAGCAGAGGGGCTGAGTGACAAGTCCTTGTTGTGCCTGTGACAGAGCAGAGCATCAGGGCTGAGTCTCTGGATCACCCCTGGGCCAGGATTTGGGGTGCACTTAGTCCACATTAGCACAATTTATTGAGTTTCACATGAAAAGCCTTGTGTTCAGACACAGGGGTGGCACATTGGTGCCTGAACTCTCCAGTTGTGCCCTCATCTAAGCATTCAATATTTCAGGGTAGAACCACAGCTTTCCCAGTGCCATCTGTGGATCTGCATTTGGCTTGAGCTGCAGCTGAACTAATGTCAGCATTCATCTCTGAGCCTGCCAAAAAGCCATGTCCTCATGCCAGGACTGTTCCTCCACAGGCTGCTCAAAGGAGCAGCACAGGAGCTGGAGGATTCTCGGAGGGTTCTGAGGGTGCTGTGCTCTCTAGAGCATGGTTTAATTCACCTTGGGCACTCCTTGCCTTTAGGTATTCATGTGGGGGACACGACTGAAGGGCTTTGTCTGCCATCAGGACAGATGTGAGGAATGGAATGGGTCATTGAAGCCCAACCAGGTCTCCTGTTGGAGCCCAGGGAAGCTTGAGAGCTTCTCCTGCCCCTCTGGGGGCCCTTTTAACCCCAGAACTCCTCAAAAAATAGCTTAGCTTGCGACCTAAGCTTGTGGGAGAAGCTCCCTTCACTTTTGGGGGAACTTGAATGCACCAGAGAAGTGAGGAGATTTCTGTTTAGTGAACCACAGAGAGTTTAGTTGTAGTTTTAAGATTTTGCTCTATATATTATACAGAGGCAACATGGAGGTTTCAGGGTGTTGGCTTCTCCTTCCTCTGCTTCTCCTTTCTTCTCCTTCTCTTGCTTTCTTCTCTGACACAAGGTCCTGTGGTTTGTTGGTTGGTGGAGGGATTTTAGAGTAGAAGAGACATATCAATAAAATCAAAAAAAATAAAAGATTCACTGGTGTTGGGAACAAAATAAAATATGTAAAACTTCCTAACTGGTTGACAGTAGATATAAAAGCTACCTGCTCAGGGTGGCCATTTCATTCTGCCCTTGTGTTCTTAGGAGGCCAAAGCACAGCCTGTGCCTCCAAAACTTTGATAAGAAAAAAGAAACAAACCTTGAAATAGCAGAATTCATCTGCTATTTGTCATCTTTTCGGGACGTGGGACATTGAAATAAGGAAAACAGCCGGGCCAGAGGCCATTGGGCTCTCCAGCACCCTGACAGTCTCCTTCCTCCTGCACCACATTTTAAAGTTTTAGTTGTTCCTTCTAACTCATGGGGCTCTGCCAGCAGCTCCCCCGTGCCTTGCACAGGGGACAGAAAATAAGAAAGGGTGGAGGAGGAGTGAAGAACGCCCAGAAATGCGAAAGCACTCTCGGAGCCATTCCCTGGGTGAGGAGAGGCAGGGACTATCGATCCTGGGGAGCGGGGGACGGCTGGGCAGCCATGGAGATGTGTCCCCTGGGGCACGGTGCTGCCCAGCACATGGCCTGAGGGTCACCTGGCACTATTGATTGTGGTGCTGCTCCTGCATGGAGTCACACACAGGCTGCTCAGCACAGCTGCCCTCTGCTCTGGGAGGAGGGAGGTGCATGTGTGGAGTTTAATGCATCCCTCTCATGTTTTATACAAAAAAAACCCCCAAAAACCAACCCAACTCCTGTCTCTCTGAGTCCTGTCAGGCTGGTGGGTTGTGTTTGCAGCTAGGAATAGGTCAGAGTATTAAGGGCAGCTCAAGGAATTTAGCTGGAAATCTGAAAATCTCCCTCCTCCCTTCCCCCAGCCCCTGACCCTGTAACAGACCCAGAAGAAGGGGAGAAGAAAGGGGAAACCTAAGAAGCTGGTGATTACATGTGAAGCCTGGCAGATCTGTAATCCTGGACTCCATTAAACATCTGTCTGCTCCAATCTCCCTGACAGCCAGGTCTCCTCCTCCTGCTGCCTCGCACAGACCCTGCCTTTGCAGGTCACAGGCAGGCAGGGGTTGTTAATCACCATCCCCTCGGTGTTCCACAGCCCACTCTGGGCACCAGAGCTCCCAGGGAGGGGGGGTTTGGGCAGGACAGCGCCCGTGGCTCGGAGCTACAGGCACATCCACACCTCTTGGGTTGGAGCTTTTCCATCTGACACATCCTTGAGTGCTTTCCCGGATCGCTGCCCAGTGCCTGTCTGGGGCCGTTCTCTTAATTATTGCATTTATTCATCCTTCCAAAGTTGTTTCCATTACAGGCTCCTGTGTCTTATGGCTCTTTGAGGGAAGTATTTGCTCTCTCAGGACATTTCCTTGCACAGAATTATCATTTTCTAATGCATTTTCTATTTTTCATGTGATGTCCCCGAACTCCTAAGCACAGTCCATGTTAGTGGATTAATAGGAATTTCATTGTAAGACTCAGGGACAATTTTTTTTCAGTGCTCCAGAGTTTGCTGTGTCTTCTGCACTCATGGCTTTGAGTCTTTCTTGCTCTAAGACCCCTGCTAAATATCTTTCATCACTTTATATTACTTGATACAGTCATTATCATCATGTATAGTAGGAACTGGAAAATGAAATCCATTCCAGAACCTGCCCTTGAAAGGCAAACTGGCTTTTATGTTCTTCTATTAAAAAAAAAAAAAACTTTAAAAGTCATACTGTAATGTTATTTTCTCCCCATTTTTTTCCAGGGTTTGGGTTTTCTTCCTAGTTTTTGTGATTTTCCAGTTTGTGATTGGAGACAACAGTACTCAGCTACCCTGAAAATTATTTTCTTGTTTTATTTCCTAACTGGATGAAGAAGTAATGGGAATCCTTGAGACCTAAATTAGTCTGACTTGCTTTGTTGTTTGTTTTTTTGGGTTTGTTTGGTTTTTATTTTTCCTTTAGAAAGATATTCTGAACCAGCAATCTGAGCACCTGGTCAATACACTGCTGTGTTTTAGTTTGTAGTGGAATCTTGGCTTTCACAGCCACTTGTGTTTGGGTGTTTGGGAAGATTTGAGGGGACAGACAAATCCATGCAGGAAGTCGTGTGTGTGGGTAAATCAGTGGAGGTTGGACAAGTCCTCTGCCAAGTGTACCAAGTGCCATTGCCTGGATAAAGGCCATGTTAAGATTTTTTGAAATAATAGGATTTTTTAAAAATAGTGGTCCTTGAACTTTCGGTTTTACCGTATCATCCCAATTGCAGCACTTCTCACGTCATTCCTAGGAATCCTTTCCTTTAATTCACCTCCTGAATTCACTTCTTTTCCCTTAGTCCTCGAGCTCCTACATAAATACCTGCTCTTGTGTCCCTCCTCTGGGAGCCTGGGTCCGTGGATGCCTTCGTGATAGATTTATAACTTGCAAAGCCCTTTGGATTTCTGGAGGATGAGAGACAGTGTTTGTACAAGATCCCTGCTCTCATGACATAATCAGGGAAGCTTTCTCTGGAAGGAACCTTCCAGGCACTTGTGAGTTCATGTGTCAGTAGTTTCTGCCCCTGAGAGCAAAGGGAGCCCATGTGCTCCCTCCGAGCATCACACCAGGAATGTGTTTTGTTGGAGTGTGGACTCCAGGGTGATTCACATAATTCATGTTGGATTCACGGAGCCCTGGAAAGAAGGAGATGTTTGCACTGACCTGGGCTCCATCAGGACAAAGCTTCCTTTATTCCCCACCATATCCTTGTGTTATTCCATTTGTTGGTTAAATGCCACAAAACAGGGAACACTTTCTGGCAGCGAAGCCAAATTCTGCCTCGTGCCTGTAGATCTCGGCTTTCATCTTCTCCCAAAAATCAAAAGGATAGCTCCATTCAAATTGAGAGGGAATAAACCCAAGCCATTCCTGGACATGGAGAGGTTTCCTCTTCTCTCCCCCTGAGACTTCCACCTCAGGCCACGAACTGGCAGCTTGGCCATCAGTGGCCACTTGGCAGTGACGGATGGCGGGGATCTCTTCCGCTGTGGAAAACGTGGGACTGATTGTCTGGGCAACCCTGCTTGACCTGGGGAACTCTGCATTTAGCCTGGCTTCAGACATAATAAACTGGAGTAATTAGCAGAGAAACTCAGCGGTGACACCTCTAATTGATGGGAAATGCCAGCCCCTGAGGAAAGCAGGGCCGTGGTGGTGAGGGCTGTGCCCTGAAGGGGTCGTGGGGATGCTGTGGGGAGGCAGGAGAGCTCGGGGAAGGAATGTGGCTCCTGCTGGAGGTTTGCTTTTCTTTGCAGCCGAGAATGCTGCAGGTTTGCTTTTCTTTCCAGCTAATGGCCTCGGTGAATACGCCATCCATCACTAATTACTGATCCCTCCACTCAGCACTTTCCCAAGGTTGAGCTCACGCCTCTGGGAAAATCCACCTCGGTCTCTGCGTGGTCCATCTTAGCTGCGTGCTTGCAAAGAGAAAAACACCTGAGAATGCAGCAGTGTGTGCCCCACCACAAGGATGGGCCCTGTTTGGGAGAACATCCTTTATTTCAGGTCGTGGATTGATGATATTTTATCTCCCGTGTCAACACCTGATCTGTGATATCCCTTCCCAGGCTTTGTGCTTCTAGGTTGATGATGGTTGAAAAATAAAATATTTAAATAATTTCTCTTTTAGGATTGTGCTTAAAGTGGGGCATTTTACTGTCCTGGTTCATGGCAGGGCCTCAGGACCATGTGTGTGCACACCTAGGAGCAAGGTAGCCTGTGGCATGGGGCCAGGAATGGCCTGGGAGTGTCTCCCAGACAGTTTTGGATGTGGTTTGGAGATGACCATGGCCAGTGATAGTTTCTGAGAGGCACTTTGGCTGCAGCTGCTCCATGTGCAGGCCGAGGGAGCCAAATGAGGTGTAATTCTGCCCTTCTGTACTCACTGGCCTCGGGACCAGAGTGTGAGGCAGCCACATGGAATTTCTCAGTGCAGGCACAGCTGCCCAGACTGGCACAGGCATGGGGGTGTGTGATTTGTGGGGGTGGGTTCTGAGTCTCTACTACTCATTGTGGCCTTCCAGAACTTAAAGGGAGCTTACAAAAATGAGGAAGAATTACTATTTACATGGACAGATAGTGATAGGACGAGGGGGGATGGTTTTAAACTAAAAGAGGAGAGATTTTGAGTCGATATTAGGAAGAAATTCTTCCCTGTGAGGGTGGCACAGGTTGCCCAAGAGAAGCTGTGGCTGCCCCTGGATCCCTGGAAGTGTCCAAGGCCAGGCTGGATGGGGCTTGGAGCAGCCTGGGATAGTGGAAGGTGTCCCTGCCCATGGCAGGGGTGGCACTGGATGATCTGTAAGGTCCCTCCCAACTCATTTCATGATCCTGTGATACTTCACAGGAGAGGAGCCATCGCCAGCTGTCAGGAATTCAGTGTTTTTTGCTTGTAGCGCTAATTAAACATTTAAAACCTTGATGAAGAGCTTCTTATAAACAGGAGTAGAAGAGAAGAGTTTGGGGAAAGCTGAAGCAACCCACTGGGGGAGCTGGCAGCATCCTCTTGAGGGGGATATATCAACCATATCTCATGGAAAAAGGGAAGAAAATAAAATGTGGGGATCATTGGCCTCTTTTATCTCATGACATGGACACAGCCTCAGAGGTTACAACCTGTTGCAGTGTTACACCATGAGAACTCTCCATCTGCTGAAGTTTTTTTTCTTCAAGAACTGCTGTTCTTGGGGTGCACCCTCCTCCCATCAACAGGAACCTCTGGACAGCAACTCAGGGCTTCGGGAACACTTCCATACCCTGGCTCAATCAATTAAAAGGGAAGAGGCAGTGCAGTGACAGCACCATATGCACTGAAGCATCCTGCAGAGATTGTGGAGTCTCCAAACAAACATTAGATGTGTAAACAGAGGAGCAGCATTCCTTCACTGCAGCCCCTCCTTACTGCCTTCCCCATGATTTATTTTCATTAGTTTTCACAGCTAAACAGATAAAAGTGCTCGTGGCAAACATCTCCCTGCTCCCACATCCTCCCTTCCTCTTTTCCAGGCTTTCTTTTATAGCTCCCAACCAGTCCCTGCACTGCTGTTTTTTTGGTGGCACAAAGTTTGCACAGCCCGAGCTTTGCAGGGACTCCTGGCCCCAGCCTTCAGTGCTCTGACACTTTTGGGATGTTAATCTCCCTGCTTAGGGGAAAAGTGATGAGGGTGGAGGTGCAAAAACATCTTTTAAATGCTGAAGTATTTGTGTTTGATGGGAATGTTGAAGTTTGTGGCTTTTTGTTTGCTTCCTCATGTTTAGAAGGAAGGAGGATTCACACATGACAACTGCACTTTTTTTCTTAAAGCAGAGGGACTATTTGTAGGTTTAAGCACTGATAGTTTTGCCCCAGGGTCCTGGAAAAAGAGAAAAAACATCTTTAGTGGGCAGATGAAATTTTCTTGCTGGGCTGGGTCAGGTCCTTGGAAATACCCTGTGAGTTTCAATGGGACAGCTCTATTCTTCTTCTGCTTGCATTTATTATTTACCTTCTGCCATCCTCCTCTCCAAGATATTAAAGTTTTTGGTTGTTCTTTTTAATTTTTTAAATTTTGACAAAAGTCGTCCTGAATTTAGTAGTCCATTTGTGGGGGGGAAACAATGCTTATTCTGGCTCTGTGATTTGCTCTTATCCTGGGTTGGTGCTTTTTCTCCTGTTGGCCATGAAAATGGTCATGTGGAACAGAGAAGTCTTGGAGTTATTTATTTATCATTATATATACATATAATATATATATTTACAGGAGTGTGTGGTGGCAGGACAAGGGGGGATGGCTTCAAACTGACAGAGGGCAGGGCTGGATGGGATATTAGGAAGAAATTCTTGGCTGTGAGGGTGGGGAGGCCCTGGCACAGGTTTTCCAGAGAAGCTGTGGCTGCCCCTGGGTCCCTGGAAGTGTCCAAGGCCAGGTTGGACAGGGCTCGGAGCAACCTGGCATAAGTGGAAGGTGTCCCTGCCCTTGGCAAAGGATGAAATGAGATCATATTAAAGTCTCCTCCAGCCCAAGCCATTTTCTGATATATAAATAAATAATATTTATATGTTATTAGTGATTTCTTCAAAGGTTTCATGAAAGGTGACAGCATTTTCCTACCAGCCTGCCCACTCCTTCGTGTGGGATTGGGAGCAGGCTGAGGGTGGATAAGGCTCTTTCTCCCACCACACAAGAGGTTTGTGGTGAGATGATGAGGAAGATGACGGCAGGAGTTCATCAGAAACAGAACACACAGAGTACCCAGACCTACTGCCCACGTGGGGATCTGCTCTAACCTTCATGCCACATCAGAGGGCAAGAGGAAAGTCGTGCCACAGAGGCATGACCTGGCACTTTTCCACACTTCTATATCCAAAGCCAGCAGGGGATCACCTTGTCTGCCAGGGAAGCACGACGGGGCTGGAAGGCAGCCTGTGCCTGGCAGGGCACAGCACCATCACAGAAATGCATCTGCAGATGGGAGGCTGCCGAGGGGCTCTGGGGATAATGGAGTGCCTGGGATAATGAAATTAGCCTGGCAGTCACAGCCTGAGTGGGGAGGAGGAGAACTGTCCCTTTCAGTCTTCCCAATCATCCCCTGACATCTCTTTCCAGCCCAGGAAGGGAAGCAGGCGAGTGTTGCATATAGGTAAAATACAAAATGAAAGCCCTGTTGCCTTTGTAAAATCATGGCTTAAGCCTGTTACTCTGGCTGGAGAAGGAGGGTGAGAAAAGCCTGGGAGAAGAAAAACAATTAGTTTTTACCCATATAAATGTAGTATCAACAAAAGCAAAAAAGTTAAACAATAGANACATAGAAAAGTTAAAACCTAAGGCATCAATGTAACACAAACAATAACATGCAAAAGTCTATAAAAAGAATCTGCTTTGTTTAATAAAGGCTTTTTTATGCATTGTCCAAAGCACTGTCTGTGTGTGTCGTGTCTGCCCCAGCAGTGACAGGCAAGGGGGAGCCTTGCAGCAGGGTGAAGATGTGCTGACACAGTGCTGGGGCTTTCTGTGATGCCTTAGGTTTTAACTTTTCTATGTTTCCAACCCTGCCCTGCCCAGTGTCACTCTGCAGTTCCCTGGAGCTCGTTCAGTGCTGTTCTCTCATGCTCACACACACACAACAAAGCCTCTCCAGCTCTCCAAGGACACCCAGACCCTCCTAGGCCCAACAACTGCAAACCACAATCTTGGGGACAGGGGGACAAGCTTGGGCAAATTCCATCCTTGCCTGGCTTCTGCTTGGGGAATTGATGCTGAGATCCAAGTGGGAAGAACTCGGGAGCTGTCCTTGTCCATGTTGGGATGCACTGAGGCAGGAGCCTCTGGAGCCCAGAGTGTACCTCTGAAGGCCTTTCCAATCAATCCCTCCTTTATTCCTTTCTTCCTGCCTGCTCTCTGTTTCTGGGTAGCCATTTAAGGCATTATCTGGAACATTGAATGCCTGGGCTGTGGTGGCTCCACCTCGGTGACAAGGTGAGCCCTGAGCCACTGTCACACTCCACCAGCCACCCTTCCCTCCAATGGGGAGAGGCTGGAAATACATTTGTCACTTGAGCTCCAGACAGCAAACGAGGCTGATTTAATTAACCTAGGGAGCCCTGCTGGCCTTGTCTGCGAGAGCTCAGGACAGCAGGACGTGGATGAGTGGAGGCAGGGAGAGGAGGGAGAGGGGAAGAGGGCAAAGGCACGAGGCTAGTGGAGCGTCAGGAGCCATCTCAAAGCACTTTGCTTCTCACAACTGAAAGCCCCTCACAATTAGTCTGGATGTGATTTACATCTACTTTAAGGCATCCGCATAAGTAACGCACAGGAAATGCAGTCAGGAGCTCCTGAAAGCTTTTGGGAACTGACAATTCCCTCATGGCACGAAATCTCCCTTTTCCCTGCAGCTGGAAGCAAGTCCAGCCTTTACAGAGCACGTGTTCATGGCCTAAAAATGCCAAAAATCAGTGTGTCTGAACTCTCAGCTCTGTTCAGGAAGTATCCAGACTTGCCCTTCCTTTTCCACCTTCCCAAAGGATTTACTGGGACCTTGGACTTCTTAGTTAAACACCAGGTGGGAGGATTTTCATCTCCAGCAGAGTGAGAACCAGGTGAATGTCACTTTGCTGTCAGTCAGGGGCAGGCCAGGGTCTGGGGGAAGCTTGGCCACCTCTGCCCACACCTGGCAGGCTTTGGTGGGCAGGTTTGCTGTGAGAGGCATCACTCCTGCTTGCAGAAAGTCACCTTGGCCAAGGAGCTCTGAAATTTTAATGCTCCCCACCAAATATTGACTCTCTGAGGGCGTCTGAGTAAGCCTTCAGTGGAGAAGTCGATATTTGTCTGATGTTTCAGTGGATAATGTTGCTTTTCTCTGAGTTTCCTCTGGACTCTGCTGGCCTCTCCCAAACTCGCTGCACAGTGGCAGAAGCAGGATAAAAATGTGGGAGGAGGAGGAGGAGGGAGTGCTCCCTTTGGAGGGTTGCTGTGTGCTGTCCACTTCTCCCTGCCTTGATGAGGCTCTTTGTTGGGTGCCCCTCTCTCAACTCAGCATCTGAGCCTGGTGTAATCACTTCCAGTGCACAGCAGTCCTTTCCCACTTGTCTCCCTCGCTCTCTAAGGAACTTGGGACAGCCAAAATTTACCACAGACGCGGCAGAAATGTTGCAATAAATGCAAACACACCAGGAATTTTCCATGGCAAACACTCCCCTTCCCGCTGGAGATCAGTGCAGGATGATCTTGTCACTCCATCCTGAGTGGACTTGAGTTGGGCTTGTCTGTGCTGCCAGAAGAAGAAGCTCCAGGTGAGATTTTAGGTAGGGTTGTAGCTGTATGATGTTAACAGAAGACAAAGGTGTTTCTGTTTCCCTGCTTCACTGCAGCTCCTCAGCCGAATTCTGCAGCAAAGGCTCCATTCTGCCCTTGGACGTGGTCATTCTGCCTCCTTGGGATGTTTAGCATCTGTCCCCTACAAGCCTGAGCTGCTGAGGAATCCCAGTGGGGCAGAAGTAAATATATTGCCTTCCAGGTAGCAAAATCACTGCTGCAGGTTAGATTTCTGCCAGTTCACCAACCATTAGGGACTCGGTCTAAGTTGGCTGTGCCTCCTAAGAAAGAACAAACCTGTAAACAGTGTGGCTCTAATACACTGAACAATTAAAGAACTTGTTTCTAATTGAAGTTGAAATTCATTATATTTCCATTTGCAAGGCGAGCTGGGCAGATTTCAAAGTAAGTGAAAAAAGGAGCTAATTTATATTTCTGTTTGTGCTTGTAGCAGCTAGTAAATAAATCCAGGTGCACAAGGGGAGTTGGGAGACTTTCATTTCAATGGCAGCTTGGGCGTCTGAGAGCTGTGGGAGTCTGGACTTAAAATAAATGCAGAGGAACAGTTTTCAGGAGCAAAGGGCACAGGATTTGTGGGTGCATCTTCTTTGCTGTTTTAAATGTAGTCACAGAATCCCAGAATGTTTTCTGTTGGAGGGGATTTAGAGATTATCTCATTCCCCTGTGGGCAGGGACACCTTCCACCATCCCAGGCTGCTCCAAACCCCATCCAGCCTGGCCTTGGACACTTCCAGGGTTGGGGCAGCCCCAGTTTGACTCTGCAGTGCTGATTTTATCCCACCCAAATGCTGGTTGATGCCTTCACAGGTCTGTGGCATGTCTGACAGACATCCATAGCTGGGACTGGCATTTTTGGGGTGCTCACCTCAGCAGGGCAGCTGGGGCTGGCAGGAGGTCTGATCAATATCTATCTGGCCAAGACAGGGAGTGAGTGATGCTCGTATGAGCAGTGTCATATTTAAAAGGTGTCTCCACTTAACTGGAGGTCACAGTGTACACTCTGCCTGAGTGGTGGCATCATTTCATAAAAAAGCTTTTTCATTAATTAAAGTCCCTTAACCTTGCATCGTGCTCAGGGTTTGGTATAGAAGCTTAATTTTTCTGATCAATATATATTACCATATTTCCTAGAAAGAAGCTTTCACCCCCTCAATTAGCTGAGGAAAAAAATAATTGTGTGCATTTGAAAGCATTTTGTGCCTCTAGCATCCATTAAGTAGATCAGAGTTGCAGTTTTGTTGTTCTTATGGACTTTTGTCCATATCAGTTACCCGAAGGAGCAGAAAGCATTGTTTGCTCTCATTCAAATGACATTTCAATAAATGCCAGGGGAAAATGATGATTCTGTTCTGCCCTTTTTTTCTTTTTTTTTTTTAAATGCATGAGGGAGAGAGGGGATGAACTCATGAAAGTGCCCCAGCCCACAAATCAGGAGTTTTGGGGTTGAGATTTCTCCGTGGTCTCTGTGTGATCCCCCACAAGTCACTGAAGGCCACAAACAGCTCCTTGCAGCAGGGTCTGGCATTCATTTTTATGTAACACCCAGGGCCACTGATTTTGATGAGGTTTCCAGGCAGGAACATGCTTATTAATTTATCCTCAGAGTTAATGGAATTGGGCAGGAGAGAAGAACCATTTCATCTCCCAAACCTTCCCTCGCTTCCAACTTCCAGCACTCTGGGAAGCCTTTGGGCAACTTTGCACTCACAGTCCAGGGGCAGAGCCCTGCAGGTGCACACACCCCTGAGCAAAATGTCCTCCTTCCCTCCTGCTGGGCTGGAATTAATATTCTTATTTCACTCCCTTCATACAGGAAAACCTAAAAATTAATTGCCTGTGCACACGAGAGGTGAACAAGCAGATGCCCAGGAAAGCACAACAGAATTATTGAGTGATTCTGCTTTAATTAAGTGCATCAGAGAGCTGGGAATGGTGGGGCCCCATTTCACTGGTGCTTGGTGCCAGTAGCATCATTGAGAGGAGGATGTGAAGGGATGGCTGCTGCCAAGGGATGATGGAAGGTACTCAAGGAATATAGAAAGCTATTTTAATTCTGGCTTCCTTTGAGAAAGCTGGAGCTCCAGCCAATAACCATAAAACTACTGGGGCAAAGCTGCAAATGCACCAAGGGCATCCCTCGAGCACTTATCTCTGGGAGAAGGGACACCTTTTATCAATGAGAGGGGAGCCCAGCAGAGCTGCAGCTGTGGATTCCCTGCCAAAAAAAAAATAAAAAAAAAAGGGCTGCAGGCAGCATTTTCAACCTCTGCCTGAAGCTGGCACCACCCAAGCCATCCAAGAGGGAGAAATCTGGGGCCATCTGCCCTGCTGAGCAGGTAAAGAAGATGAAGCATCCAGAGGAGCATCCAGACACTTGCTGGTGGTGGGAGAGGCCCTTTCAGGGTGAAATACACTTGATTTCCTGCAGGTTCAACTTTAGGATAACGTGAGGTACTCTCAGCAGTTGTTACTTCATGGCAGTGCTTGCAAAGAGAGCCAAAGCAGCTCATTTTAGGGAGTTATTTGCAATGTCTGTCAAAAATGGTTTTTACTTCAAGTCCCCTCTCTACCACAGCTCAGGGATCTTGGCTTGTCTCCAGTGTCCATGATCTTTTTCCTGAGGATTCCCCAAGATCCTTACAGAGATGCTGGAGACTCTGGCTCTGCTCAGATTTTAGTCCAAGGCTCACACCCAAAGTGGAGATCAGGGTGCTGACAATTATTCCAACCATTCTGTCACACATGGCTTTGTCTCTGCTGGCCAAAGAATACTTTTTTCCCCCAGTGAATTAATTCTCATCCCTTTGGGAGGGGGCAGCAGATCCCTGTCATTTCTCTCTGTCCCCAGCTTGCCCAGGACGTTGCTCTATGCATCTGGTGGCCTGAACTGTGATGATTTTGGGGTCTGCTACCCAAAGAATAACCAGAAATGGTTTCTGAGAAGTCACATCATTGTATCACTGCTTTGGGTCTAAGTCTGAGTGCTTGGACTGAACATTCTGGCAAACTCAAGCTGTGCTTTACTTTAGAGCCATCGAGATTTTCTTGTCACCTCCTTCTATTCCAGCTCCCAGGCACTCTGTGAAGGAGAGATCACACTCCAGGGACACAGATCCCACACCTGGAATTAGCAGCATGGCTCAGACATCAAGGGGTGTCAGGATGACTGCAGCTAATCCTCCAGTAATTAAAGTCTTTTTAGCCCTCAGTTCCAAGCCTTTAAAGACCCAAACCCACATCTCTGCTGTAGGAAATGTGTCTGGGCATCCCAGAGGCGAAAGTGCTGACAAAGAACTCTGGAGAAATTAGGAAAATCAGTGATCCATGGCAAAGCCCTTCAAGGACATTCCAGGGTTGTTTCTCAGAGTACATCAAGCACAGAGAGACACAGGGAATTTGTGGAAATGGCTCCCTGGGGGAGCTGAGGTGTGGAAGCTCCGTGGCTTGGTTCTTACGGACAAGTTGCATTAGGGATCAGGACATGCCTCCAAAAAGTTTAGTTCCTCTCTGGGGTTGTTTCCATTCTCCTCTCACCTTTTGGTCACTGCACTGCTTCAGCAGCTGATCCTTGGGTGCTGGAGGATGTTCTGCTAAACCCTGGAGTTGTGCTTCAATGTATAAAGTTGTTCTTTGAAACTCAGAATCAGTAAGGTTGGAAAAGCTCTCTAAGATCATCGAGGCTGAGCATTAACCCAGCACTGCCAAGTCCACCACCAAACCATGTCCCTAAATGCCACATCTGTGCATTTTTGGAACACTTCCAGGATTCTGTGTAACAGGACGATAAACTTAACAAAAAGCCCCAGGTCGAGTGCTAAGGGTTTAGAAACAGCTGAACACAGGCCTGAAGTTTGAGTCACACTGGAGAAAAAGAAAATTCAAATTATTCTCCATTTATCATCATAACTGGAACCCCAAAGGTGCTGCCAAGCCTTGGTAGAGGTGCAGAGGGAAGGCTGGCCATGGCCTGTGGATGGAATAACAAAGAGCTGCAGAAGGGCAGTAAAATTGATAAATAACCTCAAAACTGTGGAGATTTTGGCACATCCAGCGTGGTGTTGCTACCAGCCAGCCTGGGACCACTGGGAGCCTTTGGGCAGGGTTAGGGTTGTGGCCAGAGAGGAATCTGAAGTGAGAAATCAGGAGAGTATTGGGGTCTTCACTGAAGTTCTGTGCACAGAGACCTTTTAGGGTAGCACTAATAACAGCATGTTCTCATTGAACAAATGTGCATTTTGCCACACTCTGGGGCAGTGTCCCAAATCTATCCCAGCATCTCACAGCCTGAAGGTGGAGAGGGGAGATCATCTGGCAAAGATCAGCTCCAGCCTCGATAAGCTGAAAGTGAACAGTGAACATCTCTAGTACCTAAAGCAAACTAGACCTCTTCCTTTTTCTGTGCCTGCAAAGATCCTGGAATTCTGCACTGCTCCTTTAATTTTTATGGCATTTGGCTTCTTTCTGTGGTGTGCAGGAACTTGCAGTGTGCTCATAACAACATAAGATCACAGCGTGGTCTGCTTTATATCTGCATATGTACAGAGAAGCACAATGTTTCTCCCAGCATGCAGAATGAATAAATTCTTGAGTACTTTTTCATTGTTGCCTTTATGAGCTTCAAGGAAAAAAAAAAAAAAAACACAACTAAAAACCCCCGTCAAAAACGAATAAATAATTTATTCCAGTGAAATTGCAGTTTATTATGCTAGACTTTAGATAGCAGGTGGGATCCTGGACATCTTGTTTTTTCTCATTATATCCATATTTTTTTCAGGGACTCCATGAAGTCTCTGTGTGCACTTGCATGCGTGTGAGAGCATGTGCATGTGAAGGCAAGAAACAGGCACAAAGAAATGTGGTTTCTTTCTATCTGTACATGAATGGTTTGGGTTGGAAGGGGCCTTAAAGCCCATCCAGTCCAAGCCCTGCCATGGGCAGGGACACCTCCCCCCAGACCAGGTTGCTTGGGGTCTCACCCAACCTGCATTAGCAACCCAAAACTGGGCCTGGCCTTCAAGAAACAGGGCTTTGCCACTGACCTCTGAGGCAACTAATTTCTGTTCTCTCTCTTTGTTATTCTGATCTGTAGGAGATCCATGAATTCAATTTCCAGGGCCTTGAAACTCCTTCCTCCCTTCCTGCCACTCTTGTCCATTTAGATGTGGGCCAGAATGTGTTTTACTCCATGTCTGGGCTAGCCTTGGCTGGACACCAGGTGCCCACCACCCAACCAGTCCATCACTCCCCTCCTCAGCAGGACAGAAAATGAGATACAGAAAAACCTGTGACTCAGCATGAAGGAAGTTTAGTAAAGCAGAAATGAGAATTGTGCACAGAAGCGAAGGAAAACAAAAATATTTGCTCTCTATTTTCCATCAGCAGGTGATGTGCAGACCCTTCCCAGGAAGCAGGACTTCAGTATGTGTGGCAGTTTGTGAGACAAATATTTTACTAACAAATACAACTCCTCTTCCTCCTTTTCCTTAGCTTTCATTGCTGAGCAGACACCATATGGTCTGGAATGTCTCTCTGGTCAGTGTGGGACAGCTGTCCTGGCTGTGTCCCCTCCCAGGATCTTTCCCACCCCGAGCCTGCTGGTGAGGGGGGAATGTTGGAGAGACAGCCTCGATATTGTGGCCAAAACACTGGAGTGTTACCAACACCTTCCCATCTGCCAGTCCCCAGCACTGCGAGGGATCTGGGAAGATTAACTCCATCCCAGCCAGACCCAGTTCGAGGGCACAGCGCCCTGGGATTCTCCTCCCAGCAGGGAAATCTTGCCACATCAATAAAATAGGAGAGATAAATGATTGCTTTGCTCACCCAGCGGCTGAGCTTCAAACGAAACAACCCACGGATTCACTCCCTGCGAAACAGGGAGCTGGGAAAAGCAGTGCCTGAGCTCTTCCCTGGCTGCTTCCAGGGGCTGGTTAGTGTTGGTAAAGACAGGCTAAAACCTGGGGTGTGACATCCCTGCAAGAGCAGGTCTTGGGGAGATGAGGAGAGTGAAGCAGAGGGGCACAGGGTCGCTTTTGCTCCCGATTGCTGCTGCCCGTGGCTCAGGCACGCTCCAGGATCAGCATTTCCGAGCCAGCCTGGATCTGTGTTTCCCTTAATGTGCCACTGGCTGCTTCTCCTGACCTCTTCCATGCTGCCTATTACCTCAGCTCTGCTTCCCCTCCCTTCTGATCGAATTACTAAAGCACACAGTGGAGTCTCTTGGCTCAACAAAATTTAATGACAGTGACAACAGAGGAGGATAATAAAGATAAATCAGCTGCTCCCAGGAAGGAAAGATGAAGTAAGAGCAGAGTGAGTTAGAAGGATACACCATGAAGTGACCCTGGCGTGTGCATGTCCCTCGTCATCCCTTTCCTCTCAACATCTGTGGGTTTTTTCTGCTTTTTGGGGGATTTGACAGGGAAGAGCAGAGAGCAGAGGGGACCAAGGCACTGGAGATTTCTGCCTTAGGCATGTACTTGCTGTGGAATTTGGGGCACATCACCGCCTCTTCTCCATCTCCTCCTCAGGCTGGAGGCTGAGAACAGACCAGGAGAAGTCTTTCACTATGGAAAATTGTAACGAAGATCCGATCTGGGGTTTTTATCTCATCCTGAGCCCTGTGTATTCATGTGAGCCACAGAGTCAGTAAAGGGAAATGGAGTTTGTAAAGGAGCACCTTCATTCCCTATGCCTATAAATCCCTGGACACACCAAATGTTGTTAATTCAGCCTTTTCTGACAAGATATCTCATGGAAGCCAATGGAAGCAGAGCCTGCAATGACTGTGACTACTGAAATCTCTTCTCTGACATTCACCACATTTACAGTTGCAGAGCATTTCCTTTTTACTGATAATTCCTGAGAAAAAAACCAAAAAACCCTCACCCTTTAATTGCAGTCGAGCTCCTCTCCTCTCCCCTCCCACCAGGTTGTTAAATGTTTGCAGCGTTGCTCTAAACAGCCCAGCTCAAAACAGTGAGCTGTAGTTGAGACCTCCTGCAAGCTCAATAAACTTAATGGACATCCTCAAGAACTTTAACTGGGAAGATTTAGCTCCCGAAGAAGAAGGAAACAAACAGCCAGAGTAGCTTTGCCTGCCTGTTGTCCCTCATTTTGCCAGAAACAGCTGTTCACGCTGGGATTAGCTCAGAGGTTCGTACTGAGCAGAGTCTGACTCACAAGAACAAAAACAGGAGATCATTACATCTCAGTGCGGGCTCCAACTGCTGCAGGCTGCACAGGGAG
Source organism: Erpornis zantholeuca (assembly GCA_013400515.1). Lineage (NCBI taxonomy): Eukaryota > Metazoa > Chordata > Aves > Passeriformes > Timaliidae > Erpornis > Erpornis zantholeuca. The sequence goes on from VZTN01024229.1 coordinate 61,990, forward strand.
AGAGAAAATTAACTGGAGTGGGAGCTCAGTCTGCAGAGATGCTGCACAACTCCTGCGTGTGACAGAGGAGAGGGAGAAGGGAGCACATCCAGCTCTGGAGGGCTGGGATGGAGGAGATGACTGCCAGACTTCCCTTAATGCAGCCCCTTTGGTCAGGATTCATGTGAGGCAAATGCTCAGAAGAGGAGGAACAAAATTAATTATTTCATTTTAAAAAGTCGCTACTTATGCAGAAATTCCACTTCCCTCCAGACAGTGAGTGATGGGAACAATTTTCCTGTCTTTTTGAGGCAGAGTCTTCACCCTCACAAGAATTTCACTTTGAAGGATAATCTCTGAGTTAGATTAGAGGCATTATTTCCACACTTTAATGGAAGGTGTCCCTGCCCATGGCAGTGGGGCTGGAAAGAGATGACCTTGAAGGTCCCTTCCAGCCCAAACCATTCCATGGTTCCATGAAAATGGGTGGTCTGGGTTAGGAAATCGTGTTGGACAAGTTATAAACATTAGAAAAAATGGGCAGAAACACAAGGCAGCGTCGAGTGAGGGCTCTCCATCCTCAACTTGTTGTTATAAAGAGGGAACCAGCATCCCTCGACCCAACAGGACAATTTAACAGGATATGGAATATCAGAGAGCAGCTACCCATTTATTTTCTTCTAATAACTTATTTTCCAACAGTGATGAAAGCTCTGGAGGTTGTGGGGGGGAGAAGAAAGCAGGAGGTTAAAAGGTGGCTTGGACAATCTTTCACATTAAATCTGTGCTTGCAGCTCAGGGGCTCCTCTCTACTCATCCTTGTCAGGGGATGGCTTCTGCTTGGAAACTCTTCTTGTAAGTCCTGAGGAGCCCACAGGGCTTCACCAGTCAGGCTCTGAGCCCTGGTTCGATGCTGACATGAACTCAGGGTCACCTTTCTTTGTGTTTCTGTCTGTCAGGACCTCCCCACGCCCCCCTTCAGCCCTGTACCATAATAAACAATGCCCCGAAATGCTCAGTAATTCCTCCCCATTCCTCCAGGGGTAAGTCATCATTGCCTGGAACAGAGCAGGCTGCACTTCCATCATCTGCTGATGGCTGCTGCTAAGTTGGGGGTTTTTGGGTGTTTTTTGCCTTAATATTTAGTTTTGCACTATTTATTTTTGCACTTTTGCATGGCCCAACGGCTGAGCCAAAATTTGCTGCACAGCACCAAAATTTGGGAGAAATCCCTTCTGGCAACAAGACCTAGAACTGCTCAGGGTTACCTCGCACCTTGGCTGGCTGTAATTAAATGCTCCTGAAGTCCTGGCTACCCTTCCACGTTGGCCAAAGACCTGGAATTGTGTTTTACTGCTCAGCCCCAGCAGTTCTGCCCTGCAGGACTTGGTTATTTACACCCTGGCACCATCTCTTTCTTCTCAAGTGGGGAAAGAGATGAAAGATCACATTTCCCCTCTGTTAAATCACCAAGTGTTATTTTGGGCACCTCTTGGAAGGGATTCATTGTCATCTTGCAGAGTGAGGACATTGGAAGGCTCTGCCATGTGCTGTATTGATCCCCTCACTTGATTAGTTGGTGTATTGAATACCCCTGCTTTTCTAATCTAATTAATGCAAGATAAATACTCCTTGCAGGGGCCTGGAGTCACGTTCCAAGAGTAATCAGAGACTGGGACTGATTAAAACCAGAAGGCTTCAAGGATAATTTATGGACTACTTGACACTGCTGGCAGGTTGGGGTATTTTGGAGGGCTCTGTGTGGTCTCTGGCTCAAAATTGCCTCTTTGGTGAGCTCCACGTCCAAATTCCTGCTCATCCCTCAGTGGGACAGCTTTGGGTTTGAAGGGGTTTAATCTCTGGGGTGAGACACCAGCCTGGGGGTCAGGACATCTGGTTTGACATCTCACCAGCAGTGGGAGGATGCTGTGCCAGAAAGGAAGACGAGTCACTTGGTCTCTGACCTTAAAAACATCACCACATGTCATGGTTTGACTAAAATACTCACATGCACCAGGTGTGTGAGGACTTCACTCTTACCTGGAAATCTGTAAGGAAACTGAAATAAATCACTGAGGTGGAGCTCAGTTCCAGTTTGTTCCTGTTTCAAGCCAGATCTTGGTGTTCCAGGACAAATGGATGCTCTGGATCAAGAGGGATAACCGGAATAGGGAAGGTGACAGTGGTAATTCGTGTCAAATGCATTAATTAATTAACTCATTCCCTCTAGGAGGGGAGTAAAACCATTACTGCTGTGAGGAGCAGGGAAAAGAGGCAGGGGGGATTTTTGTGCTGTAGCTGTGGAGAGATCCTGGGGGTGAATTTAGTTCCAGTCACCTCCTGAGGTAAACCCTAACTTGTGTGGAAGGAAGCCTGGCTGGGTGGATTGTCACAGAGGATTCATCTTCCCTCTGCTTTGTGCTCCATCAGTGGTGGCTCCGTGACACTCTGGCCATGGGATGTTCATCCTCCCACACCTTGATGAGCACACAGGGGGAGAAGTGAGGAGAGGAAGGGTGGAATTCCAGTGCAGTCTGTGGAGAAACCACTCCAAAATGTCTCCAGAGTGTTGGCACAGGAGTGCTCTGTGAGGTGGGGTGAGCAACGAGGGTTGGGCCGAGGTCCACCTGCCTCGATTGCAGTTACTCTGTGGTTGGAATGGCATGAAAATCTTTCCAGGGAGCAGAGAGCCTGGGCACGGGGTCACTGATAGGAACAGCAGGGCCATCTATTCCAATCCCTTCCTTTTGCATCTATGTTTTCCCAGGCGAGAGCACAGCTCCTGCAGCCAGGGGAAGGCAAGGGCAAGTTCAGCAGCCAGATGTAATTGCATTTTCCTCCACAATTGCCTCCAGGGCTGAACCACGGCCCTCCTGCGCCTGCCTCTCTCCTCACAATGCATCAGAGAGAATTGGTGTAAAATCCAGTTAAAAGGCCACTCTCGGGTCTCAGCTGCTGCAGCACAAATTGCGGATGAATTTCCCCTCTCCCGGATCCGCCTGATGGCTTTTGTCACCCAGCCCCATATGGCTGGGTTGGATTTCTGCTCTCAGCCTGGTCCTTGGTCTCTCCTCACAGCCCCTGTAGCTGCTCATGAGCTCTTTCTGAGCAGGGCTGCACTTCAGGCTCCCTGTTTTACAGCAGTGTCATTACACAAAGATTTCTCTTCCTACACGTGTAAAAGGGAGCCCGAGATTAATGGGGTGTTGGAGTGGATAATCACAAATCCAGCTGCCCCGAGGTAGCTGAGAACAGAGATGGTGCAGGGCAGGGGGAAAAGGGTAGTGGGGCCTGAGGGAGCTTTGTAGGGTGCATTTATCACGCTGTTGGCAGAGAGATGCAATTTACATGGACGGAGCATAAATCCTGTTCGAGTTGCAGGAAGCTCCATATGGGCAGCTGAGCACCTGGGCCTGCTCTGGTGCTGGAGACTGAAATGTGCTGCTGTGGTCATCCTGCCAGCTCTCTGCTGCTCCCCTTTCCTGCATTTCCTCTCCCCTTTCACATCCTGGTAATCTCCATTCTCAGCCCTCCTAAGAGCCAGCCCCTCTGGAAGGGCATTTCCCTGCACTCTGCTCACTGGGACACATCTCTGCTGGAGTCATGGAGCTGCTGGAAATAACTGGAGTTTCCAGATTATTGGGAAACCTCTGCTTTCTCCTCGCCAAGCTGTTCACCAGGAGCAGGTCCTGCTCCAGGGGTTGCTTTTAAAAGACTTCACAGAACCCCAGAATGGTTTGGGTTGGAAGGGACCTGAAAGATCATCTCATTCCACCCCTCCTGCCATGGGCAGGGACACCTTCCACTGCCCCAGGCTGCTCCAAGCCCTATCCAGCCTGGCCTTGGACACTGCCAGGGATCCAGGGGCAGCCACAGCTGCTCTGGGAATTCCATCCCAGCCCTTCCCCACCTTCCCAGCCAGGAATTCCCAGTTCTCAGCATCCCATCCATCCCTGCCCTCTGGCACTGGGAAGCCATTCCCTGGCTCCTGTCCCTCCATGCCTTGTCCCCAGTCCCTGTGCAGCTCTCCTGGAGCTCCTTTGGGCCCTTCAAGGGGCTCTGAGCTCTCCCTTGCGCCTTCCCTTCTTCCGGGTGAGCAGCCTGCGAATAAAGTCTCTGTCATAGTTGTTCTTGCTGGGTTTCATGCTGCACCTCCATACCCTTCCCAAAAATCTACCAAACTTCTCTCCCTTATATCATTAATTTTCCTTTTAACATCTGATGGGAAGGCTTGTTTGCTTTTTCACAATCCTGAAAAATAACTTTTCCTTTTGGTTTTATGTTTTAGAACACAGAGGAGCAATTTCTCCATTATTCTGTCCCTGTCACTGTACAGTCACTCTTCCCTGGATTTCAGCCATCCTTTGTGCACCCCTAGCTTCCACTTCCAATTTAACAACCACAAATTTGTTATTCAGCGCCAGTCTGCAGACACACACAAACACAGAGGGGTCCCAAGAACTTGGAATAAGCCTTGGAAATGAAATAATAAATAGAGACACTCCTCCCTTCCTCACACATGCTACGTGTTGCTCCAGCAAACGTTGAATAAATCACTGAGCTATTGGGTAATAAATCTTTCATGAGATTAGGACCATCTGAACTTCAGCGATTGTGTGGGGAATGTATAAATTTCACATGCAGATATAGAGTGAAAAAAAAAAAAAGGAATCTTTAGATTAGTTATTAACTTTGGAAACACTTGATGAGTTTTGATTCATTAAGTGTTTCAAAGTCTTGTTAATTTAATAAGTACCGATGAGGCTGTAATGTAAGACAACAATCAGTAATTTGGAGGGGGGAAATAATAAAGTAGTCATTACACAGCAGAATGTTTAATCAAAGAATGTGGAAACTTACAGTTTCACATTAATTTGAAAAGGTTGGAGATTTAAAATTAATATTAGCTCTGACACAGGGAGGCTTTCTCTACAAGCAGATAGGGTTTATATAATTGCTTAGAATTAAAATGCCTGTAAATTTAATGGCTTCACCTCTTTAACTGAATCCTCAGGCTCTATAGGTAGAATAGAAATAGACCTAAACCAGTTATGGTCCTTCAAATACATTTGGAATTTTGGCAGCAAACCTCAGGCTTTGGTATTCTTCTGGTGTCCTGTGCTGGGATGGAAAGAGGTCCCAGGAAACTGAGACACACCCAGGAAAGCTCAACTAACCTTTGTCTACCATGGAAACATCTCTTGTTGCCCAGACAAGTTTTGGCTGCCCCTGGATCCCTCTAAGTGTCCAAGGCCAGGTCGGACAGGGCTTGGAGCAACCTGGGACAGTGGAAGGTGTCCCTGCCCATGACAGGAGGTAGAACTGAATGAGCTTTAAGGTCCTTTCCTGCCCAAACCATTCAGGGATGATTCTGTGACGTTGATTTTCATCTGATTTCTTACCTGAGATGCCACTGGCCGTCGATGGAGAGACAGAGTTATTTTTATGCTGTCGCCCCTCTCACTTCCTTAGGTGTCTGTACCAGGATTCCACTAATCCTTCCCTGGATCCTTCCCAGGATCCTTCCCCCCATCCTCCCCAGGTCTCTGTGCTCCCCGAGGAGGGAGCAGGGACAGCTTGTTTACACCTAGCCACGGGCACTTCACACCTTGGATTTTATCCCCGTGTCTGTGCCTGCCTGTACCTGTGAGTGTGTGGGATGTGTTGGTGCCTGTACCTGTCTGTAGGATGGAGAAATCCAGGTGGGCACTGGTGCTGAGTGTCCAGCTCCAAGACAAACAAAAAAAGTCATTGCATAACTATTTCTGGAGCAAGGGCAGCTGGATGAGTTCTTGGAGCTGTTGATGCTTCACCTTTTTCCAGGCAAGCCCCATAATTCTAAGACTTATTATTTTCACATTCCTCCTCATCCTGACAGGGTTCATTCCACCCATGACTCTTCATTTGGTGTGGCTCTGTGGAGGACAGGGTGACACTCTCCAGCTAAGCAGAGTGGGAATGATAGTCTGACAAGCAGCAGGAGCAGATAAATGTGATTTAATTTGTCCTCTGTCTGGACTCAACTTAGGTAAGCAGGACAAATCTGTCCAGACACAGTTTGTCACTCTTTAAGTGTCTGTCCAGGCTTTCTCCTGTTCAAGGACAGAGGGAGCAGGGAGCAGTCTCCTCTCACAGCCGAGCTTCTGGAAAATCCAGTTGGGATTCAGCTTGGATTCACCATTAGCAGGCTGCAAAGGTGGACTAATTAGATGGATTTCAGGCCTGTGTGGGCTCAGCTTTGCTTTGCTGCTGCTGCTGGTGTCCTGTGGGACTGCTGGGTGTGGAAAAGAGCTGACTTTGGGAAAAGCAGAGCAGAAACCCTGCCTGGCTTTGCAGGGCTCTGCTTCCAGCACGCGAATCATCAGCTCTGGTCTTTGGGTGCAAAGGGATTTTTTCCCTCTGCAGAAACTCAGGGTATTTCTGCTCTCCCTGGGAGATCTTCATTGTACTCTGGAAAGAGAAAACCCTGGACAAAACAAAGCTGGCCTGTTTGAAGGAGTCAGTTTGTTTGGAAAGGAAGAGTCTTATGTTTTTGCGGAGTTCAACCACTTTGGAGAACAACCACCCTCTAAACACATTTTTTTGCATCTTGGATGCATATTCTGTCCTGCAAACTATTGTTTAAAGAGATGTTGACTTTCCCCTCGTTTATATATAGCAGTTCATTTATTTTCCCCCCCTTTGCAGGAGACTAAAATGAAATTATTTTTTCCTTTACAGACCATTTGAACAATTCTTGTTCTTTTTCTTTAATGTCCTTTTGGTAAGGGGAAGGAGAAAAACCCCAGAAATATCCAAATTTAAGTTTGTTCCCAGTTTATAGATTTATTCTGAGGACTGGCACACGTAACAAGAGAAAATTTGTTTACTATAATTTTTTTTCCTTAACTTGTACCCTTGTACATCTTCAACATTTTCCCAGTTTTTGGGATTATTTCCTGTGCCCACTGAACACTTTTGTTCTGTATTTTTGACCCAGTTTCCATTGGCTGCACCCTTGGGTTGACAGGTCATGCTTTTAAATGATCCCTGCTCTTCCAAATAAAGTCCTCACTAAGATTCTGTAAAATTTTTATTCTGTGCTTTCATGGCACCAGGAGATGAATAATGATAAGGAGGCAAAGACACCTAATATTTATAAGATTATTGCAAACCACCTGTGTGTCCTCAGGTGGTTTTATGCTCAGCAAAGAGATTTATTTTGGGGTGAATAGTAGTTTCCAAATATATCCACATGGAGGGTTGGATCATTTGTAAGCTCTACTGATCTTCCCACAAAAAAATAAAAAGGAGATTTTTTTCCGAGGAGAACTTGGATGTGTGATTTTTACAGCCTTCCCTTGATGTGGGGATGCACTTTGTTCTTCCTTTGTGATATCCATTAATTCCATGCAATGCTCAGGTAAACTGGAGGGCAGGCAGCCTTCAGTGCTGACCTGCAGCATCACAGCTCCTGCCAGATTCTGGGCCAGGGAGGGAAAAGGAGGGGGATGAGATGAATTGTAATAAAATTTGTCGTTTCTCTTTGTCAAAAGTCCTGAGCCCTTGCGTGACAATGGAGTGGGAATAAAAGAATTGGCTTTGAAGAGGGATGGAGAGGGAGCAAAAAGGTACAAAAGCCTGTAATGACCATGGACACAGGGAAAAACGCTGATGTAGGTGAGGGAAGATGAAACTGATGATTCCTGAAGTGGGTTTGATCAGAAAACTGGCACAGAAGGAGACCTGGAGGGGCTGGGAGTTGAGTTCTGTGTGCCTGCACATGTTGGGGTGTTGGCGTGTGTGTTCAGACACCTGGTTCAGCAGCAAGTTGTTACAGGAGTTATTTTGAGGTTGGAATTGATGATTTAATTTCTTCTGCTGTTTTATTTCATTCGTGGGGGGGAAAGGAGAATATTCTGCAAGGGAAACTCTAAGCACAGAGTTTTGTCTGGTCTGAAACTGAATTTTTAGAGCCTTGTGTGTACAGCAAATGGTCAGACTTAGGGAAAACTCCAGATTTGAGCAAATTAAAGAGGGGAAAGAAAGGTCTTGGAATGCTGCATTGGCCACCTGCAAGCTTGAATTACTTTTATTTTTACTTCGAACTTTCTTTAAAAATTATGGAAGTTACTGTATGGACAGAAAAGATGAGAATAGGTTAAAAAATGTTACAGTAGAGCAAAACACTCTCCCCATTTACCTGTCTCCATGAATTCATCAGTGCAAACCCATTTGTAAAAATAAATGATGGTGTGCATGGAAGATGTTTTCAGCTGCAGATGTCAGATTATACCACAGAACGAAGATGAAACCCCAAATTTCCTGGTTGTTTTGGGAAGCTCTGGTGCCCAATCCAGAGCCTACTTCAATCTCAGCTCCTTGGCTGCCCTGTGTGATGTGGGGGCAGTGCTCTCCTCACTCTGGCATTGTATCAGGGTGAAATCTTGTTCCTGTAGCCAAACTGTTTTGTGTCCCTGGCTGGTGTTTGTCATCATCAGAAAGGTCCAATTTCAGGGAGGGATGGGCAGTGATGAAGTTGTTGTACCTGTAGAAGACACTTCAGAAAGGAGCAGAAGCTCAGACCTTGCAGCAGAGAGGTGGAGGAAGGAGTCCTTAGTGACGACTTTCGGTGATGGGGAGTTCCCAGGGTGTTCCTTCACTGACCAGTCTGTGTCATGGCTCAGGGATTCCTCACACCGTGGGGAAAGTGAGGGTGGGATGAGAGGGCTGGAAGCCCTTTGTATGTGCCTGGTCATGGATCTACAGGGAAATCCTGCAGCTTCTCTGGAGGGAGAGTTCTGAGAGATTCATCCAGCACTCAAAGTACCAGAGCCAAGAGCTGTAAACGACCAGGAGCTTTCAAATCCACCATTTCCCCACCACCTTCCCATGAGGGATGGCTCAGATCATTTTTTGGCAGGAATGGGGCTGTTTTTATCTCCCACACCGAAGGACTTGGCTCTTTGACCTTCGGGATGCAGCCTGAGCCGGTTGGGATGGGGACAAGGACATTCCCTGTGGTCTGTGCTTGGCCACACCGCGGAGTTTGGGATGCTGTGGTGAGTCAGTGGCAGCAGCAGCAGCAGGGCTGCTGGTGGGGAGGCTGTTCCTGGGAGTGTTTGCAAAGCAGAGGCTGGCCTGGAATTCACTCCATCTGTTGCAGAAGCAGGGATTGCGCTGCCCATGGCATTTAATGCCAGGGATTTCACACCGAGCTGAGCAGTCCTGGTTCACTTCCCGACAAGCTCCAGAAGCTTTTGCAGGACAGCTGTCCCAGAGACAGCATCCTGCTGTGTCCTGGATGGACACACGGACCTGGCCAGCCTGGCAGATGGGTTTCTTGATCAAACCCTGCAGGAATTTCTCAAATCCCTCAGTACTCCCAAACCATATTTGACACACCAGCGGTGATAACGATAAGGGACAGTCAACAACCCAGCCTGCTGCTCCTCAGTGCTGCCAGACCCTGTGAGCAGCAGAGAAATGTCAGAATTCTCTTCAAACCAGCCACGTGTTGATGCCTTAAATGGGTACCCAGAAACAGAGAGCAGCCAGGAATAAAGGAATAAAGGAGGGATTGATTGGAAAGGCCTTCAGAGGTACCCTCTGGGCTCCAGAGGCTCCTGCCTCAGTGCATCCCAACATGGACAAGGACAGCTCCTGAGTTCTTCCCACTTGGATCTCAGCATCAATTCCCCAAGCAGAAGCCAGGCAAGGATGGAATTTGCCCAAGCTTTCCCCCCTCTCCCCAAGATGAAGGTTTGCAGTTTTTCAGCTTTAGAACAGTCTGTGTGTCCTTGGAGAGAAATCTAGAGAGGTTTTGTTCTGTCTGTGTGAGCATGAGAGAACAGCACTTAATGAGCTCCAGGAAACTTCAGAATTCCACTGGGCAGTGCAGGATTGGAAAAATATAAAAGTTAAAACCTAAGGCATGAGGGTTTCAGAACTGTTTCTCTCTGTTCACTGTACCAGGAGCCAGTCTGGCATTCCTGGCTGATTGTCCATCTGAAAAGGTCATCAGGGTCACTGGACTCGATGTCTGACTGTGGCCCAGGGAGCACATTTTGGGGGCTGATATCCTACCCCACTCTGAGATACTCCACAGACCATAAGTGGTCTTATTTTTGTGAATTTTGAATTCCCATCCATGGCATACCTGGCTTTATCCATGATTTAACTTCCCTTGCTCCACTGTCTCTTTTTACCAAACAAGGTAAATTAAACAACCCTCAATCACCATTTTCAACCTTCCACTTATTTTCCCCTCTCCTGGGAATCCAGCCGAAACATTGGGATGTGCAGTGATGGATCCTACAGAGGAGACTCCTGCTCTTGTCCAATATTCCAGACATCATCTGCTACTAAACAGCACTTTCCTGTGGGATACCTCAGCCAAGAAGGGATCTTAAATCTGTTGATGCTGCATCTATGGAAGGGCTTTAATTCTGCTCTTGCTGGACAAGCCCATCCTAGCAGCATGTGCCAAAATGCCATGCAGCAAGTGCTTACTGTGAATAATAATTAAGAAAACTGGGAATAAATAGCCTGTATACACCACAGGAAAATGTGGGGGGATTTTTCTACATCTACAAGTCAGATAATGTGTTTAGAGAGAATGAGTTAAATGGAAGCATCGCCCTGTAGCAGATCTAATAATCAGCTTAAATGTCTGCAAAAGAAATGAAAAAAACACATTGTGGATATTCAAGTCTAACCCAAAACCATGCCTGATTTATTAAATTTTGAGCTGATCCAATAAAAGGTGGCAATTCAATCCATTCTGTTCCCTTCCATTAACATTTTATGCACAGAGACACATTGAGAGGAGCAGGAGATGGGTTGGGAATGGTTGGTGAGCTTGAGATGGGAGTTGGACCTACACAGTCTGAGTTCTGTGGACATCTCTGTAGTCTGTGCTAGAAATGGTAATTTCTGACAGTAGAGCATCAATCCTTCAGTCACTGCAGGAGAAAACAACACTCAGGAGGTGAGGGATGAGATGGAAGTGAGGCAACCAACGTTGAGAGGCCAGGGTGACCACCCAGCTACTCTGATCACATTCACAGCTTTGTCTCTTGTTACTTCATTTTCATTACTTATATTTACATTCATTACTTCTTTCACCTGGTTTTTTTCCCGTCCTCCTGTCTCCCTCCATGGCTCATAACATTTTTTTGGAAGGACTGAGACAGAGAGTGAAGGTTCAGGGTGTCTCATGCATGCAGAGCTTTCCAGACTGCTGCTTTTGCCATCCCCATCCTGGAGGTGAGAAGCAAGATGGATTTTCTTTTCCCTTGACTTGTTTGACAAACCTAATGTGCAGCTGCATAAAATATTTTCCCTCCAGGCAGTGGAAATGTCACGCTGTGTCTATGTTGGTGACATGGGCATATTTAAATAGGGTTTTTCTTACCAGACAGCACTTCAAGGGACTTTGGCCTGTCAAGCATCCCCTGGTGTTGGACACTGCACGGGATCTGGAGCACACTGCACACACATGCCTGGCACAGAGGCTGATGCAGCACTGTCTCTAATGTGTATTTGAACATTGTTATTACAGAGTTCAGGTGATTGAAGCACACAACTCAATCTAGATTACAAGCAGAGACTCTTCCATGAGGACAGGCAGAGGGAGTTGGGATGTTCAGCCTGGAGAAGAGAAGGGCATGGGGTGACCTTCCAGTGCCTAAAGGGGCTCCATGAGAGCTGGAGATGGACTTGGGAAAAGGGCAGTGAGTGATAGGATGAGGAAGAATGGCTTTATATTGAGAGAGGGAAGTATTAGTTTGAATAATGGGAAGAAATTATTGACTGTCATGGTGGTAAGGCCCTGGCACAGGGTGCCCTGAGAAGCTGTGGCTGCCCTTGGATCCATGGAAGTGTCCAAGGCCAGGTTGGGTGGGGCTTGGAGCACCCTGGGCTAGTGGAAGATGTCTCTGCCCATGGCAGAGGGAGTGGAATGAGATGATCTTTCAGATTCCTTCCCGACCCATTCCATGCTTCCATCAGTGCACGACCCAGGGCACACATTCATAAAACACATCAGGTGGAGGCTCCACAAAACACGGAGCACAAAAAGGCTGCAAAATGACTGAAATACAAGCAAAACGCTGACGGGGCTGTGTCTCCCTGGGCATCACAAGCACCTCATCTCACTGACCACCTACACCCACAGCTGCACAACCACACCCTGCTCCAACACCCTCCCAACACATCCTCATGGCACCCGCGAGCATGGCACTCTTTGTACCTGTGGTGCCACAGCTCCGTGATGCTGATGCCTTAAATGGGTACCCAGAAACAGAGACTAGGCAGGAATAAAGGAATAAAGGAGGGATTGATTGGAAAGGCCTTCAGAGGTACACTCTGGGCTCCAGAGGCTCCTGCCTCAGTGCATCCCAACATGGACAAGGACAGCTCCCGAGTTCTTGCCACTTGGATCTCAGCATCAATTCCCCAAGCAGAAGCCAGGCAAGGATGGAATTTGCCCAAGCTTGCCCCCCTGTCCCCAAGATTGTGGTTTGCAGTTGTTGGGCCTAGGAGGGTCTGGGTGTCCTTGGAGAGCTGGAGAGGCTTTGTTGTGTGTGTGTGAGCATGAGAGAACAGCACTGAACGAGCTCCAGGGAACTGCAGAGTGACACTGGGCAGGGCAGGGTTGGAAAAATAGAAAAGTTAAAACCTAAGGCATCAATGTGATAGCAGAAGCTCCTCACGGCACCGCAGCGTGTCTTGCGCTCCCTCTCTCCCCGTAACCTGCTTTCCTGGAACATGAGGATGTTTTCCTGCTGCATATGGATCCCTATCCCAAGCACATGGAACATGCACATCAGGCTGGGCAGAAGGGACGCTCTGGCTCCTTTCCCCTCTTTACAGAGGAATTGCCTTCCCGACATCAGCTCGGTTCTCTTGGATGAGTTTTCTTGGAAGGATGAATTTTCCGTGCGTTGCGGATGTCAGCTCATGTTGTGGGGCATGTTCCTTGTTGTTTCTTAAATTGCTGCCCCTGAAAAATTGGTTGTCTTGGAGGTGTTTTCATGCAGAAGTGGAGATTTTAAGCCTGGAGGGGAACACATAGAAAGAAACCCATAGGGGAAATGGTGAATCATGCATTAAAATATGCCAGGAGTTGAGGATTTAATTTTAATGCTATGGGACAACATGCACATGCCAGTGCTTCCAGGATGGCCAGAAATGCCTGATTTGCCCAAAGAATCTTGTTCTGTTGTCTCTTCTGATTCTCTTCTGATCCTTTAAGCAGAAGAGAACTGGCTTCCTCTGTCGATGCCCAGTATTCATTTGAAAATATTGTAATCACACAGTGCCATGCTGAACTTGGGCTCCCAGCTCCTTCTCTCCAGGGAATCAGTGTCAAGCATCTCTGGCTAAGAGTTGAATGGAACCTTCCATCATTTTCTCATGAAAAAGTAGAGTGAGAGATGTTCAAAGCACCCCTAGGTGCCACACTAAAATCCAGACATCCCCAGACACTCAAGATTTATTCCAGGGTCCATTTTTAAACTGGTATGTTTCGATCTGCTCAGCATTTTTTATGGTGCTGTTCTATTTATTTATTTGTAGTTTCTGTGTCTGTTTAGCTTCTGTTGGGTGATGCAGAGTAGTAGCTCAGCTCAAAAAACCACAAAACAAAGTTTTAAATTGAAATAAAAGTCAACAAACAAAATGCTCTGTTTGAAATATGCTAGTTGAAATTAAATTCTGGTTGAAATATGCTAGTTTGAATTAAATTAGTGTAAAGCTTGTGTGTAGACAAGTCCAAAGTCTAACTTCACTTCTGTGGACACATAAACTGGTGGTTTTGGATGAGCACTGAACTCAAATATACAATTTATAGTGCTAAAGTTTTGCCCCAGAGTGTGTGAGCTCTGGCGATAAAAGTGACATTTTTACTATGTTGTAAGAGGAGAAACCAATGAAAATTGAGTTTTGAGACTTAATGCATAAAAGAACACAGTTTTCCTTTGCTTTCCCTGGTTTATGATATTTTTACTGAGCTGAATAAATGGAAATTATAGGAAAGCAATGCAAGCAAACACTTTTCCTGGGGTGGGGACTGCAGAACTCGTGCAAACAGCACTTGCAAAAGCAGCCCCGCAGGTTTTACATCTTGTCACCAACACCTAGAGCATGTCAGCATTTTGGAGCTGCCTGCCTGGGGGAATAAACACAAGAATACAGCTAAACCAGGGATCTAAATATAACTCCATGGAAGGAATGCAGGAGCTGCAACTTGTCAGGTATTTGCTCTAATGAAGGCTGATCCGTGAGGAATTAGCGCCAGGGAGATCTGCACACCAGATGCTCTACAGTCCAGGGCTGGGGAGTTTCAACTCCAAAGCCCAGCCAGTGCCAGCTCTGGGTGGCACAGAGGTGTCAGGAGAAGTTCTCTGCAGCCTCTCACTCCTGTGGATCTGTGGTTTAACTGATCCAGGACTCGACCACCCCTGGTTAACGATTTGTTGATGTAGGTCTGGCCACTTCTCCACAGCTGATCTTAATCCTAGCTTTGTGGCCAGTTTAGGTTCAAATCAATGAGCAAGATCTGATTTGTTTCTCCTGGAGATCATTAAGGGACAGCTTTTTGTGGGGGAAGGGTTGTTTGGTGATCAGTGAGCTCTGGAATTCAGCAATAGGTAGGAGACAGTGAAAAACTCTCCCAAGGGAGAAGGAACTTGTTGGTTTTACTTAGACCAGAAAAAAGACACCACAAAATCAAAAGTACAAACCTCCTTCTGTCAGTGGAACAGACGTGGCCCAATTTCCCAACGTGCTGAACGACCTCAGTGGAAATGCAGAAAATCAGGTCAGTGGTTAATTTGCATCCTTGGACCTCACTGACCCCTGGCCTCCAGGCCTTGCTGTTGCTGTCTTGAGCTGTTTATCCTCACCTGATTCTCATCTCTCTTTTTTCCTCTCTGCCTGCCCTGTTCCTTCTTCCCAGCCTCCTGGGTCTGCTGTCCAAAGGTTCCCTGTGTCCCTGCTGGTGGCAGGGAGGTGGAGCTGGGTGATCTCTAAGGTTCCTTCCAGGCCATTCTGTGATAACCCACATCTGGCTCAGCTCAAGCAATCCTCTAAGCTTGGTCTTTTTGAATTCTGGGATGGGATCAGCCACAAGGAAGTGGATCCAGGACAAGCTGGGTTACAGATGTTTCATCCAAGCACTATCTCATTCCATGTCTCTCCAGCTGGCTTTGAGCAATTCCTTGCAATTGTGCACTCATTTCTCTAAGTTAATTTCAGTGATAAATACCTGATATGAAGCTTAACAGGGAGTCTGTTAATCAGGTAAATAATTGACTAATGCCCAAGATTCTTGGAACTCTTGCTGGGATTGCCTCTGTGTGGGGACAGAGCAATTCATGCCACCAACAGGATCCTTACCTGGCATGAAACTGTTTATTAAAGCAGGCTCAGGATTATGAAGCATAAATTGCTCCTAATTTCATCAGCTTTCTCTGCTGCCCCAGGAGCCTTTCCTTGTTTGTCTACCAGACTTTGTTATTTACCCAGACACTGATCAGGTGATGATGAGATAATTTCTCGGTATCAAAATTAACAAATCAATTAATTAAAAGGAGACCTAGGACTTCCTTTGGCCAGCAGTTTTCCTCTGCTTTGCTGAATTGGAACTGAAATCGCTGCCAGCTTTATTTGTGCAGAGTTGTGTGAGTATCTGGGCAGCATTTGCCCTCTTGGGAAAATTACATTTGTTTGCATTTGCTATGCTTTTCCAGAAGTCCTCCAAAGGACCGTTTGGGAATATGAGCCAGCTCCAGATGAACAAGCTGAATAGATAAGGTTGTCCCAGCCAGCTGGGGTCCAGGAGTTTGCTCATTGTCCCCTGCCACTGACCCTGCTGTCACCACCTAGTCCATGGAAATTGTGGTTATTTTCCATTCAGAGACAACTGGGAGAGTGTTCTGGAGGATATTCATCTCCCAAACTCGCAGGCTCCTGTGTGGTGCTGCCTGCCCACGGTCCCCATTCCCCATCTGCTGCACAGCCTCCCATTATGCAAATGGAGGCAGCTCGCTTCAAGTTTATTCCTTAATTTAATAAATGTAATTTAATAAATCTTAATGCAATACATTTCTGGTGAATGAAAGGATTGCTGAGTGCATAAAACAGCATCAGCTGTCAGACAGCTCCGAGTGTTCTCCAGGAGCTCAGACTGCTCCGGGGATTGTTTCTTTTAGGAAGACTTTGCCAAATCAGATCTGTAGCCATGCCTGGGCCTTGCTTTTGATCATGGCCAGGAGGAAAAATTAACTGACCCATCACTGAAATGGAGCCAGGATAAGGAGGAGATGGCTGGAAGGAGTGGGAGTTGCGTGCAGTGTGACACTGGATGTGGTTTTCTGGCTGGGACCGCAGTGTCACATCTCATTGATCTCCCCTCTGTCCCTGCACAAGAAATTCCAGTTCTTTTTCCCCTCCTTGTTAGTGAAAGCAGAAGTGAGTGGGGATTGCATTTATCCCCTCCTGCAGAATTAATTTCCTGGTGCAACCCACCCAGGTTTGGATGTGCAAGGCACCAGAGGAAGATGTTTGAGAGGATCTTGTTTTGGGGAATGAGCTGAGGCAGTTCAGCCTTGTGAACACTATTTTCCAAGAATACCCACAGGATCTGATAAGGCTTCAGTACTGCAAGGTGGGAGTGGACTGTGGTAATCTAACCAAAACCAAAAACCCCAAATCAAACCAAGGATTTCCCTGAAGGAACTCCTCTTTGAAACAGAGCAAAGGGTAAGAAGGGCTCAGGTCTTTTTAATGTGTCTCCACCAAGGGGACACATCAAGGTGTGCATTCTGGGCTAGAAAACATCTACTTGAAGGCCAGCAAAATTCTTGTTTCGAGAGCCAGCTCAAGTGAGGTTTAAAGTCCAAATCCAAAGGCATCCTGAAGAGGAGGGTCAGCATTTAAGAGATTGTGACATCTTGTATCAGGGCCCTAAAGGAGTTTTAAGGTTTCTGCGGAGGGGCCTTTACTAATACCACTGTATGTGTTTGGATAATAGAACAATCCTTGTGCTGATAACCAGAAAAATGTCTAAAAATGGTAAAAAACACCATCCACAAGTAAAATTTCTCTGCCGAGTAGCAAGGATCTATCCTTCAGCTGAAGCAGGAAACCAAAATGGGAACTGAACTATTGAAACTTTAGCAAAAGCAAAGAGAAAAGAAGAAATTAGTTGGAGCCTCATTATTTGGATGCCATTCCTGCAAGGAAGATTATTGTGACCTGTCTACATGTCATGATAACCTCACACAGAAAGATGGAAGAGTCCAACTTTTCCCCATTTTTCTCTTTCTTTTTTCTTTTTTGCCTCATTGTCATTAAACAGAAAAACAACCCAACCAACTAACAACTGCCCTGCCTTCATAGGGAATCTTTGGGTCAAGTGTTCAGCCATATTTTGAAAAAATATGTAAAATAAAACACATGTATGTGCTGTGGAGGCAGTTGCTGGGTGATGAGTTACATATGCAAAAAAACCAGAATCCAAATGCAAAAGGAGGCTCTGGAGGCACCAGCAAAGACATATATTTTTGATCACAGAGACAATTGTGCTTTTTTTTTTTTTTTACCTCATTCACAATTTTTCATGAATGCATTCATCTCCCTCTTAATATCAGTCTTTTATTTATAGACAAAACTTGACTGTCATTGTTCGGGGAAGACAATGAGACCAAATTTATGTCAGTTCTTACTCTTTTCCTCTGTTATCCCAGTAAGGAAAAAAAATCTGTGTCTCTGTGTAAATTTATTAAAGTAAAAAAACAAACAAACAAACCCAAACCAGAAAAAAAACCAACAACAAACCAACCAAACCCAGAAACTCTTTAGATTTCTTTTTCTACAGAATCAAAGAATTGTTTAGGTTGGAAAAGACCTCCAAGATCATCATGTCCAACCATTAACAAAGCATTGCTGAGGCCACTACTAAACAATGTCCCCAGGTGCCATGTTTTTAAGTCCTCAGACATGGAAGAGCCATTATTCCACCTGCCAGGCCCTTGGTGGGCTTTGGAGCTGTTAGGAAGATAAAAGAGACAATTCCTCTCCCTCCCGAGTTTGAGTGTGTGGGAAAAGTGTTTAAGAACTCCTATTTCAGGCCCAAATCTCTTTTCAACCATCCCAGCGAACCCTCGGCCTCTTTCCTGCAGGTGCCTGTAGTAAAACTTCCATGGCAAGCATGGGAATGGAGTGTCTGGCTAATATTAGCATCTTGGAAGGGCCCTGAGCACAGAAATCCACTCTGGGAAGGAGACCACGGCGTTAGGGACCATCTGTGGAAGAGCAGAGCCATCCTCCCTTGCAGTCACTCAACGCTGCAAATTCCCGGAAAATTCCTCCTTGTGCGCCAGGCCCGGAGCGTCTGGGAGAGGACACATGGGGCTGTGGGTGGGTGGAAAGCACACAGACTTCCAGCAGCTGGCAGTCCTGCTGCCACCCACAGCGGAGAAAGGGCAGGGGAGATGTGTTTGGAAAAACACCAGGCCCAGCAGAGGCTGCCGAGGATCCGCCTTGTTCCCGTGGCCTTGTTCCCGTGGCCTTGTTCCCGTGGTCGGGCTCGTCTCCAGTGAGGCCTTACTGACACAGGATTGGGTTTTTCCCTTCCCTTCCTGCAGCCTGATTCACTCAGGGAGTGCTCCTGCCCCAAAAGGAGCCTCGGTTGGTCAAACTGTATGGCAGAGCACTAAGATGGCCTTGTGAGGCTACGGAAAAAAGGGATGCAGGTCCTGGAAGCTGCATCCAGCAAGGGCTCAGCTGTGTGTCATCCATGCAGGGTGAACGGGGGGAGATGGAACAAGGAGAGATGGGCTGTGAGGGGGAACCTGTCACCTCTAATAACTCCTGAGGGTTTAGCACTAGAGGAAGCTGCCAGGGATCCAGCCAGGAGCAGTTATCACCTCTGCTGGGAAGGTCTGGCTTGGCCCACGCTGACCCCATTTCTCTGGCAGCATCATCTGGGTGCTCATAAAAGTATCGGGGAGATAAAAGAGGTTTCTTTGCAAGAAATGTCTCTGTTGACTGCCAAGGAAGCTCTTTTTCCTCACAGGAGCTTTGTTTTCTCCATCTGAGTCTGATTTTGTCTGACTCCCTCTGGTTTGGATACAGTTCCCACATCCAGGATGCAGGAGGGGAGGATGGAGGAAGTCTCTGGGCTTTTCTCCAATTCACCATCTCTCACCTCTCTCTTTTTGGAACTGCTTTATATGTTCCTCCTGGGTTTTTCCCCTGATGGGAGTCCAAGTTGGGGGTTACCATTTATTCCATTATATTCCAATTTTTTATTATTTGCTCCCTGGTACCCTGCCTGATGTATCCACCAGGGGGAATGAGAGCTGAGGGAGAACAACTTTCATGGAAGAGGCAATGTGTGTCTGTTCCCAGGTGCTTCTGGACAACTCTCTGAAGCCAAATTTTTACCTGTCCCTCACACTTGCCCTTTCCAGCCTTGGACTAATTTTGCAAGGCAAGGTGCAGAAAGTCCTTGGCAGTTATGCATCAATGAAACAACAAAAAAGGGCAAAGCTCAAGCTTTTATTTTAATTAGACTTTTCTCAGGAAAAAAATTTATATAAATCCTCAGGATTTGGCTCTGATAATGAAGATTCCCAAAGGGCTCAGCCCCAAGTGCTGAGAAGTGTCCAGGGAAAGGGTCTGGGGTTTGGAAGAGCAGTGAAATGCTTCTGTCTGTCTTGGATGGTTGATGTGATCGTGGCTTTCTGCTGTGGGCTGATCTCTGGTTACTTAAGCTTCTTCTTCTCTCTGATGTCAGTGACAGCAACCCTCTACATCCTTTTTTTTGGATATGAACACGAAGGTGCCTAAATAATTGTCAAATTAGGCTTGGTTTGGCTGTGGTGGCCTCTCCAAAAGAACCTGAAGTTTGGCAGTAGGTGGGCATTGGGTTCCTTCTGAAGAAAGGTTTGTCCATCATGGTACAGGAGCCAAGTACCTTGTGGGATACCCCATATCCCAACCAGCTTCTGGGCTGGAGCCTCTTTCCTCTTCCAGCTTCAGGCCTGTCTTGAAAAATGATGGAATAGAAAGAAGAGGATGTTTTGAAGCAGCACACGTCCAGTAAGAGTGACTCTGGTAGAAAATGATGATGGATAATCACAACCATCCTAAATACATTTTTTTTTTTCAAAAGCTCTGGTCAGGAGGTCACTGGCAAATCAAGTTTCAGCCAACATTTTTTTGTATAAAACTGGCTCCAGTTTTATTTACCTCCCTTTTATACCCCTTTGCATATCAATACAAAAGATAATGACACTGATGAATCTTGTCCAGTGAATGCAGGAAGGGGCCTGTTGGGAAAATGAGCCATTATCTCTCCTTCCCTCCCCATCCAGGTGCAACCTTCTGTCCGTGTCTCTGAGGGGCTCCCGGTGATTTATTGATACGGCAATCTGATTTTGGTAATTAAAATTGATTTTCAGCTTAAGCTTTGTAAATACAATGATCCATAACAGACGTGGGTCATGTTCTGGGGGGAAGAGGGAATGAGGGAATGAGGATGCCAGGAGGAGTGATGTGGATGACAGCCACAGGAGAGAGGCAGGGTGAGGTCTGTGAGCTGGAGTGAGCTCTGCAGGGCATCCCATAAAAGCCTGGCAGAGTCCCTGGGAATGTGCTGATCCCATTGCTGTTGGGTGGCAGCAGGGCTGCCCTGAACCTGGATTCCAACATTATCAGCTCTGGAGGCTCCAAGGGCGGCCAAGAAAAGCAGCTGGAGCTGGGAGGAAAGTGTTGCTTGCTACTGAGATATGGTGTGGAAAAGGAACAGAGGGAACAGCTGGCTCCTGGGAAGAGCTTTGGGGGCTATGATACAAATCCAATCACTCAGATCTTCTCCTTTAGCCTCTTCTTGATGGAAATCCACAGGCCTTAGAGCAGGCCCAGGGGAGGCCATGAAGATGCTCCCTTTCCTCTGGAGCCAGGCTGGGAGAGCTGAGTGTGTCCAGCCTGGAGAAGAGAAGGCTCTGGACAGACTTGATTGTGACCTTTCAGTACTTACAGGGAGCTTATAAGAAAGAGGGAGAGTGGCTTTTTACAGGACACATCCTGATAGGAAAGGGTTTAAAACTAAAAGAGGAGAAATTTACATTTGATGTTAGGAGGGAATTCTGGGCTGGGAGGGTGGTGAAGGCCTGGCATAGGTTTTCCAGAGAAGCTGTGGCCGCCCCTGAATCCCTGGAAGTGTCCAAGGTCAACCTGGGATAGTGGAAGGTGTCCCTGCCCATGACAGGGGGTGGCACTGGATGATCTTTGAGGTCCTTTCCAACTCAAACCACTCCGTGACTCCATGAAATTTGTCTCTGGCTGCAGCTGAGGGCTGAGAGCTGAGCATCTCCAGCTGCAGGGCCCTGTGCCTGCTCACACCACCCCCTCTGCCCACTCCTTGAAGCATCCATCTTTCCCAAAACCTTTCCTCTTTCCCTGTGGCAAGGGCCGGCTGTGCTCTCCTGCACATGCACAAAAATCCTCTGCTTTGAACGTGCTGTGCAGCAACACGAGCCAGAGGGTACAGCAGGGGGATCTGTGCTCCTTTTGGCACTGATTTGGGTGAGATCAAGCACCTTCTCCTGCTCGTGCCTCAGTTTCATCACTCATTCAGGGTGCCGCCTTTCCTTGGTCTTAATTAAAAGCAAAACACTGTTTGTGGGGAAAAGGGGTTTTTACCTCGTTATTTATTTAAGGATCCTTGGGTGTAGCACTTGGTCCAGGTGGAATGCCCCAAAATGCACACACTATCCCCACACACTGAAATACACACAATTATAGGCCTTGCTAATTAGCATATTTATCAGAGATTCCCCAATGAGAGGCTGGAGTGAAACCCTCGTTTTGAGGAACCTTTCCTCTGGATGGGCCTATCTGAGTTTACAAAAATATGTTTTAGAGAAGGCCTTGGTGTCTGGGGTTTTTGGGATGTTTGCTCTCCTGGTTTAACAGTGCCGTGGGTCTGAGCTGAGTGATCAGCCTTGGAAAGTTACAAGTGTGTGGGCTAAAAGCACTGAGAATACATAAAACTATGTAAAAGGGTATGTAAGAGGGGTGTAAAAGAAAAAGCAAGAAATCATCCTGGCATCCAGGGCAAGGAAAGTTGGTTTTCCTTCTGTGAGCAGCCTGTGCAGCTGGGCTGCCTTTGAACTGCACCTCTGCCTGGAGGAGGAATGATCTCCCTGGGCTGTCCCCATCCTGGGGACTGATAAACCGAGCTCTCTTGGGAGATTTGCACATTGCAAAAGGCTGGGAGCTCTCTGATATCCGAGCAGAAGAGCTCTCCAAGCCTCAAGCCCTCCACCTCCTTCTTCCCCAGGCCAAGCACTTAAATCAGTCCCTTTTGAGGTTGAGAGTGAACATGGCAAAGCCAGCCCACACACTGGCTGTTTTCTGCTTCTGAGCCATTTTTCTAAGCCAGCCCACTTCTGTAGCACGGCTGCTTCCATTAGCTGATAATCTCACTGTACAACTTCTGCAATTGCTTTTGGGAAATCTCAGTGCATAACATCTATTACATTTCCCTTGCCTACCTTGGCAGTAATGCTGCAGCTTCAAAGAACTCCCCACAAGTTAGTTAAGCAAAAGACCTCCTGCTTGTAAATCTATGCTGGCTGTCTCCTCTAATCCAATTATGCTTTACAAGGTGCTTCCCTCACTAAATCCTGAAAAATTGTTTCTGATATTTTTACCCACAATTTATGTTAAGCTCCTCGGTGTATAATTGCTTGTCTAATCGCGTGCTCCTATTTTTGAATAATGGGGTTAGGTTTGACATTTCTGCAGCTCTCCCGTGTCATCTGAGAGCTGCTAAAATGTTATTACTCGAGACTTCACTCATATGTGTGTGTGCTGGTTTCCTCCAAAACTGGTGGAGTTCATGTACCTGCACTGATGGCTTTGGTTGTGGTCTCTCTTGGGGCAGGTACGACACACATGGACTGTGTTTCAAACAGTGTGCAAAAAAGTTTTTATTAAACAAAGGAGTTTCTTTTTATAGACTTTTGGATGTTATCATTCATGTTACATATTCATTGGCTACTAAATTACTACAGTAGATTCATTGGCTATTGTTAACTGCAATATATTACCATTGGTTACTTATAGGATAAGTGTTCAAGTATTCAGAAAAATACTAGGTGCAGATATGTTGTTGCTTATTTCTTTCTTTCTATTGTTTAGCTTGTTTGCTTACATTTATATATAAGCAAATTTATATTTATATGGGTAAAAACTATTTGTTTTTCTTTTTTCTGTTTTTTTTTCACTGTCTTTCTCCAGCCAGAGTAACAGGCTTAAGCCATGATTTTACAAAGGCAACAGGGCTTTCATTTTATAAGGTTTTACCTATATGCAATAGGTTGTCATTAATGTCCACTCATCTGCTGAACCTTCTTTTTGATTAGGAATGGGTGAGAAATGCAGAAGATGTAGCACAAGTCCCACTCACAGTAGTAGTTCTGCTTCTACTATGAGTGTGAGAGGTGGGACTTAATTATCTCCACCTTCAGCCACGAGGAACCTTCAGCAAATGATGTGGGGCTTTGTGCTGAGGGTGTTGCTGGCAAAACCAAGAATTCCTGTTCTTCTCTGGAGAAAGTAATGCTCAGGGAAGACTTTATTATACCCTAAAATCACCTGGAAGGGGGTGGTGGCCTGGTGGGCTCCGTGGGACAGGCTTTTCTCCCAGGGAAGTGACAGCATAAGAGGAAACAGCTTCAAGTTGTTGAATCCACCTCCAAGGGGAGGTTCGTGTTGAATATTAGACAAAATTTCTTCACTGAAAGAGTGGTCAAGCATTGGAACAGGCTGCCAAAGGCAGTGGTGGAATCGCCATCACTGGAAAGGTTCAAAAGCTGAGCATATCTGGCACTTCACCCTGTGGTTTAGTGGGTGTGGGGGTATTTTGATTGAAGATTGGATTTGATGGGCTTGGAGACCTTTGGCCATGATGCCTTGAATGGCTCCCTAGAAACAGAGAGCAGACAGGAATAAAGGAATCAAGGAGGGATTGATTGGAAAGGCCTTCAGAGGTACACTCTGGGCTCCAGAGGCTCCTGCCTCAGTGCATCCCAACATGGACAAGGACAGCTCCCGAGTTCTTCCCACTTGGATCTCAGCATCAATTCCCCAAGCAGAAGCCAGGCAAGGATGGAATTTGCCCAAGCTTGCCCCCCTGTCCCCAAGATTGTGGTTTGCAGTTGTTGGGCCTAGGAGGGTCTGGGTGTCCTTGGAGAGCTGGAGAGGCTTTGTTGTGTGTGTGTGAGCATGAGAGAACAGCACTGAACGAGCTCCAGGGAACTGCAGAGTTACAGTGGGCAGGGCAGGATTGGAAAAAGAGAAAAGTTAAAACCTAAGGCATCACCCACCTTAATGATTCCATGGCAAAGAACAAAGAAATGAGTCTCCAACACCACACAATATGAAGGTTTTGCCACTCAAATCTGGGAATTTTTCGGATTCAGCAGATCTAAGACATAGTACCCCTGATGTAGGAAGGTGGGTTTAATTTTTGAGGACACCAGCAGGTAACAGGATCAGAGGAGGGAGCTGTGTAGGAGGAGGTTTATTTGCTTGCCCTTCTCCTGTTCTCAAAGGCAGCAGCGATTTCCCAGGCAAATGTGGCAGTGGCATCAGCTGGGAGTGTTTTTTACACAGCACTGGCAGGGAGCTCTGTTGAGCTCTCACATCGTCACACCACCAAGATTTAGGGAATAATCCATGATGTACCATCAGCAACACCACGGGTTTGAGCCAGATGAAGGAAAGTGGCATCCTCTCTCTGGCAGCCAGGCTACAAAAGGGCTGGAGATGCAGTGGGGGAGCAGCATATGGCTTTGAACCTTAAATAGACTGGTCTTTTCAAACCAACAGGAAAGAGTGGTGGTTCCTCGTGCTGGATCCCTTCCTAGCCAAATATCACATTTGCAATCCTCAGCCTTTCCTTAAAGTTTAACTGGGAAAAAAATAAAAGGAGAAAAGAGCAGAACAGCTCCTCTAGCAAATCCCTCTTTTGAGGCTGATGTTTTCAACCTCTAAAAAAGGATGGAAGAGCTCCCCAGGCCTGAGCTCCCACAGACAGGTGAGATCCTGCCACACAAACACCACTGAGGGGATTCCAGTGGATGAAGGAATAGTGGCTGCAGGGACCTAGAGAAAACAAAGCAGAAAAGGTAAAAACTGAAAACCTTTGTTTCCTTGATCTGAGTCTGATTTTGTCTGAATCCCTCTGGTTTGGATGCATTTCCCATGTCCAGGATGCAGGAGCAGGGATGGAGGAAGACTCTGGACTTTTCTCAGAGCCATTGTGTCTCCCTTCCCTGTTTTTGGAACTTCTTTATATGTTTCTCCTGGTTTTTTTTCCCCCTTTTTAACCAGTTTGTTAAAGGTGGAGCTGCACTCTGACCCCTTCCCAATAATCCTTGGGGTTTGTTCTGAGTTTATCAACATCTGGCAGTGAGAGGAGCTCAACACCAAGGAGATGCTTTAATTTCCTTCCTTTTGGGGGACAATCTGAACAGCATCCCTTGATCTCACCTTTTCTCTCACGAAAGGTGAAAATGAATTGTTCTCACTCACCATTTCTGCCCTTCAAAATGTGAAATCCAGGATTTCAGTGATCTCTCATAACAGGAACAATGATTTCCTGAGCAGGGAAAGGTTCTGCAGAGAGATCTCCCAGACTTCAGCTCATTAATGGTTTATTAATGCTGGTTCATGTATATTTGTCCAAGTTATGATCTCTTGAGGATTGTTTTGCCTCAGACCCCTCATCTCCTGTGCTTTGGGTCTGAGTTCCTCCTCACCTCCCACCCCTCCAACTGTCCCAGATAAACTGCTACCACAGGTATTTCCAGCATAACACCTGATCCTCTAATTCCTTTCTGGGGGAAAGGTTTATTTGGAGGAAGATTATTCTCATTGCTCTGAAACCAGCTCAGCATTTCTAAGTTCAGGTGCACAACTTGCAAATTACAAGTTTTTTGCCTCTTCTCTGATGTGCTGAGCCTAAAAACAGCTCCTTGCAATCTGTCTGTGCTCAATGGACTGAATTCTGTGAACCAGCATCTCCCCATGGAACTTTAATTTCAGCCCTTGCAGTGGGTCCTGGAAATGATTCTATCCATTGTTGGAGAGAATTTCCCCAGGATGAGGACTAAGGTGGTTATTTATTTTTTAATCCTCAAGATTTCATTCTAAACAACTTTCCTGTAGATGCATCTGCAAGCAAAGGCAGGAAAAAAAACCTCCTTCAAAAATGAAACATTTTGGAGCTTAATGCTTTAATGTGATTTTTAATTGAAAAGATAAGAACTGCCTAGACATTTAGAAGTCTTAAATTATTCAGATTATAAACCATCCTCTAGGTGTTAGAAAATACAGATACCTAATGAAAGGCCCTGGCTTTTGTAGGACACTTTCACCTTTTGTAAAGCATCTGGCTGGAGTTGACAGCAGAAATAGGAGATAGAGAGGGCTGGATATTAGTTTTTATTAAATCTGTCAATTTCTAAGTAATTAAGGGAGTATTCAATATAAACCCAACTTCTAAATCATGCTTTAATCTCCATTATTTTGCCAAAATGGTTTCTTAGTGAGCCTTTATGCCTAAAAGCACCCCTGGGCATTTGCTCCCCATCTGTGGGACGGTGGGAGCTGGTGGCTTTTAGCTCTGCTTTTGGCTGCTCCCACCTCATCATTCAGAGAATCAACCTCCTGATAGATGGCAGTGTCAATAAAAAGGTTAATATTTTTAAAAGCTAGATAGATCTTTGTTTAGCTGCCATTTTGTGGCAGTCGTGCAGTGGTGTCAGGAGGAGTTTGCCAGTCCCTGGGTTGACTAATTGGTCTCTGAGCTGTCCTTTGCAAGAAGGGCCATGCATCGACTTCTGCTTGACAAATTATATGAAAAAATAAATTAAACAAAAAAAGAAGTCACAAACAAAGCCAAGGAAATGGAGAAGTTAATCCTCAACTATGCCTGAATGTTCTGGTGAAATGGAATTTAACTGCGATCTGACCTATCTCGAGTCATAAGGAAATTAATTCATTAGATTATTTTATGAAAGGATTATGATTTCTGCAGACATGATCTGGGGGAAGCTGTTCAGTGTATATTCAAAAAACCAACTTTGATGACTTTTAATGAGCTACTCTGAATTTGAATTTAGGAATTCGGATGAGGTCAAGTTGTAGGAGCTACCAGTGAAGGTCTCACTGATGCTACAGACCAATGTCTTGGAGGAAATGAGAAATTGTGGCTGCTCCATCCCTGGAAGTGTCCAAGGCCAGGTTGGATGGGGCTTGGAGCAACCTGGGATAGTGGAAGGTGTCCCAGCCCCCCCCATGGCAGGGAGTGGAATGAAATGAGCTTGAAGGTCCCTTCCAACCCAAACCAGTCTGTGATTCTGTGAAATCAGTAAGAGAGGACTGGGGGCTTTTTTGAAGCCCTGCTCCCTGGTCTAATTAGTTGGGAATTCAATTAGTTACTCGCAACTTGGTAAATACCTTTTACACCACCAGTCAACATCCTCCTCTTTCCCAGAGTTTCCAGCATCACAGATGCTCTAAATCTTTAATACACTCCAAAACTGCAAAGAATTCAGATTCATGCACTAATATTTGAGGGTGCTGGAATTGCCATAGAATCACAGAATAGTTCAGGCTAAAAAACCTCCAAGAGCATCAAGTCCAATCATTAACCCATCACTGCCAAGGCCAACACTCAGCCATGTCCCCAGGTGACACATCCAGGTGTTCTTTGAGCGTTTCCAAGGATGTGATTCCATCCTCTGGGCATTCTGTTCTGATGTCTGACCACCCTTCAAGTGCTCATTTCCCTGTGAGTTGTCTTAAAAGGCTGTGCTGTCAACAGCCCACAAAAACTCTGATATAAACCCTCGGGAAGATGATGTGGAAAAGGGAACCTTAACGCAGCAAACTAATTGCTGGGAAATAATTGCATCAGCAGAAAACAAAACACATCTAGGGCGATGATAAACTTCATCTCTGCTGTCTGTGTGGCTCATCTGGAAGAGGCAATTCATCCTTGTCTGACAAATATGACAATTACTGTCCCAGTCCCATTACAGGCCTGGTCACTGGGTCAGGCAACTTGTCTTGTGAAATCTGCATCCTGATGGAGAAAATGGAGTTTAAAAAGCTGAGCCAGATGAAACCCGCCTGCAATAAAAAAAATAATAATAATAATAATAAAAACTTTTCACTTCACATAAAGCCTGAGTGCCTAGCTAAGCTCTTTTCAGCCCAGGCTGACAATTATGGTTGGAACTATTTGGTTACTACTTATAAATTCATGGAATTGAAAGTGAAAAGAGACTGGTGTTGATTGTCTAATGCCATCTGCATAACTCAGGTCACAGAGCTCCTCAGGGAGATGTCTGCTCTGAACCCTCAGCTCAGCAATATTTCATATCTTTTAGGAAAAACAAACTGGCTAAGCTAAATGTTTCTGGGGATTCAGAACATGCTTTTCTAAACATCCCCCATTAGCACCAGGCAGTCCTGGGGCTTCACAGCAGCTTTGGGAGCTGCAGATTGGATCTAACTTGTGCTGTGAATAGGGCAAAAAAAGCCTGATCCACACTTATCCCACCTCCTTTCCTAAGGAATGGGCAGAGAGTGTCCTGGGTGGGGTTTGTGTCCATTTCAGAGATGCTTTGGTGTATGGAGGGAATTGGAGATTAAATAAACTGTGCTGGTGTTGGTCTCTGGCCTGGGAAGGATTTGAGCAGTGCTTCTACCTGTCTTGTATTCTCTTGTTCCCAAATTATTTCTGTTTCCAAAGGTATAAATAAGATCTTCAGACAGGGAAGGAAGTTTGGAGTTGCTGATTCAGGGAGTGATGACTGAAACAAGAAATAAAATAAGTGTAAAACCTCGCTTTCCCTTCACCTCCTTTTGGGACTAACACCTATAAAATCTGTGCATCCTCCAGAGAAGATCAAGGAACAGGGGCAGGAACTCTTGTGTTTTCCTGAAACACAAGCCAAAAGGTGCTGTTGTACTCCTGCCATTAAAGCAGGACATCTACAGCTCTCCTTGGGTAAAATCCCAGGCAGCTGGAAGGGAACTTTCCTCCTCACCTATTATTTTGGTGAGATTTAAACCTGATCCTCAGCTGGCTTGGTAACACATTCCTGATTTCCTGCTCTCCATAAATGCTGAGGAAACCACTCTCCTGACGGTGTGGGTGAGGGCTGTTCTCCACGCCTGCTGCTGGGTTAATAAACCAGGGGCAGGGATTGCTGCTTTGGGAAGAGGCAGGCTGTAATCCTCGGGAAGCAGAGGTGAAATTGCTCCTTCAGGACATCCATTATTGCCAGCAGGCTGCACCCGTGTGGGTAGGAGAGAGACAGACAGACAGATGTCATAGATCCGTCACAGGCCGGGAAAAGCTGTGCTTATAATTTTATGGTTCACTGGTGTGAAATGGAATCTGATAAATAAAAGAAACGTTCCCCACAGCCCCTTTGCTGTGCTCTACAAACCTGACAGGGCCTGGGAACGCCTTGAGCTGGCTGCCAGGCTGGGGCTGTGCACACACAGGGGCTGCCCAGGAGGAGTGGGGTTCTGGTCCTACGGATGCCACGAGACTGTTGTGGCTGGAAGGAGGCCAGACCCAGAGCCCAGAGCTCGGGAGGAAGGATATCAGCTCACTCAGGTTCCCTGCACTTCAGCCAGGCCGTGCATCAGAGGGTTTCTCAGCCAAGCCATGTGTGGCCACAGCAGCATTGAGACAGTGACCAGATTAACAGAACTGGTGTCGAATCTCATGCCAATAGAAGGATGAGTGTGTTTGACCTTCAGGCAGCCACGTTGTTGCCTTTCCCTGGTCTTGAAATTAAAATCAAAACCTGGTTTATGGGGAAAAGGGGTTTTTACCTTGGTATTTATTTCAGGATCCTTGGGTGCAGTGCTTGGTCCAGGTGGAATGCCCTGAAAATGCATGCACACCTCACACCCAAATACACACAATTATAGGCCTTGATAATTAGCACATCTAACAAAGATTCCCCAATGAGAGGCTGCAGTGAACCCCTCGTTCTGAGGAACCTTCCCCCTGGGTGGGCCTAACTTAACTTACAGAAAAATGTTCTGGAGAGGATTTTGGTGTCTGGGGCTCCCCGGATGTTTGCTCTCCTGGTTTAATGATGCCATGGGTCTGAGCTGAGTTATCAGCCTTGGGAAATTACAAGTCTGCGGGCTAAAAGCACTGAGAATACATCAAACTATGTAAAAGGGTATATAAGAGAGGTATAAAGAAAGAAAGAACAAAAGAAATAGAAAAGAAAGGACAAAAAATCATCCTGGCATCAACTTCAGTGCTAGGCCTGTCTTTCTTCTCATCCCTGATGCTTTTTATTCCCTGTCCCCTTCCTAAAATGGTCCAAGGAGCACAAGTGAGGAGCTCCAGCTCTGTTGGGAACATGTTTGCATTGGGTGGAGAAAAGGAGGCGTAAAGAGGAGCAATGGGAAGGTCACCACTGCCACCGAGATGGGGAAGTCAAGTGCCCTGAGCTCTGCAAGGAGACTCCAAACTCTTCGAAGCCACTGGCTTCTTTTTGGGATGAGGGTGAGACATGGATAAGGAGCTCAGAAGGGTCAGCAGTGTCCTGCTATCATATCATACACCATAAAAATCACTCCAAGACTTTTAGGGGCAGAAATGCCACCTGCTTGTGAGCCTGCCCTGCTGAGCCCTGCTGAGACTGCCCCAGCAGTAAGAAATCTTTGCTCTCCCTGATGCTGGAGGTGCAGGGAAGGAGAGAATCCTTTGAGCTGCACAGGGTGGCTTGTGTTTCAGAGGTGTTCTCTGAGCACCTGGCACTGCTCCTTGCTCTCATTGCCGTCCCCTTCCATTGCATGCCAAGCACAGCTCCTTCCTTTCTCTCCTTTGTGGCCGTGGACAAAAGGCTGCTTGGGGCTTGTATTATTTGGGGTTTTTTTGGTGAGCACTGTGAAATGCACCTGAGCAAATCCCCCAGCCCAAGTCCTTTTGTAAGGGATTCCCACAAGGGGAGGCAGGTGTAACCAGAGCCCTGGAGCCAGCCTGCCTTTGATCTTTGAGGTGGAGGGCTCCTTTAAGGTGCCTTATCCAGCTAATCCTGCTCTCTTTCAGGGTGCCAGTTTGGGAACCACCCAGATGGAGTTGGTGAGGGCTTTGTGGGGTCTCTTGGGTCTCTGTGCTTTGTGCACATGCCAGCTGGCAGCGCTGATCTTGTAGTCATCCAAGAACATCATCCCCAGCCCCTGTCCCTGCCCCCCTGGACAGCAGAGGCTTTTGTGAACTCAGGGCTTGGCAGCGAGGGGCTGAAATGGGATCTCCCTGTTTCATACAGCACCAAAGCTGCACCTTAAATCAAATTTGAATAGTCCTCTGCAGGGACAAAAGTTCTGTTTCTCTGCAGAGCCTCATGCCAGCTGTTTTTCCCCAAGAAATCTGGGGCTGTGTCTGCCTTTCCATAAAAAGGAAGGTGCAGTGGGAGTCTCGTCTTCCTGCTTTGGCTGGAGAGAAATGTGAAAAAAACTCACCAGAGTACAAATGAAACTAATTGGAGAAATAAGAACCTTGAGTGCTGCTGCACAAGCTTAGGGATCGTGCAGAGGCCTGAATTTAGGGTTGTTACCAGGAGTCAGGAGATCTTAACAGCTCCACAGGTTTTCCAGGTTGATCCTGTCTAACTTTGGGCTCTTCACCAAGGAATTTAGGTGTAAAGCTACAATAAACAGGCACTGGTTAATGCAAGGCTCTTCTGAGGATGACCTTGCACACCTGGGACCTGCGTTTTCCTACATCTGATATGCTGGGGAATTTATCCATAATTTAGGAACATCCAGCCCCCACTCTAATGATTCCTGAGGGCTAGAAGGGTTAATATTAAGGAATGTTGAATAAACCTGAAGCTCCTGATTTGGGCCAAATGGCATCCAGGCAGCGTGTTTTTATGAAAAATAGGACATTTTTCAATTTGTGAGGAAGTTGGTGATCCATTCTGGAAGGAGATAATGAAGTTTTCTTGTGTGGATGCCCTGTCGTTACCTTTCCACACAGCATTTGAGACAACAACACCGCAGCCTGTTCCCATTTTAAAGAAGTCTCAAAACCTAAAAATAGCCTGAAGAGATCCCTGAAATGGCTCAATGCTTGGCAGTTCTCAAAGAGCCTGAGGGTTTTCCTAGTGGCATTCTCCAGGGATCAATATTGGGCCCAAATCTATTGAAAACTTTCATGAATGAGCGGGAGGTTGATATTAAATGCCACAGATAAAATATTCAGTGGAACAATGATTAGCTCAGCGTTAACCATGACCAGGGCACCGTGGGTGGGTGACTTTGGCTCCCTCAGACAAAACAAACTCAGACTTTGCTGTCTGACAGGAAGGAATTCAGGTCAGGCCGGGAAGTGGGAGACATGTCCTAGAAAGCAATGACTGAAATGGGTGAGTGGCTCATTTCTTCACATCCTTCCAAAGGGTTTTTCCTTGTCTGGCCTGTTGTAGAAGCAGGTTGACATCATCCTGCACACTTGAAGGAGTGCAGGAGAGTGGGAGAGAGGAAAAGAAGGACTAAAGACCCACCAAAATTATTTGCAGGGAGTGAGAAGGTCCTCCTAGGGTTTGAAAGTATCTCAGTGTTAATTTATCTGTAGGAAGATTGAGGAATAACTTGATTAGGATCTCTGAGCATCTTCACAGGGTGAAAACAGCAGGTTAAAGGGCTTTACAACCTGGAAAAGAAAACCAAAATAAAGAACAGTGGTTGGGAACCAAAGCCTGATGAATTCACATGAAAAGTAAGGCAACCTTTTATGGTGTGAGTGATTAAGTGCTGGGACAAGCTGCCATTTGGAGGATTCTCCCTTTCCTGGTACCTTCACATCATAATGGGAGGTCTTTCTAAGGCAAGATGCTTTAGCTAAACCCAGATTATCTGGTTCAGCCTAAGAGTAGATGGGCAGTGGCCTGTGATGTACAGGAGGTGAGAACAGATGATGTTGTGGTCCCTTGGGGCTTGAAAAGTTATGCATTTACAGGATCCCTGAATTAAATATCCTTGAACTTTCATTTTGTGGCAAGATGAATGCCTGGGAAAGCTGGGAAAACTTCAGAGTGCTTGCTGCACTGGGTTATGCACTTCATCCACTGAAATAGGGGCACTGGGATGGAGCAACCCTCCCTGCACTCAGTAGGAGCTCTGCATTTCAAGCTCCCTTTGTGAGTTAAAACCATACAGGGAGGGAGCTGGGCTTTGCTGGGATCTTCTTACCTCTAATTCCACGCTGAAACAAACAGCAGAGATATCTAAAGAGATGGATGAGCCCCAAAATAGTGGCCTGCTCCCCTGCCTGGCCACTCTCTCTTTCGGCAGCACTAATTACCCCCAAACCTTGAGGGCTCCCACGGGCACCAGCTGAGCAGGGAGTGCTGTCTGCTTTTCTCTCCTTTAATAAACTGAGACGTAAATTTAAGGGCTTGGGAAGAGCCTGCTTCACATTTTCTCCCTGGATCTTGCTTAAATCTTGAGTGAAACCCTCAGGAAGGCTGCTGGTGGTGCAGCAGCTCTGGAGAGGCAGAGGTGCTGTGATAGCCCTGAAAGCCCCAATTTTGGGGCTGTGGGTTTGGGTTCGTGCGTGTTTGCTCAGGAACAGCTGCAATCAGATGTTATCACGGCTCTCCCTGCCTCACATCTGAAGGTTTTGGGCTGCAGATTAACCGGTGTGACCTCAGAACTCTTCAGCTGATGTTATCAGTCTGATTGATGCTGGAGCTCCTGTCAGAGAGATGGGAGGGCACTGCAGGGAGAATGAGGTGTAAAAGGAGAGGTGGCAGTGATGGGAGGAGGAATTTCGGAGTGGGGTGTGTGTGAGGGTATCTGGGAGCCATCCAAATGCCACTCTTTGTGGCAAGAAGTGTGGCCTCTGGGGAGCTCTGTGAAGATCAGTGCTGCTGCACGCTCACTGGGCTAAAAGCAATCAGGTTTTGTGAGTTACCTACTCCTGATAAAACGATCACAGGTCAATCTGATGTGTTGTCTTTGTCACCTAGGATGAGCCTGAGGGATGTGCACAGCCCTGTGCCTCAAACTGAGAGGTGACACCCTGCTAAAGGCAGTGGCTCAATAGTTTTTGGTGATGTGATCAGTGCCTGAGAGCCCAGGGAGGGGACAAGGTGGTGAAGGCTACAAAGAGATGACCTCAGCCACCACGTAGCCTCTCCTTTTGCCCAGCATTTGGCTAAAAAAGGGTAAATAAATGGTTAAAAGAGAAGGAATGAGCACAAGTCTGATTAGGAGCAGCTGAGGGAGCTGGGAAAGGAGCTCAGCCTGGAGAAAAGGAGGCTCAGGGGGGACCTTGTGGCTCTGCACAAGTCCCTGACAGGAGGGGGCAGCCAGGGGGGGTCAGGCTGTGCTCGCAGGGAACAGGGACAGGAGGAGAGGGAACAGCCTCAGGCTGGGCCAGGGGAGGTTTAGGTTGGGTATTAGGGAAAATTTGTTCATGGAAAGGGTGCTCAGGCATGGGAAGAGGCTGCCCAGGGCAGTGGTGGAACCACCATCCCTGGAAGAGTTTAAAAGCCATGTGGATGTGAAACTTGGGAACATGGTCAGTGGTGGCCTTGGCAGTGCTGGGTTGGACTCGATGATTTTAGAGGCATTTTCCAGCCTTAGTGATCCCATGATCAGAGGTATGGGGTGGTTTCCATGTGGGAGGTGACTGAAGGAGCAGGAGCTCCTCAGCCTTGAAGGAGGTGAGCTGGGGTGCATGGAGAGATTGGCAAACTTAGGGATGGCAGGAGGGGATGGATAGGAACTGACTGTTCAACACCTCTGCAGATACAAGAGTTACAGGGCATGAAATTAAACTGTTGAAAAATCAAGTCCTGAACAAATGAAAGGAGGTGATTCCTTCAAGCAGTGGGCTCTGGATCTGTGAAAATCCTGGCCAAAGCCAGGATTGGCTGTGGATGCAAAAATCAATGCAATTTCAAAGATAAACCAAAGGAAAAAAAAAAAAAAAAAAGAAGGAGCTCTTTGGGTTATGATGGAGAGACAGACAAGATGCAGAAGCTCCCCTGAATGAAAATAGCCAAAGGCTGGGCAGCTGTTGGGGACATAAATGTGTTTATCTTGGTCTTATGCTTTTCTTATAGGCCATGGCTGAAGATAAGGAACTGGGATGTGTGGGGTGTTGGTCCCAGCCAGTTCAGCTGTTCCTGTGTGGTGTTGTGGGGGATTTAAAGTCTGATTGTGACTGAAAAAGGGCATTTATCAAACTGCCAAAATTCCTGTAGCCTGATAGTGCTGGCAGGGATTGTATCTTGCACAAGGGAGTTTGATCAACACAGTCCTTCATGGACTGCTTGGGTCAGGAGTGGTGGAGCCAGAAACCTGGGAGAGGGTCAGGGGGCCTGAGGAGAGAGAGGAGGCAAAGCTCCTCCAGGGAATTGGATGAAGGTGAGGATGAGGAGGAGAACTTCATTGCCCAGGGAGATATTAAACACGTAAAGATGGAATTTGTAGTGCTGATAGGATTGAATTGACAGGAATGGACACAACAGGATACCTGAAGGGGCTGCTGAGGAGAATTAATCTATGGGAAGGTGCTCA
Organism: Erpornis zantholeuca; assembly: GCA_013400515.1. NCBI lineage: Eukaryota > Metazoa > Chordata > Aves > Passeriformes > Timaliidae > Erpornis > Erpornis zantholeuca. Next base: position 97,612 of record VZTN01024229.1, read on the forward strand.
CTGATAGCTGAGGATAAGGATCCCTTCCCATATGGGGGTGTTGGAACCAGAAGATCTTTAAGGTCCCTTCCAGCCCAAGTCTTTCTCTGGTTCTCTGATGCAAGCATCTGGAAAGACAGTGGAACAACACGACCTGGAAAGTGCCATCACCAGCAGAAACAACTCTTAACTTCCCCCTCTGTGTTTCAACTGTTCAAGCCTCCACCAGGAGCCTCCGAGGGATGCTGGACTTTGACAAACCCTTTGCAGTGGCACAAATTCCTTTACAGATCCCAATTAAATCTATATATAGCCTCTTTGGAGCCTGGGTAACAATCTCTCCCTTGCTCAGCAGCCATGCTCCAGTGGCCACACAGGCACTGGCTCTCATTAAGCCTGGGCTGGCCCTGCATTAATTGTGACATGAGGCTCTTTTTTTTTTTTTTTTTGAAGGCTTTTGAACACAAATGTTTGGCCAAACCTCATTTGTTTCACAGTTTGCAGGCTGAAACACTTGACCAGGGGATCAAGATTTAACTCAAACAAGGCAGGGGGGATGTGAAGCTACCTGGATGCAGCAGGGAGAAACACAAATGGAATGCTGCAGGCAGAGGAAGTTGGCCAGAGCTGGTGGTTTGTAGGGTCAGGAAGAATGTGGTTGGGTTCATTGGGTTTGGGTAAAATCCTTTGTCTCTCCTCTCCTGTGAGCTGGTGAACTCTGATTTTTACAAAGCAGTCCTGAATTTTCCTGCCTTTTGGCTGTTTTCCTGCCTTGTGCCAGTGGGATGCTGTCCCAGCTGAGGAAGGGTTTTGCATTCTCAGTAGGGGAAAAATGAGTGAATTTGGAGGAACCCTGAAGTGATACCTCTGAGTGTGTGAAACACTCTTCAGCCTCCAGGCTGCCAACCAAGCTCCCAGCAGGATGCTGTGTCCCCTGCTCCTCCTGGAGTGATGTTTTTGGGAGGAGAGTCACTGAGGCATGGAGAAATCCTTTGAAGAAGGAACAGCATGGGGCAGAGGCTGAGCAGTCGTAAAGGGAGAACTGGGAACCTGCCAAGCCTTCAAGGAAAGGACTGAGATAATCTTTGTTATCTGTTCCTTTGTAAAAACAGCCAGAATGGAGAGCAGGGATGAGTTTGGTGTGAGGGCTGTGGGACAGAGCAGGTGGGGAAAGGCTCTTGTTCAAACACAGCTCCTGTCACCACACAAGGGCTTTGGAGTTCTGGAATGGTTTTCTACCTACAGAACACAGGGGGTTTCCTGTACTGCTCTCCAAGACATTAAAGAAAATGTATTTTGTATCGTGATTGGTTTTTCTGGTGCTGCAATCAGGAAGAGGGGAGGCCTGAATGTATCTGGGGATTGTTCTCAGTGGCAAAATTTGAGGAAGAGCAGGAAATCAAGTGTGGCATAGATGTGGGAGTCACCTCACCCAGTGGCTGTGGTGGATATTGTAAATGTCTCCATCTGACCTGGCTGTCCAGACTCCTTTTTATTCAGTGAACAGACACAGGCACATCCAGGGTGTGATTTATCTCATCGCTGCTTGACATCTGAAAGAGAGAGCAGACAAATCCTGCCCTGCAAAAGGTCTCTCCTTCAACAGAGCCTGGGTTTCTAGCTTAGAATTAGACTCTGATGTTTCAGACAGAGTTTAGTGAGAAGGCAAAGCCCCCACTTTTCATGCCACAACAGAGCTGTTCTCTACAACCTGCAAGACTGACAGACTTGATGCATCAGAAATGAAGCCCAGCAGGGACTAAATAAAAAAAAAAGCCCAATTTGGGGGGGGGGGGTTCTTAGCCTGCCAAGGAACTTACGAAGAGAAGAATGATTGTGTATCCTGAGAACATCCAATGGGAATTGCCATCGCTCAGCCTTACCCCAAAGCTTCCTGGAGCTGTTGCCACAGAGGCTGTGGGCATCAAATCTTTCTATTCCTCTTCTTGCTGCACCTCTGTTTGTGTGAGTGTCGTGTGTTTGTGGCTGGGGATTTGCTCTGGCAGCGCCAGAGTGGAGACATCTCTCACTTAAGGTGCCCAGAACAGCTCAGAACAGAAAGAGGAGAGGAGGAGGAGCAGCAAACACACAACTGGAGGTAGGGGGGCCTTGGTGAACGAGGACATTTGATCAGGTAATTTATCCTGCCACGCAGCAGGACACTGACCCCCACTTTAATTATTGTGTCATTTCTCCTTGACAGCTACTGCTGCTTCCAATTAACGCTCTTAATTAAACCCCCCAGTTTTCCCAGGATGTAAGTGTGGGTTTACTGGGAAGAGGGCTACAATGAAGAGGCAGAGCTTGGGGGTGCCTGATGAGAAATGACATTCCCTGTCCCGGTGGGACTGGCAAGTTATTTGCTTATCAGGCAGGAGTGGCAGGCTGGAATCAAACCCAGCTCCTCATCTCCATCCCCACAGGAGCAGCTCCTCTCCCACCAGTTTGACATCTCCCCTTGTGTGAGTCCTGTTTCTCACCAGTGTAAATAATGTGCTTCAGCTCCCTGGGCTTTGCTTTTCTCTGCTTTTTTACTGAGTCTGTAGGTCAGGTAATAAGGCCCAGGATATCAAACATGACAAAGGACATCCAAGTCCCTTTGTCCATAATTCAGGCCAAAATAAAATCAGTATCTTGGGATGCTGTGCATGTGACTGAGCACCCTCACTGGCTCTGTTAAAGGTGCAGAAATGCTTCAAACTGTCCTTCATTCAGGTGGTTTTTTTTTTTACTTCTTCTATTTAATAAACTGTATTACCATGAACACTCTATTCAGGGCTTTGAAATCAAATAAGCTCCACTCTTAATCTTCCTGCAGTTTTTCGGGGCTGGCTGAGTCTGGGAAGATTGCAGCATTCACAGAACCCACATGGCTTGACAGAGCCACTGTTGGGTGTTTTGGAAATGTATCTTTTGACTGTTGGGAAGGAAATTGGCTACTTAAGATGCCTTTTTGTACATTTAAATTAACCTAGTCCATCAGACTGAATAAATCCTGCCGCTGTATTAACATCCAATTATAACAACAGAGATTGAGCAATGATTCAGGTTTTGACCAGACTGTTGGCAGTTTAAGGGGAAAAAGAAGTAATGTATATTGAAATAAAAAAAGTCAAAAACGGGAGCCAGAAAATTATGACTGAGCACACAGCAGGAGCTTTTGTGAATATATAATGGCAGAAGCAGGAGCCAAATTTCTAACAGGATTAGCTGTTACTGTCTATCAGATCCAAAAAAACTCAATCATTTTGTTTTAAATGACTTTTTGTAACTCATTCATACTAGAAACAGGGAGGGGAAGGCAGGCTGGGAGCTGGAGAATCTGCAGTCTGGAATTTAGGCTGGATCAGAGGTGAGGTGCTGTGTGAAACACCCTGAAGGAGCAGTTGAGCTCTGAACCTTTCAGCAGTTTGCAGATTTTGCCAGATTTTTAAGATGTCCCTGCAAGCCAGAAACGTGTGGATGATTTCTTTGGGGACCAGTGAATGAATGTGTTGATGAGGTGAAATATCTCCTCAAATCCTGCTGCAGCCATGGCAGCTGGGCCTGCTCATTGTTCCCTTTCTGCCCTTGAGGAGGATGTGGGGTTCACCTTGTCTGACCCTGGCTCTGGGATTGCATCTCGCTCTGGATCAGAGGTCATCTGTCCCTCTATGGACACATCTTTGGAAGCACAGCAGCTCCTGGATGTCCACCAGGTGTGTGGGCAGGAGTCTGTAGGGACCTCACCTTCATATCTTCAATATTCCAGTGAACCCAAAAACTAAATATGTTGTACTTAATAACTTGGTGTTCACTGAGCAGGTGTTACCTGAACTTCCTCCTGGAGCTGGCTCTGATGCCATCAACCCACGCCTTCAGAGACATGGAGACAGCTCCTCCTTCTGCTGCTGAGACCTCATTTTCAGCTTCAGCTCTCCTTATAAAGTGGGGAAATGGGGATAGAATCAGGGAATATCCTGAGTTGGAAGGGATCATCCAGTCCAGCTCCTGGCCCTGCACAGACACCAAAACAATCCCACCCTGTGCATCCCTGGGAGCATTATCCAAATGCTCCTGGAGCTCTGGGAGCCTTGGGAATGTGCCCATTCCCTGAGGAGCCTGCTCAGTGTCCCAACACCCTCTGGGAGAAGAACCTTTCCCTGGTATCATATATTTTCCTAATATATGTGGTATAAGCCCTGAGAACAACAGCAGTCTGTTCTTACATCCATATTTGCTCTGGCACAGTGAGGCCAAAACACCAGTGAAGCTGTGACCACTGCAGGAATATAAATTACTCCATACTGGCTCCTAATGCCCCAAAAATGAAGGGCACTTGGCTTTTCTAATGCTTCTGAAACGCTGGTTATATCTGGACAACACTCCCAGGCATGTGGTGGATTCTTGGGGTTTGTCCTGTGCAGGGCTCAGAACTGGACTTCAGTGATCCTTGTGGGTCCCTTCCAAGTCAGGATATTCCAGGATTCTGTGATATTCTCTGCAAAATGTTGAATCCAGGTCCAACTCCCACCTAGGACCAGGGGTGGGGACCCTCACCGAGGTTAGGAAATAACCTTGAAGAGTTTGTCAGGCGTTCCAAGGATGGAGAAGGGGTGGAAGGAGTGATCACAGCCTGGTTTGCCAAGGAGATTTCAGCCTTCAGCACTGCCTGGCCCCTTCATCCCAGTGAGTAATGGTGAGGCTTCATGGACCTCCTGATATTTTAGTGGCAGCACAAGAATCTGTCTGTTCCCTGGAGGGACACAATCAGCTCCCAAACCCTTCAACTTGGAAAGCTGAGCTGAATTAATTACAATTTCTGCTCCAAAAAAAAGAAAATAAGACCTCTGATGTGCTTTATTTGCTTGATGTTCTTCCTCTTTTCAGCAGACGACCCTTAGGTGGCTTTTCTTTCAGTTGCAGCTCCTTTGTTTTTTTGTGGTTTCTTTCTGCATTAATTGGAGGGTCTGACACTTCCAGCCCAAGACATTTAACAGCGTGGTACGGTTTTAATTAATCTCACAATAAAGCTGCTTGAGGTGAACTCATAAAAGGACTTTTAGGGCAGGAATAATGCACGTGGTGACATGGGACACACTCTGGTGTGCTTGACAGGATTTGGGATGTGGGAAGTTCGTGGCACATCCCTGTGGCCTCTGGGACAGCAGCACAAGGCAGGTGTGCTCCTAAAAAAAACACTTATCCCACAAAATGTACTCAAACACACTGAAAACAAAACATTTCTTCATCAAAGATGAAGATCTGGGTTCCCAGCAGGTTTCTGCTGCCACTGAGAAGGAGCTCGGATATCCTTTGATGGCTAATTAACTAATAAGAATAAAACCTTCAGAGACAACATTTATCTACTCTCTTTATAGCAATTTTCCAAGAAATAGCAAATTTCAGTCCCCCAGGACTTCTTTCTTGTACCTTTGTCAGAGCAACAAGTGGATTTTGACTCTGAGCATTCAAGCCCAGCATCACCAGGTGTTGGAAAAGTTCATGTTCTGATCTAAACTTCTTAACCAAGGCTCACTTCTGTCAGACAGGCCTAAACTGGCTCAGAAATGAGGTTGGATGGAACTATCTAGAGCTAATGAGGATAAATCAAGCAGCACCATATGTCAAACCGAGGGTAGTTTGGGTGGGAGCTGCAGAGCCAAACCCAACTGTGCTCACAAAATTCTAATTACCAGGTGGGAATTGCATCTGGATTGAGGAATGGCAGATTTAGAGTCTTTCAAAACTAAATTATCTGCTTCTTCTTTGACTCCTCTGGTGGCCACAGTGCAGACATGGCCGAGCTGGATGTGATCGAGATAAAATAACTCACAATATATTTTTCTCAGGTGGAACTAAGGGGTGGGAATGGCTGACATAATAAATTGTATTGTCTCTACCTTTTGGTCTCTTCTTGTAAAAAATTCTGTGTCTTTTTGGAATTTGGGTACAACACAGGCTATAGGGTTTAACAAGGTTAATTGGGTGAAACCCTGAGGGGTAAAATTTATACTTCATGAGCAGGTGATACCTTCTAGATCAGAAGATTAAGGAAGGTGGAACAACCACATTCATGGCCAAACAATCTTAATTTTTAAACTTACTGAAAGAATCACAGAATCTTGGAAAAGACCTTTAAGATCATCAAATCCAACCATTAACTCATCACTGCCAAGGCCACCATAATTAGAGGAGTTTGAATGACTGGCTCCCTGTTTTGTTCTTCCAACTTCTGTTGTTCTGTGATCTGTTCTGATTATGTTTCTATGCTCATGGCAATAGAATCAGTTTGAGAAAAGTGAGTTTGTGTTGGTTTTTGTTTGAGTTTTTTCCCCTCACATTCTCACTTTTTCATTAAAGCCTTTCAGTAGCCACTGAAGGTTGGCTTCTCTGGGTGGCTTGGCACAGGCAGTGGTGCAATGGTAAATAAACTCCATCGTGTTTCTACCTGAAGTTTTCTAAAGCTCCTGCCACTTGCCAGAGGCAAAGCTGCACATTTTCAGCTTTTGCTTATAGACTATCAACTACCATGTGGGATTTGTGGCTGGGGGTGAGAAAAACGATTTCTGATACAAGTAGAAAAGGTCTTCATACAGAGCTGGAATTTTGCCTGATATATATTCATATTGAAAAAAAAAATTAAAATGCCAAATTTTGGTTGATTTACAGATGCAGCCAGGATGGATCTTAATCTGTCACTTCAGAGCTCAAACTCCCCTGAATATTGAGCCAAGTAAAACACTGTCCCTGGCATCCAGGTGTATTCCCTCATCATTTGTCAGGAGTAACTGCTCTGCAGTTCAGAGCTGGCAGTTCTCAGTGGCGTTTCATCAGGATAATACCACTCCCTGTCATCTGAGGGAATAAACTCTCCCTGCTGACAGGAACTGGGGTGAGGACACCAGCAATTGACTGGATATTATAGAGCCTCTCTGAAGCTTATTCAGTGGGAAAGGGACTATCAGGTCATTGGGCCCAAATTGTGTGTTTGGCTTCAAAAGCTGTGAGGGGCTCACGAAACCTAAGAGGAATCAAAAGCGCTGGTCTGTGAGACAGGAGGTCAGGCTGGGCAGTCCTTTCAGCCTTTGAAACCTCTCACTGAAATGCTTTAATTAAAAAGGAAAAATGAAAGAAAAATAGATGATAAAATGCGGTATTTTGGCAGTAGATGGGTGTTTCAGGTCCCACTCTAATGCCTTCTGAGCTGCAAAAGCAGGGCTGCAGAAAGAAAATATCCAGTCTTGTAGCTTTTGTCCTTTTCCTGGTGGGACCAACATCTCCAGGGTGGGATAAGCGATGGCTGGAAGGTTGCCTGGGCAGTGGGGAGTGGAGCTCACGCTTTCCTGGGACCAGCAGTGGTAGTGGCAGTCAGGACTGGTGGTGCAGGAGGTCGTGGGAGGGAGACAAAGACATCACAAGACCTCAGTTCTTACGGGAAGCCAGAAAGCTACAGGGTCCACAACCAGAGAGGTCAGTGAGAGCCAGGGAGTGTAACTCACTGCAGAAGATCTCCTGTTGTCCTGTTGGATTTATTTAATTTCAAGGTACCACTTCCCCACAGCCTGTCTGGTTTGCTGATTCCTGGGAAATCCTGCAAGTGTGATGCCTTAAGTTTTAAGTTTTCTATGTTTCCAACCCTGCCCTGCCCAGTGTCACTCTGCAGTTCCCTGGAGCTCGTTCAGTGCTGTTCTCTCATGCTCACACACACACAACAAAGCCTCTCCAGCTCTCCAAGGACACCCAGACCCTCCTAGGCCCAACAACTGCAAACCACAATCTTGGGGACAGCGGGGCAAGCTTGGGCAAATTCCATCCTTGCCTGGCTTCTGCTTGGGCAATTGATGCTGAGATCCAAGTGGGAAGAACTCGGGAGCTGTCCTTGTCCATTTGGGATGCACTGAGGCAGGAGCCTCTGGAGCCCAGAGTGTACCTCTGAAGGCCTTTCCAATCAATCCCTCCTTGATTCCTTTATTCCTGTCTGCTCTCTGTTTCTAGGGAGCCATTTAAGGCATCAGTGAAGTCATTTGGCAGTGGAGAAAGGGTCACAGGGGAGAGGGAAAGGCCACAGGGGACATGAATCTGTACAGGGAGACTGCACCAGGCTGAGCTCTGGAGTAACCATCCACATCCCTCTGCCTGCCCAGCCCTGCCCGGATGTCCCTGCAGGAGCACGGGCACCAGGGGAAGGGGACAGGGAGCCACTCTGAGCCCTGTGAGAAGCCTGACAGGTTGTCCCCTTTCCTCTGCAGCTCACCAGGGTGCCCGTGGAGTCGTGCAGCCAGTACGAGACCTGCAGCGAGTGCCTGGGCTCGGGAGATCCCCACTGCGGCTGGTGCGTCCTGCACAACACGTGAGTACTGCTGGTGGGGGTGACCTGGTGTGGGCTTTGGAGAAATTTCAGAGAAAGTTCTTGTTATCTTGTCTTGAAATCTGTGTTCTGTAGCTTCCCAGGAGAAAGTTTTGATGGAATAATGTATATAAGAGAAGTGTTTATGGTAAAGGGATTGCCTTGACCAATGGAAGTTCTCCTCTCTGCTCTTGTTGTGGATTCCATTCTGGTGCTGGCACACAGACACAGACAGACACACAGACAATCCCTCTCCAGCTAGCATGTCTGGAGGGAAAGAAGATTTTGCTGTTTTCTTGATATTAATAATAAAAGCTTTCTAATCATTCTATCTATAGACATGAGTGGTTTGTGAAAAGGCCCTGGGAAACTAGGGCAGCATCCTTTCCACACCTGCTGGGCTTTGTCACTGTTGCTTATGAAATGAAGAGCAAAGACTTTGATTTTTTTCAGCTTAGCTGAAGGTTGAGAGATCTTTATTTGTTTTAGCTTTCGGTTTTTATACCTTGCTTCGTTAAAGTGACTTGATTGGCTAAATGGCACAAAGGTTTTCTACAACTGTTGGATGAGAAAGAGAGAGCATGTTTTGAAAACATGAAATGACAAAGTAGTAGTGAAAAAACACTACTTGCTATTTTCAGAACTAAAAAGTGCTTACAAATCTCTATTAAAACTTTTCTTGAGAACATGAAGTGTTTACAGGATTATTCTCTTTAGGAAGTAAGAAGTTTTGGGAAGAAAATGCTTTTTCAGGCTTGCTGCTGGATTCCTCTAAGATCCACTAAATGTCAGCCCCACCAGGGTTTGTCACTGTCCCAGCCCTGCCCTCGTGGGTACACAGGCAGAGGGGAAAAATGCTCTCTCTGTCCCTGGCTGAGCCAGGTACCTCCAAAAAGCTCTCTGGGACTTGCTGGGGGGGAATTTCTTTAACTGAGAAAGGTGTTTTTTTTGGAAGATGGGGGGAAAGAAGGGTGGTAGAGGCTGGACAGAGCTTCTCCAGTGCTTGATCCACAGTTTTCTGGCTGCACCAGGAAAGCACCTGAACAGCCTGAAGTGCTTTGAACTCAACCCTCCAGCAGCTCCTCTCTGGGTGACATTTTCCTGGTGGTTTCTGTGGACGCTGACAAGTTCAGTCAGGGAGAAATTTTCCAGCTCTAGACCCTTTTAGTGAGAAGAAGTTGCTTTCTCACAAGCAGAGCTGAGAACCAGGAGAAGTTTGTGCAAACCATCTCATGTGTTTTTGCAAACTATATGCTGCAGGTAGTTTTTTTTACATTTTGTTATTCCAACTCGTTATTCTGTAACTAACCAGTGATGCTAAAGAGGTGTTCACCCAAGAACTAATGATAGTGTCCTGCTCTAGCTACCCTGGATATATAAAGGGCAAGATTTTCTTAATAAATGGCTTTTTTCATCTGAAGTTCATGCCACAATTTCTCGCTGTCCCCTGACTCAACTGCAGCAGGTTTCCATTCCTTAAGGGAATTTGGCTCTGGCCAGCAGCCCTTGTCTCAGCATCTCCAGCTTTCCACTGCTGACCTGAACCTCTCCTCTTTTGGACTTGTGATCTCCATTGCCCTCTGAGAGGAATCAGATCTCTGTAAGTGGATCGTGGCATCCACTCCAAGGTGGTTTTCACTGGCTGAAATTATGGTTTAAGAGGCCAAGAAGGGACCTCATTTCACTCTTGCATTATTTTGTTGTACTGGTTTATCACGAGCAGCACTTGATCCAGGTGTCCTCAGGACTGGGATATCAATTAATTGGCTTTGTTTCCTGTAGGCTGTTCAGTGATGCCATTCATCTTGAAGTTGCCTGTCTGCAGCCTTTCCCTGAGTGACCTCTTCCTGTTGCCTTTCTTTGGTTTTAAAACTAAAACTGAAGCACGTTTTATGGGGAAAAGGGGTTTTTATTTCGGTATTTATTTCAGGATCTCTGGGTACAGCATTTTGTTTCAGTGGAATGTCTCGAAATGCACTCCCTGCTTCTTTACACACTGAAATACACACAATTATAGGCTTTGCAAATTAGCATATTTATCAAAAATTCTCCAGTGAGAGGCTCGAGTGAACTTCTCATTTTGAGGAACCTTCTCTTTGGATGGGCTTATCTTTGTTTATAAAAATATGTTTTGGAGAAGACTTTGGTGTCTGGGACTTCTAGGATGTTTGGTTTTCTGGTTTAATGGTACAGTGAGTCTCTGTAAAGTTATCAGGCTCAGAAAATTACAAGTATGTAGGCTAAAAGCACTAAGAATACATAAAACTATGTAAAAGGATATATAAGAGGGGTATAGAAGAAAAGACAAAAAAATCATCCTGGCATCACTCCTGCCACACATTTTCCAAGCCTCCCTCAGCAGAGATGCTGCCAGGGAAGTGCAGTGGGTCTGTCCAACCCAAGCCTCTGGCTGAGAGCAGCTCTGCAGGGTCTGTCCATCACTCCAGGCCTCACAGTGTCCTTGGCAGCCTTGGAGGGTTTATCTGGTGGGCCCTGCTCTTGCAGTGTGTTGGTCTTCTCCCCCTGAGCTTGCCTGAATTCCTCCTGTTGCACTGCAAACTCTCGAGGTGGAGACAGGGATGCAGCTGAAGTGATAGACTTTGCTACCTCTCCTCCCTGGAACAGGAGGGAACAAACCTGGACCATATTCCAACCTTCTGTCGAGGCTCTGAATGCTCTGCTTCTGTCAGCCTGTGTGACCCTCATCCAAAACCACGGCAGTCTGCTTAATTTCAAATCAGATCTGGGGGATCCAGCCCAAAACACATCCAAAAACATGGCTCATGCTCTGGAATTGTTCAAGAGAACCTCGATAAACCAGTCCTGAGTTGTGATATGGTGGGTAAGAGCCCAGAAAACTCTCATCCTGCTGGCCTGAGGATATTTCCATTTGATGTAGAACTTTATAGTGTGTTCCCATCCCATCCTATCCTGCCTCCCTCCTCCAGGACACCGTGAGTTTGCTGTCAGCACAGACATGTGCAAGCAGCACAGGAAAGCTGTGAATTTGTTCATCGATTGTACCACAGCCATGCTGGATATTTCATCTCCTTCCATCCAGGGTCAGCGGCAACAAGCAATCAATACCTGCAGCAATAAATCCCCCAAAGGAGAGAGAAGGGGCAGAGGCAGCTTCAGGGTGTGCAGGAGCTCGTCCTGAGGAGTACTGGAAATGAAACAAAAACTGGTGGTTTTGTTGGTGGGTGGGGTTGGCAGCATCGACTTGGTTAAAACAAAAAACTCCCTGTGCTGGATCCTTCAGGGAGAAGTGTGGCTGGAATCTGGGCCTGGCTGACAGCACCATCCCCGTGCCCTCCTCCCTCTGGTCACCTAACCTCTGTTTCCTCATCCAAAAAAGAGAAACCCCTCTCATTTATGCACCTTGCAGTGAGATTTAATTCCCTGTGGGGTTCTTTTGAAGCACTTTGGAGGCAAATGTTATCAAATCCCACTTCAAGTCTGTTGCTTCCCTCTAGTTTTCCTTGCTGTTAAGAAATCTGATTTTCAGTCCTAGTTTGGGAGGGGTTTTCAGTGCAGCCTCAGGTGTCCCAGAAGGGTCTCAGTTTCCTCATCCTTTTGGGCAGCCCTGAGAGCAAAGGAGTCAATTACATCCCACTCAACAAGTTTTGCCTGCACAGGATATTCAGGGTAAGGGTACTGGAATACTGAGTCCCTGATTAGAAATTTTTGCACATCAGAACCCCTTAAGATTCATTAACAGACTTCTCCTCAAGCTGGGTACATCATCAACAACTCCTGCAGGAGGATCCCTGGGGAAACATGCCATAAACATTTTCCCCCCTGGCTGCTAACACTTCCCTGTTCCTCCCCAGCCAGGAATCCCAGAGGATTCCCAGTGCAGGGCTGAATCCAGTGATGTGGGAGCTTGTGGAAGGTGTGGAGGAGGCAGCTGGGCTGTGCAAGAGCTGGGGTAGAGTGGGGCTGGGAGCAAGATTTGTGGGCAAAGCCATGCCATTCCCTGTTGCTAACCCTGAGAAGATTTCTTTAGGCACTTTTGTGCCTCACTGGTTCTTGCAGCCTTGAAGCTGTCGGATTGTTTTCAGTTTGATAATATGCAAACATCACAGCTCTCTTCTTGCACTCTTTTTCATATATCTTAAATTGTTTCTTTGGCCAAAGAAAAACACTTCTATTTTGGGATTTGTTTTCATACTTTGTAATTGTACACTGACACTTCTTCTGCTCTGTTCTCACAGAGACAGACAGACAGGGAGAGAGGATCCCAGAAGCCAAGCAGGCTGAAGGGATTCTCCTCTCCTTTTTCATCTCTCTGTTTCATCTAAATATTCTTATCAAAAGCCTTCTGATTTCTGATCACTCAATCTATGGACTTTGTTTGTTCTTGGAGCAGCCCCTGAGAAGCAGGGCTGTTCCCTCAGACCAACAATTCCCTCATCCTCCTGCAGTATAAACCATCAAGAGGAGCAGCAGTGGACTGGGAGACAAGTGGAAGCTGCCTGCTGTGTTACAGAATCTGGGTTTTTTTTGTTTCTCCCATGCACACCTCTCTTATTCTGGGATTTTCCCTCCAAGGGCTGGCGCAACCCCTGTCATTGGAGAGCACGAAATGAGCACACACACACACAGGTGGAGGTGGCAGAGAAAAAGCACAAGGTTTAGTAATGCACAGCTTTTATACAAAACCTTGAAACTCCGTGGATTGGATAGTGAGATCTTCTCCTATCCAACTCTGTTGGTTCGGACAGAAGTCCATCAAAAACCTCTTTTATCAGAAATGGAATGAAAAGAAGAGAGAGAGTTACAAAAACACAACTTGTTTACAGCAGAATTTTGTGAGAACTCCAAAGAGACTTTTCAAAACAATCAGAAGGCTGAAAACCAGGGCGACACAACCCCAGGCCCTCATTTCCCACTCTCCTCAGCTCCCAGCACCTGAGAGGTCTGGGGACATCTCCCCATCCCTCTCTTCCCGGCGGAGCTGGGCTGTCTGTGCTGAGGGCGGCGTGCCAGGGCTCGGGAATCGATTTCCACAGCTCTGCTGTCCTAACCTTACACCGAGAAACTCGAGTCCTCTGAGAGAGAGAGAGAGGCAGACAGACCCACAGACGGCTGCAGGAGAGGGGAGGAGGATTGATTGGCTTCTGCCCCGAGAAGAGGAGCTGATACAGAGCAGGTCACCAGAGCTTTTCATCTCTATCTTTGCCCCCATCTTGTCCCTCCTCCCTTTCCCAGCTCTGCTCCCTCCCGGGCTCTGCTCAGGCCTCTTTAGGCAGCCATGAATCATTTACTTGGTGTGAATTCAAAATGTGGCTGTGGGGTTCTCCCGGAGAGGGAGAGGGGCTGGGGTGGGAGCAGCGGGGAGGGACCAGGCTGCACAGCCACGAGCTGGCACTGGGGGCTTGCTGCAAGGTGACAGCAATGTCACCAGCCCCAACGGGGGCTGAGCACAGCAGGGAGAGCAAAGCAAAGTTTTCTGCAGTCCTGGATTGAATTCAGCAGATTCCTTCTGTGTCAGATGCAGCCCTGTCCAAAGATGCCACCCAAATCTGACCACCCTCCTGATCCCCTCAGAACGTTACTCTTGTCTCATCCATACCCAAACTGTAACCTTCCCTTCTTCCTTCTTTCAAGCTCTTTATACCCACAGGAGGGATAAACCTTCTCAACTGAAAGAGCTCTCCCTAATTCTGGATTTGATATTGGGAAGAAATTCTTCCCTGTGAAGGTGGTGAGGCCCTGGCACAGGAGACCCAGAGAAGCTGTGGCTGCCCCTGGATCCCTGGAAGTGTCCAAGGCCAGGCTGGATGGGGCTTGGAGCAACCTGGGATAGTGGGAGGTGTCCCTGCCCATGGCAGGGGTGGAATTGGATGATTCTGAGGGTGCCTTGCAACCAAACCACTCTGTTCTTCTATGCCCATTCACAGGTCCACGTGCACGTGGCCACCACTTTGGTGTTCAGCCCTGCACAGCATCCCTGGGTTGTGTTTCACACCCCAGATGCCATAAGAAAGGAAATTTAGGGCAGAAGAGCAGCCTCCCTCTAGAGAAGAGCAACCTTTCATTGCAGGGAAATGCCCTGCTGGGTGCAAAGGGACCTGTCCCAGGCTCTCCTGTGTTAGCACCACTCCTAAATTTTCACTTTGCTGCCTCATTTCATCCTCGTGCAACATCCATCCAATTCCAACAGGAACAGCTGAACACACACAAGCTGTCCTTAAGGGAGGGTGCACCCCCAGGCACCAGCCTCCTCCTGCTCTGGGATCTGCCCTTGCAGGTCTGGGGACTCCTTGGCTGGCAGGTCATTAATTGCAATCAGAGAGGGAAACAGTCACATTTTCTGGGAGAACTTGTGGTATTTCAAAACTTTTTTTTTTTTTTTTCTTCTAGCTCGCAGTGGCCAATTATCTTTTCAGTAAGGAATGTTCTTGAAAGCTGTTCTGGAAGGGACTGATCCCATTTAGTAATTGCAGAATGATTCATTTAGACTTCGGAAGTTCTCGTTTTGGGGTTTGATTTCAGTTTTTAGCAAATAGCTTAAGATTTCAAAATAAAAAGTCATCCTGAAAGGAAGCATTAATTTTTATTTTTATTTTTATTTTTATTTTTTCGTTAGAATGAAACATTTGGGCATCTGTGATTTCTTTCTCCCCCAGAAGTCTTTACCAGCCCTGGAGCCCGAGCAAAGCACTCAACAAGCTCTGTTGGTTTAGAGGAGCTGACATTTGCTGGGGAGGGAAGAGGGATTGTTTAGGCATCTCCAGTCTGTCCTGCTTGGAGATACTGGAGCCAGGAGCTGGCTCTGCTCCCTGCACTCCTCTGCTCAGCTCTGAGGAGCTGCTCTTGTCCTCTGTGTGTCCTTCTGGCACCCAGAGCCTCCCCAAGGCACCCGAGCTGGCTCTGTTGGCTTTGCAGAGCACGTGCCAGCAGATCCCACTGCTTCTGAGCCTTGGGAATAGGATCCAGTGGCCTCCTGCTGGCATCTTCCCCCCGTGGTGATGCCAGGATGATTTTTTGCCTTTTTTTGTACCCCTCTTATATACCCTTTTATATCGTTTTAGGTATTCTTAGTGCTTTTATCCCACACACTTGTAACTTCCCAAGGCTGAGAACTCAGCTCAGACCCACGGCACTGTTAAACCAGGAGAGCAAACATCCTGGGAGCCCAAAATCCTCTCCAGAACATATTTTTGTAAACTCAGATAGGCCCATCCAGGGGAAAGGTTCCTCAAAATGAGAAGTTCACTTGAGCCTCTCATTGGGGAATCTTTGATAAATATGCTAATTAGCAAGGCCTATAATTGTGTGTATTTCGGTGCGTGGGGGCAGTTTGTGCATTTCAGAACATTCCACCTGGACCAAGTGCTGTACCCAAGGATCCTGAAATAAATACTGAGGTAAAAACCCCTTTTTTCCCCATAAACTGTGTTTTGGTTTTAATTTTAAGACCAGGGAAAGGCAACAGTGGAAGAAGCAATGACATAAGTCTCTCACATCTGGGCCATACCAGTTCCCTTCCTGGATCCCTTTGGCTCTGGGTTAGTCAAGGGATGGCCAAACTCTCCCACACACAATTCCTCAGGTGGAGCTGGCCTGGATTAACTGCATCTCTGCTGGTGTGAGACACTTCAGAAGCCATAGGAGAATTTTTTGGTTTCCCAACAAAAATCCAGCTCTGTTCAGAGGTGTTTTATGCCATCCTCTGGCAGCAGACACCCACCCCAGGTCTGGGCAGTGACTCTCCACATCCTCCTGCTCTCCACCTCTTCCCATCCACCACAGCCACTTGTGTGGACAACTTGCCACCCCAAAAATTGCCTTTCTGACATGATTTGAAGGAAAAAAAAAAAGGCATTTAAACAAGCTGTTTTCTAGAGATTACTGTGGAGGGGGAGGGAGGTTTGTTATCCACCCTCAGACTCATTGCCAGACCAGGAGAAAAAAAGGGAAAATTTTCCCAAGTGCAGCTCGTGGTGCCTGGGCTCAGCAGGTAACCTGATGCACTCCTCTGCCTGAGCTCATTGATCGTCCCTGGCTTTAACTTTCTTGGTCAAAGTCTTCTGAACCACCAGAGAGTCTCAGGTAACCTCAGCTGCCTGCACAGGCTGCAATAAGACCTTTCTTGAAGGGTCTTTTTCTTGCTTGACTTTCTGCTGTCTGAAAGCCTGTGACTCTTTCAGGCTGAGGGGTTTTGTTCTTTCTTTTCCCCTTCTCCTCCTTGTTTTTCCTTCCCAGTCTTTTCTTCCAGTGCTGCTTCCCGCAGGGGCTGTGTGGGTCAGGCTTGCAGGAGGTTGAAACATCACAGTCCTGGGCCACTCTGAGCTTTAACAGTGAGAAAAGAGGGATTTACTGATTCTCTGTGATGCTATAAACCCTCAGCTGTCCCTGCCTTGTACTCCCCATGCTGTTTTGTCCCAAGGTGCAAACTGGAGTCCCTCCAATAAGGCAGCAATTTGCAGGTGCTTTGCATTTACCTGGAACGATGAAAAAGTCATAAAATCAGGGAATATCCTGAGTTGGAAGGGACCCATATGGATCAGCCGAGTCCAGCTCCTGGCCCTGCACAGGACAGCCCCATAAATCACAGCAGATCCCCGAGAGCCTTGTCCAAACTCTTCCTGAGCTCTGGCAGGGTTGGTGCCACATTCCTGGGAAAAAAAATTCCAGTGCCTGACCACCCTCTGGGTCTCACAGTTGTGGTTGGAGCCATTTTTATAGGAAAATCTTTCTCAATCCTTTTCTCCTGCCATGGGGCAGCCCTCAAAGCCTTCAGGCACCTGGGACTCCTGTCAAAGGTACCTGATAATTGTCCTGATCTTGCTGACGATGGAGCAGCCACGTGGAGAACATGGTTTCCAGCCCAAATCCTGGTTTTCCTTGGAAATCTGTACCCGGCTGGGCTGTGCCTCCCCGTCAGAAAGGAGGCTCAGAGCTACTTCAGCTGTTCAGTTCAACACCCCTGTGTGTCTGAGGTATTTGTGGGCATTTCTCACTGCAAAGGACATTTCCAGTTCCGCACGATGGGGAGAAAAACATAAATGCTGCTGGGAGGGAAAGTAATTCCAGGAATTCTGAAATCTTTAATTTGGCTTGACAGCCTCCAGCTTTTTGTTTGGCAGTCAGTGATGGCAAAGGCAGGCGTGGATGAGCTCTTGGGATATCTTGGTTTGATTCCTCCTGGGTTGCAGCTGGC
This sequence comes from Erpornis zantholeuca, assembly GCA_013400515.1. Taxonomy (NCBI): domain Eukaryota; kingdom Metazoa; phylum Chordata; class Aves; order Passeriformes; family Timaliidae; genus Erpornis; species Erpornis zantholeuca. The sequence continues at coordinate 115,092 of VZTN01024229.1, forward strand.
CTGAGAACCCTTTCTGTCGGAGTCCAGGGAAGCCTGAAAGCTTCTCCTGCTCCTCTGGTGGTTTCTTTATGTCCCCAGAGCTCCTCAAAAGTGGCCTAGCCAGCGACCTAGGCTTTTGGAGAAGCTCCCTCCACTTTTGGGAGAACCTGAATGCACCAGAGAGGTGAAGAGATTTTTGTTTAGTGAACCACAGAGAGTTTAGTTGTAGTTTTTAGGATCTTGCTCTATGTATTACATAGGGACAAGATGGAGATTTTTTTGGGTGTGGTTTTTCCTTCTTTCTTCTTCTCCTCTCTCCTCATTTTCTTCCTCTCTTCTCTGACACCAGTTCCTGTGGTGTGTTGGTTGGTGGAAAAAAGTTAGTATTGAAAAGACATATCAATAAGATGAGGGTTTACTGGTGTTGGAAACAAAACAAGATATGTATTGTTTCTTGAATGGTTGTTAGTTAGATATAAAAGGTAGCTGCTGATCTGCAGCCATTGCCTCTTTTGCCCTGGTGTCCTCGGGGGATGCTGTCTCTCCCTCCGAGGTTTTGATAAGACAAATAAACAACTCTGAAACAGCAGAAGAAGATCTCTTGCTGCATTTTTTCCAACATGACAAACCAAAGGAAGAAAAGCCCCAGGGCAGAGGACAGGGGTTGGAACTGGGGGTTCCAACCCCAACAGGGGCCCAGGCCCTTGACACCTTTCCACCTGACAGCAAGGGAGAGTGGAGTCATCCTCCCTCAAGTGGCCTTGGCACAGAGTGATTCCCACTTCTTCCCAGGCAGTTATGGAAACCGGAGCCGGCGTTTGGGAGGGAAGCGCAGCAGGGGAGGCATCAAAGCATCCTGCCCTGAGCCCAGGGAATCTCTGATCTGCCTGCTGAGGTACAGCTAAAGTACTCATCCTTTCACACCTTTGGAGACGAGGAAATAGCCCCAAATGTGACAGCTCTGCAGTGGCCTTTTGAAATGAGATCGGGGCTCTTAGCTCGGGGAGGAGGAGGAGGAAATTCTCAGGACGGGGAGCTGTGGCTATTGATGGTGATAAAGCCCCAGGTGAATAGGAGGCTCCTGGGAATCCTGTTTCTCTACAGATAACACTGAATAAAGCCCTCTGAAGCAGCCCTCTGAGCAGAGCAGCCTATCCCCAGTCCTGCAGAACTGACCCATCGCTGCATCCATTCCCTAAATGCCATCGTGTCCCCTCTGGGAGCACTTTTCCTGCTCTGCTGAGCTGAGCAGTGCAGGGCAGAGCTGTGCCCTTCACAGGTTGATTATCTTTGTGGCTGTACCTGCCTGAGGCAACTCAGGGACAGCACTGGGCACTGTGGGCCATGAGACGCAGGCGTGTGGTAAATGTGTTTTGATAACAACCTTGTTCTTTGATTAGCTTATTTTACCAGAGGGCAGTGGGGAGGGGTGGGAAGATAATTAGTTTGTGCAGTGGGTTCCAGCAGAAGCTTTCTCCTCGTGCAGCCCTGCGAGTCTGGTGTCCTTCTTGGGATTTGTCTCCATCACAGGAGCATTGGCAGCTCAGGTTCAGCATTGCATAGAGTTCAGCCTCTGCAGGGGAAGGTCTCTGGCTGGAACATCTGCATATCCCACAGGAGATATCTAGGGAGGGAACAGGGACAGGGGAAAGCTGTATGGCCACCCCGAGCAGCCTTAAAAACCTTAAAAATCAGGTGTGCACTGGAGATAAGATGCAAAGTTACAGGGACTGTCAGAGAGGAGTATTCCTTGACTTGAATTGCAGCACAGGCGATGACAGAGCCAGCAGGGAGGTTCAGACCTCAACAAGCAGCAAAATAAGGAATAATCAGTTGCTTAAACACAGAAATATTGAGAATATGAGGAGACTTTGCTTATTCCTTATTCCTTATACACAAGGAATTCGATTCAGTGGCCCAGCCCTGCTGTGCTGCAGCTGGGGAGCCTCGGGTGTGAGATGTTCACCTGGGGCTGAAAACTATGACACAGAGTCTACTTTTCTTCTGGAGGATAAGATGGGGGCCTGAGGACATCCCTGGTGACTTTAGACCTCTGTGTGTTGGCAACAAAACAGAGCCTAACCCCAGCTCGTGACGTTATCCCCTCACAGGTTCTCAGAACAGACAAAATTCCGTGGGTTTTGCAACATGAGAATTTTAAAGTCTCCCAATGCCCTAATTTGCAATAAAGCAGGGCTAGGCTTTGCTGCAAGGCTGTGGCACTCAGAGAGTGTCAGGGAACGTGGATGGCTCAGGGAACTGTGTCAGCTGCTGGGCTGCTTGGAGGGAATCTGCTCTCCTTTAGGGAATCTGCCCTCCTTTAGGGAATCTGCCCTCTTTTAGGGAATCTGCTCTCCTTTAGGGAATCTGCCCTCTTTTAGGGAATTTGCTCTCTGTGAGGGAATCACTCTCTTTGAGGGAATCTGCTCTCTTTTAGGGAAACTGCTCTCTTTTAGGGAATTTGCTCTCTTTTAGGGAATCACTCTCTTTTAGGGAATTACTCTCTTTTAGGGAATCTGCTCTCTTTGAGGGAATCACTCTCTTTTAGGGAATCACTCTCTTTTAAGGAATCTGCTCTCTTTTAGGGAATCACTCTCTTTTAGGGAATCTGCTCTCTTTTTGGGAACCTGTCTTGCTGTCAGGTTCTCCCCTCTGCCTCTGCAGCCAATGAGCTGCCACTGAGGGAAAATGGCACATCAAGCCAGCCCTCCCCTGGGTGGGGGAACATCATCTTGCACTGCCACTGCTGCTTCTGTGACATTTCATTGTTGCNCTCTTTTAAGGAATCTGCTCTCTTTTAGGGAATCACTCTCTTTTAGGGAATCTGCTCTCTTTTTGGGAACCTGTCTTGCTGTCAGGTTCTCCCCTCTGCCTCTGCAGCCATTGAGCTGCCATTGAGGGAAAATGGCACATCAAGCCAGCCCTCCCCTGGGTGGGGGAACATCACCTTGCACTGCCACTGCTGCTTCTGTGATATTTCATTGTTGCCTTTCCCTGGTCTTGAAATTAAAACTAAAACACAGTTTATGGGGAAAAGGGGTTTTTACCTCGGTATTTATTTCAGGATTTTTGGGTACAGTACTTCATCCAGGTGGAATGCCCCAAAAAATGCATGCACTCATCACACTGAAATACACATAGTTATAGGCCTTGAAAAATAAGCATATTTATTAAAAATTATCCAATGAGAGACTCGAGGGAACCTCTCATTCTGAGGAACCTTCCCCCTGGATGGGCCTATCTGAGTTTACAAAAATGTGTTCTGGAGAGGATTTTGGTGCCTGGGGCTCCCAGGATGTTTGCTCTCCTGGTTTAACAGTGCCGTGGGNCGTGCCACCAGCACAGGCCCCAACTCTCCCTTACTGCTCCCACATCCCCTGCACTCAGTCCTAGAGGTGCAGAGGTAGGTCCTTTCCCCTTTGACTTCTGTACCAGAGATATTTTTTTAATAAATATATATATTTTTTTTTAACTTTTCGATGCTTTTGGATACAAGAATTGGATATTTTTGGAGCAGTCTCCCCAGGGAAGTGGTCACAGCACAAACCCTGCCAGAGTTCAGGAAGTGTTTGGGCAATGCTTTCAGGCACAGGGTGGGATTTTTGGCAGGGCCAGGAGTTGGGCTCAGTGATCCTTGTGGGTCCCTTCCAGCTCAGGATTCCCTTCCCAGCAGAGCTGTGGTCCTGGAGGGAGGTTCAGAGAGTTCCCAGGAGCTTCTGAGCTGGAAGCTGATTCTCTCATCGTGCTGTGGGGCTTTGTTTTGTGGGGAATCCTCCTTGCTTTGCTCTGAGCACAGAGCCTTCTCCCTAACCCCAGCAACATCTGCATTCCTTTTGTTTGCTGAGTGGCTCTGAGCAACTCTCACTGTCCTCTTTACTTGAACATCTTGTCTTCCATCATTTTCCACTTCAGATATAAATGCATGAAACCAGGATATTCAAATAAAACATGTTTTCTTGCCATCCTCTGCTGGGAAGGCCAAATTCCCAGTGAAGAACAGAGGTGTTGGCTGTGAATTTCTCCTGCCCCTGGCCAGGAGGTTCTTAGTGTGCTGTAGGGACAGGGAGCAGCCCCACAGCAAACAGCTTGGCTGTGTCCTGGAATTAGCCCCTGCCAACAGAAGGAAGAGCAGGTTTCTTTTCATTCCCCTCCAACACTTTCCTCCCTGCCTGGGAAGTTGCACCAGCCATTAGCATGTCTTATTGTTCGTTGTCTGGTGGCAAAAAAATAAAGAGAAAGGTGAGGAAAAGTCGAGAGAAATATTCTGAGGAGGAGGGGAAATGCTGAATGCTTTGCTGGGACAGAGTGGAGGAGCTGGAGGATGGTTCTGCCCAGTGTGGATAAAAGGGATTTGAGAGGTCAGGGAAGTGGGAATTGGTGTGGGCTGAAGGACTGAGTCACTGGTGTAGGACGAGGTCTGGGACAGGTTCTGGCTGGAGAAAACAAATCCTGGACCCCTCGGTGCATTCAGAAAGGAATGTCAGCATGACCTGCTGCTTACAGAATGTTCCTTAGGCAGGAGAGAGCAGAATTAATTTCCTTGCTCTGCCACAGTACCTTGCACGATTTTGGACAAATTACTTAGGATGGGATTTATCTCATCTGCTCCTCAGTTTCTTGTCTCTGCAGACAGTGAAGACAAGGACTTTTTCTGAACTCATTCCTCCTAACCCTGAGGTGTTGAAGGCAGTGGAAGGAATTGCTCTCTGGGAGTCCCAGTTCCTTTTAGTAGCTACTGAGGAGCCTTTAATGACCATTTCAAACAATGCCCGACTTAAAATGACTCCAATCCTTAACTTGTCTGTGTTTTAGCCCCTTGTTTGTAGGACAGGAGTTACAGTTCCTCACCTCATGGGTGGGTGTGAGATCCTAAGACTTAAAACACTTCTGACAATGGAGTGGATTGCAGAAGTCCTGTAGGGAGCTGGATGTGATGACTGCGAGCTCCCAGACAGTAAAATAAATACATTTTTTTAAAAATGTATATAAATATATATAAAAAGTACAAAAATAATTTCATCTCACCAGTGGCTGCGTAGGTTTTGGGTTTGTTTAACCAGAGCAGAAGGGAGCCTTGGCAGACATGACAAGGTGCAAACATCTAATTCCTTGATTATCCCAAGGAACACCCTTCTGTTAGAGCAGAGGTGGCACCAGAAGGGTTAAGGCAGCCAGGGAAGAAGCAAACACCCCCCGTGTCTTGCTTCTCCCTCCCCTATCTCATTCCCAATGCCTCCTGCCCCTCTGCCCCAGGCGTTGTAGGAGATCTACATTTTAATTGAGACATGTGAAGAAAATAATCTCAATCTAACTCAATCTAACTTCCCATGCCTGGAAGGCTTCTCCCTTGGTAGCTTGGTGCAGATTCTAAGCACACATTTTGGGGTGAGGGTGGGTTAGAGCCCCATCCAAGCTGACCTTGGATGTTTCTAGGGTTGGGGCTTCTCTGGGCAACCTCCGCCAGTTATTTTACCACACACATTGTAAAAGGTTTCTCGCTTATATCTCATCTGAATCGACCCTCCTTCAGTTTAAAACTAGTATTAATGAGGCCTCCTGGATTAATGAGGCCTCCTGGATTAATGGGACCCCTGGATTAATGAGCCCTCTGTATTAATGAAACCCAACTCTCGTGGCTCGGAGCTGAGGTGGGGAGATGACCACAACAAAACCAAACTCCTGTTGTCTTTCAGACCCAAACCTCCCCCACAAAGAGGTTTTGTCTGCAGATTTTCTCAGACCTGTCCTTCCCCGTGGCTCCCCAGGTGCTGGGAAGAGGCAGCCAGACACATCCTGCCCCCAACACCATTTTGGAAGGGATGCCAGCCAGCCCTGCCAAGGAGCACGGGGTTATTTTGTGCAGGAGGGCAGGATTTTGGTTCAGCTAACACTTGGCTGCTTTGTCTGCTCCCAGCCTCTTAGAGCTTGCCCCTGCTGATAAGGTGTTATCAGAGCAGAGCATCTCTGAGATGTGGCAGGGCCAGAGGTGGTTTTTCTGCAGGTTGCCCTGGACCTTTTCCTCCCAGCACCTGTGAAGAGGCAGCCTGTTAATAACAGGAGGAGGATGTTGGGATGCTTGCCAGCAGCTTTGGCTCTGTGCTTTTCTGAGAGAGAAGAGAAAATGCAAACATGGATACAAGCAAATCAGACTGATCCCTTCCTCATCCTCACCCAGCCCCAGCCCTGCAAACAAGGTCACAAATAACTTTCAGTGTAGGATTAGCCAAGAAAGCAGAAATGATTTTTTCCATCTCAAGGCCATTGCCTCATAAAATTTCTTTCCAAGAATGGTTCTGAATTTTGCAGTCTCTCTGGGCAGGGTCTCAGGGTACCTGGACATGAAAGTGATTTTCTGTGTGGTGGGGAGTTAATTCTTTACCAGGATTGTAGGGCAAGAGTGAATTGTTGTTCTCTGTTCCCCTCTCTGCTTTTAAGGACCTGAAGAGTTCCCTCCTGGCTTTATCTGATAGAAGATCATAGAATTACAGAATCTGAGGATGGTTTGGGTGGAAAGGGACCTTAAAGGTCACCCAGTCCCCCCCCCTGCTGTGGTCAGGGACACCTTCCACTCTCCCAGGTTGCTTCAAGCCCTGTCCAACCTGACCTTGGACACTTTCAGGGATGGAGCATCTGGATTAGGATCTGAAAGGGCTGGTGAGAAAGGAAGGAGAGTGGACCCACAGCACAAACTCATCTGTCCAATTGACAAAATGTCATTTGATGGCCTCTTGAGCTGTTCAGGAGCATATCAGTCCCATTATTGAGTGCTACCTGCTATTGATTGGGGTGAGCTGGAGAGGACAGCCTTGCCCACTTCCCCCATTCCCAAATTAAAAGATAAGAGGAGAAGTAAATGCTTTGACTCTTTCATTCTGCTTGGATGTTTAGGGAATTTACTGCTAATAAAATAAAAAAAACCCCAACCCTTAAGCGTGAAAACATGCATAGAATGAATTATAGCAAAATCAATTAATACTAACAGTATCTATTAAATATTGCACTCTGGAGCTTTGCAGGAGTACATTGCTGCTCTGATATGATCATGACATCATTAACATAATATAAAGAATCAAAAAATCAATAGCTTGCTGAAGCCCAAAATTAAGGGCAAGCAGTGTTATAGCATATCTTTAAATATCTGAAATAACAACTTGTCTCTGTCATGTACAACCCATTTGCAGATGAAACATCTCTCCCAAAGTGGATGGGAATTTGTTGGCCTGACTGTCACTCCTGCAGCTGCCCCTTTGGGATACTTGGCATGAAGTTATCCCAATTTTTCCAACAGTGTGGACACAAACAGAGCAGGAAATCGGATCAGGGTTACACTGGCATAACCCTGTGATGCCTTAAATGACTCCCTAGAAACAGAGAGCAGACAGGAATAAAGGAATAAAGGAGGGATTGATTGGAAAGGCCTTCAGAGGCACACTCTGGGCTCCAGAGGCTCCTGCCTCAGTGCATCCCAACATGGACAAGGACAGCTCCCGAGTTCTTCCCACTTGGATCTCAGCATCAATTCCCCAAGCAGAAGCCAGGCAAGGATGGAATTTGCCCAAGCTTGCCCCCCTGTCCCCAAGATTGTGGTTTGCAGTTGTTGGGCCTAGGAGGGTCTGGGTGTCCTTGGAGAGCTGGAGAGGCTTTGTTGTGTGTGTGTGAGCATGAGAGAACAGCACTGAACGAGCTCCAGGGAACTGCAGAGTGACACTGGGCAGGGCAGGGTTGGAAAAATATGAAAGTTAAAACCTAAGGCATCACTGGAGCAGGAAATCTGATCAGGGTTACATTGGCATAACCCTGGAAGGACTCCAGAGCAGGCTCTGGGGCACTGCACTGGTGGACAGATCTCTGCAGGATGGGAACATGGACCGAGTGTCTTCTCCTGCTGACCTGATTTGCATTTTACAGTGTTTATGTCGTGGAGGTTCTTTTCCCTGAGTTATCAGGTTAGGACACGACAACTCTTCTGTTTGCATTGGGAAAAAACCATGAATAGAGACAGGAGAGGCTTTCAGATGGGCTGGAAGAGATATTTGGGCAAGAAGAGGCTGGGGTGGGTCTGCCAGAATCATAAAATGCTTTGGGTGGGAAGGGACTTTGAAGCCTATCTCATCCCAACCCTCTGCCACGGGCAGGGACACCTCCCACTATCCCAGGGTGATCCAAGCCCCATCCAGCCTGGCCTTGGACACTTCCAGGGATCCAGGGGCAGCCACAGCTTCTCTGGGCACCCTGTGCCAGGGCCTGCCCACCCTCACAAATAAGATTATTTCCTAATATCCAACCTAGCCCTGCCCTCTGTCGGTTTGAAGCCATTATTTGGTGGCAGGTGAGCATCTCCGTGTGTTTCACAACCAAAGAGGCTCCAGTGGGAGGAATCCTGTGGTGCTGGGCCATGTAACATATATTTATAGCAGGAATTAAAACAAATCCATGGAATGTTCTTAGGCACTGGAAGACAACTCCTAATGCTGCAAATTTATTAGGATTTAGCTCGGCCTGGGCCGGCTATCACTCCTCCAAACAATTCCTGGACATGTTTGGGAATGAAATGGGTCAGGGAGGGTTTCCACAAGGTGTCTTGGAAGTTAATAGGATTCAACAACAAGGCTGTGATCAGACCATGTCTTTTGGCCCCGGGATCAGAGAATATTTCCTGCTATTGTTCAGGGCACTAATGGGATGTTGCCGCAGCTCCCAGTTGCAGGGGGGCAGCAGGAGGAAAATCTTGGAGGAAAGACAGATGCTGTTAAGATAACAGGCTGAAAATCAACATTTTTATCGAGCATTTTCTCAAATGCAAAGCCAGGAACAGAGAAAATGTTTCAGTGCGTTAGTTAAGAAAACAGAGTAGGGAGAGTTTGGAAGGAATAAGGAAACCTTTTCAAAGAGTGGGAGCTGACACAGGAAGGAACATATTTGTTGCCAGTTAAAGAAAAATTAGGCAAGGAAGAGGTTTTAAAGGTTGAAGCTCATTGTCTAAAGGTGAGGTCACACCATGCCTTTATCCTTGGAAGGCGATTGGATTGGAACTTGATAAAATTCAGGTTAAAGCATCAAAAATCAATCCCCATGAATGTCCCTTTTAATCAAGGCACATGAGAATAGGCAATCAGACAGAATTAAATATATACTTGCTCCTGTGCACTGTCTGCTTTAAATGAAGATGCTAATGGGATACACAGCCCGAAACCTCGATAAAGAGAAGCTCATTTACGGCATAAATCACCCAGGAACAATAGAGGAGGCCAAAATGATAAAGGAAGGGCTCTCGTGTTAAAGAAAATGTAAAATCAAAGGAAGAAAATAAGGTCAATCTGTGCACAAGTGACAAGGTGTCCCCGGGGAAGGGCACGGTGCTAAGGCTGCTTTATTGACCACTTGAAGGCAGTGACAGTGACAGTGACATGCTGAGAGGAATACAAAAGGTTAGGAGGGCAGAGAATGTGGTAATGAGAGACTTCAAGTGGCCTCGTGTGCACCGAGCAAATGTCACAACGCTCGGAGCTCATACCTGCAAACCCAGGGAGAGAGGCACAAACCTGGATGTGTTCTTGGTTTGCTCCCAGGATGTGCTGCAGGACACAGATATCAGTGCCATGGTCAGATTTAGTGTCCTGGAGAATCAGAATAAGAGAGATAAATAAAAATTCCAGTGGAAACAACATAAAATTGAGCAGATTGTTAAGAGGAGCAGGCAGGGTGAAAAAAAAAAACAAAGGTACAGTGCCTCAGAGTATCCTGCATGAAAACATCATGTAAGAGGCTTCTGAAGTTATATGACTTATGAAAAAAGGCTTAAAGATAAGTAAAAGTGAATGACAAAAAAAATAATTAAGATACCTACTTAAACAACAAAGTCAGAGGATGCTATTTAAAATTAGAAGTTGCACTCAATGGAAGAAAAAAAAAAGAATAAAGGGATCACTGACTCTGGTGTGTGAATTGCAAAACAATCATCAGGCAGCCCACACAGGAAACACCTTGCTAACCTCATAAAAATAAATGATTAAAATTTAACGAGGTTCCCCCGGAAGTTTACTTTCCAAAGGGCACAAGCTGTGTGAAGTGGCTGCTGCTGAGGGCTCAGCAAAAAATGCTTTTCCAGCATAAAAGTGATGTTCACTGCAAGATCTTGGGAAACTCTGGTGTGAAACTGCCATGTTATTAAATCTGCTCTACACCTCATTGCCTATTCTGGCCTTGGTGGAAGAATGAAAGGTGGAAAACATATATATATATATTTTTTTTTTTTTAAAATCAAACTTCTGAAAAGTCCAAGAGCTGGAATTTTAAACCATGAGATTTGAATCAAAGTTGTGGCTGCCCCTGGATCCCTGGAAGTGTTCAAGGCCAGGTTGGATGGGGTTTGGAGCAACCTGGGATAGTGGAAGGCGACCATGGCAAAAGGATTGGAATTAGATAATCTCTAAGATCCCTCCCAAGCCACCATTCTGGGATTCTAGGATTCTATGGAATATATATTTTTTTCCCATTAATTTGGTTGAGCCGTGATTAAGAATAGATGAATAAAAAAAGCACATGACACGCTGGGGGAGGGCAGTGGGAGTCACGAGTCAATTATTGTTCTTTAAATAAATCAAAGTCCATGTGATAGGGATGATGTGCTTTAATACAAAGGAATTTATACTTTTCCCATAGCTAGGAATCTCAACTATGCTGTCATGGGACAGGAAGATGAGTCCTCTGATAGATGAGCAACCAGTTCAAAGGTGGGAAATAAAGACCATGAATAAAGGGTTGTGGTGGAGGAAGGGAGGATCTGGGAAGGTCCCATGGGAATGTCTGCTGAGGGTGTTTGGTGTGTTTATAAATGAGCTAAAAACGGGTGAAGAATGAAGCAGAAAAGGTAATTGGTGCTAGAGAGAGTTTTTCAGGATTGTCAGAGGTACACAAGGAGAGATTGTGTGACTTGGCAATTTTCGTCTTAAAAGAGAGATGACTGAGAGGGCCACAATAGCTGCAGACAATCAGGGGAGAAATGGAGAAAGGCAGGAGGGGATGATTGCTGCCCATTTCTCATAACACGAGATCTGGGGAACTTTGTGTGAGATTATCAAGCCCCATGTTAAAACAAACAGAAGAAAGGACATTTTCATAGAGTGTATCATTCATCTGTGCAGCACTGAGAGCTACATTATGGAGGCCAGGAACACAACTGGCTGGAAAGCAATTAGACAAATTAATGAAAGGAAGATCTGTTGAGAGCTGTTCAATACAATGACATCAGTGCAGGCTCCAGGGCAGGCAGTCCCTTGCCAGTGCTGGCTGGAAGCTGGGAGCTTAAACCAGGAGAATTTTCACTTTATTATCTTTATTTTGTTATTTTTTTTTTCTGCTGTTGGACTCGCAGGATGAATGAATGGCTCTGTGGATATTTGGGCTGAGCTGCTGCAGCCATTTCGACATTTCTGCATTTTCAAGAGAGCCTCTCCAGCATCAGTTTGCACGTGAAAATCCCTGATCTGTGTCCTTACTAGTCCAGCCCCCAGCAGTGACCCAGAGCTGCTGATGCAGAGCGTGGGGAGCACCTTGGCCGTGCTCATCCAGCCTGGATGAGCCTGGAAGCCCTTTGCAGACATGGAGCCACCAAACTGCTCTTCCCCTCCACCTCTGGCTCTGTTCTTGGCAGGGTTGGCTGCTCTGGAAGCTCTTTGCAGACATGGAGCCACCAAACTGCTCTTCCCCTCCACCTCTGGCTCTGCTTTTGGCAGGGTTGGCTGCTCTGGAAGCCCTTTGGAGCCACCAAACTGCTCTTCCCCTCCACCTCTGGTTCTGCTCTTGGCAGGGTTGGCTGCTCTGGCTCTTTGGGTGGTGTTTGGTCATTTCCCTGTCCTGCCTGGAGCAGGGGCTTCTCTCCCATCCATCCACCCCATGGTCCTGCTCCCCAGCTCCCTCTCAACAGCTGTGGATTTTGCTGGCTCGCAGTCCACACTGAATTGTGTTTGATTAGCTCAGTAAATCCAGGAAGGGGAAGCCAAGACTTGCAGAAGCCTTTCAGCAGCAGCAGCAGCGGGGAGTCCAAATCCCCATTAAAGTGTGTGCTCGGCTCATCTCCACTCACTCATTTTATCTGTCTCCCTCCATCCCCTCCTTTGTTTTCCAGCCTTTGATTGCAGTTGATGAAGTTTGGATCAGTGTTGTCGTGCTGGGTTTATTATGAAGTGGTCTTTTCCCTGCAGACCAGGCACCAGGATTCCTGGTTTCCATTTAAAACTCGAGGCTCGATGAGCCAGAGATGTTCCTCCTGTGGATCTCAGGTTCTGCATCCTGAAAAAAGAAAAAAAAAGGTGACTCAAAAGTTTTGCTTCCCCCTGGGCATACAGGGAGGACATGTGCTGGATTTATGGATTTCCTTTGGATGTGTGATGGGGGATGCTTAAAGGATGGATTTTGAATGACAACTTTATCTGCTCATCTAAACGATTCCAGCGTGAGGTGTGTCAATGTCACAGCCACCAGCTGGTCTAAAATTCAACCTGCCAGTCATTGTGACAAGGTCGTGAGAGATAGGAGGGTGGAGAAATCCCTGAGCTGAGCTGCAAGCAGTCTTCAGGGAATTACTCTGTGGATCTTTCTGGACCTAGATTTGAGAAAACCCTGAATGTGGATGTCTTGTGAGATCTGTGTCCAGTGGGAGCTCTGGCATGAGCTGGTGGCATCTATTCTGGGAACAAAGGAAGAGTTATTTTAACAGGATAAGTTTCTTGTGCCAGAGAGGGATCTGACTTGCTGCTGCTGGCTCCTCTTTCCCATCTACCTCCAAACACTGATTCTGAGGGGGAAAGCAAGGAAAGGAATCTATAAGGCAAACACAAAGTGGGATTGAGCCGTGTTTGAAGGGATGGAGGGAAGCTGCAAGGAAAGAGAACCAACCTGGCAGCAGGATGGAAATAATCATCGACCACCTGAATCACCCAGCATCCCACAGACCCTCCAAGCAGAGGCACTGAATTTCCTCATGTGTTACAAGAAAAGCTCCTTAGAAGAGTGTGTTTCTCTAAGGATGTATCACGATTCTTGCTGCAGAGGAATTAAGTTATTAAATATCTTTAGAGCTCTCTGAGTCTCCCTCCTGCCTCCACCCAGGTCTGTATGTGTCACTGCAAACTGATGCTGTCACTCTTCAGCTGTAAGGACTTCTCCTCTAAATTTTGTGTCTTGGGCCTAGAGAAGGAATTAGGGCTGCCTGGGCCTGGCTGAGCATTCCAGTTCATCCCCAAGGCCATGGGCAGAAATCTCAATTTCTTTCCTTTAAACACCCATGAAATTGGAGGGAACAATTCAAGGTTGTTATAGCAACACAAAAGATGACATTTGTACCTCAGGAGCTGTTTGAGACCAGAGATTGGGATATTCCTGGGTGGGAACAGGAATTTGCTTCTCACAAAGTTCTCCTCCAATTGATGCCTCCTCAGAGCAGCTCCAACAAATCACTCCATGGGTGCTGCACATGCTTTAATTAGATATTGAATCACTGACTAGAAATGAGGAGCCCACATAAATCTGAGGTCAGCATCTCCCACCTGCTGTGCCTGAGCTGGCTGCTTCAGTGCAGGCAGAAGGTCTGCACCTGCCCCTGACCTTCCTCTAATTATTTGGAATCCATATTATGGACCTTGCTGCACAAGGCAGCCAATGCCAGGTGTTAAATTAATAAGCTGAACCAGGTTTTCTGATCAGTGCTCTGGGCTGTTTGCCATTCGTTTTTCTCCTCAACATCTGATAAAATAACCCAGGGCTTTGGTCAAAAGTATTTTATGATATTGATACCACTTTGGAAGTGTTGGGAATTTTTCCTGCTGCGTAAGGAAGAAAAATTGAGGGAAAACTGATCAGGTCAGGGAAAAAAGTAACCAGAAATCTGATGTTTGGGGAGGACAGTGTGTAAAGGTGCTCACAAACATCTACTGGAGGTGCAGTGCTGGTAATTTGTAGTTCAGGTGAACAAAATGTGAGGAGATGTAACACTGGAAAGATTTTAATCTGTACTGGCACCCACGGGAGGAGCAAGAACAACTCCTCCTCTACCACCCATGAGTCTGGATAAAGTCCTACTTACCAGCAGGCTGAGGAACACCTCATCACCATGGCCAAACCAGCTAAATCCACACACTGGAGGTGAACAATTACCAGGTTAGGGGAGGGAATACCAGTGTGGGATAGGGATTCTGCAGAGTGGCTCTTGCTGGAAGGGAGCTGGCGACAACCTGTCACCTGAGACTGCCACCAGGGAAATCCCTGACATGGGCATTCATTTGCTTGCAGAGTACTTTTCCTAATAGAAGAGGCAGCAACACATCAATAAGGCATCCAGGAGGGAGCTGGAAAACATCCTGGAGGAGATGCCAGGAAAATGCGTGGAGCAGAGGGAGTCACTTGGGATGTAGGTCCCAGGTTCAGATTTTTGGGGTGAATAACTAAGAGGGGCCCATGGAGCCGCCACAGGCAGGACTATTGGGCTGGACCTGCTGTGTCACTGATTTGTTGGTTTTATGGAGAGGTTTTATGGCTGATTTTATGGCAGTGTTTGGCGTTGAAAGGCTCTGGTGTGTTCAGTGTGGGTTTTGGAATGGTTTGGCCACCTCCTACCTTTGGAGGAAGATCCTATTGCTCTCACCCTGCAGGGTGTCCCATGGGGGACTTTCCTTTTGGATTCAATGATCCTTGAGGGTCCTTTCCAACTCAGGATACTCCAAGGTTTTATGATTTTAAGATGCTTCTGGCAGCAGTAGTTCAAGGTTGAACAGTTCAAGGCAGAGCATCCTCCTCATGCACCTTTCTTGGCATCAGCACAGGGGGTAGAGGACAAAAATAATTCTCATCCCCACCTTGAGAAAGTAATAGTTGATTTATGTCTCTAAAGTTCATGGATATCTCTGTTTCTTACATCCAGCACCCTCCTTTTGACCACTGTGCCTGCTGCAAATGTGTTAGAAAGAGCAAACACAAAGATAAGAGAATTTCTGCTGGGATGGACAGAGGGGAAGGCTCCCAGACCCAGCTGAAAGGCAGCAGGGAATGAACCCGACCTTCTGTCAGTCCATCCATCCATCCATCCCTCCATCCATCCATCCCTCCATCCATCCATCCATCCCTCCATCCATCCATCCATCCATCCATCCATCCATCCATCCATCCATCCCTCCATCCATCCCTCATCCATCCATCCCTCCATCCATCCCTCATCCATCCATCCCTCATCCATCCATCCATCCATCCATCCCTCCATCCATCCATCCATCCATCCATCCCTCCATCCATCCATCCATCCATCCATCCATCCCTCATCCATCCATCCCTCCATCCATCCATCCATCCATCTATCCATCCATCCCACTAGTACCACACGTGTGTAATAATCCTGATTGCTGCAAACATCTCTCTCCAGGTATCTCTCTACTCTTTCCCACCAGGACAAAAATCCATTCTGAACACAGGGAGAGTTATTGGTGTGGTGTGGATGCTCCAATAGATTCTTATTGCACTTTCCATGGAGATTGCAAATCCCCAGCCATCCCAAGGCTGCGTTTCCTTCATCAATTCTTGTGGCTGCTTAATGCTGGTGCCTTACAGTTTGGCAGCCTCCATTAGGAATGGTTTTTCCCATGATATTAACAGGCAGCGAAGCTTTGTGCTGATGGATAAAGCCCAGTGTAAAACCTGATTGGAATCAATCAGAGTAATTGTCTGGATGTGTGGTGGTTAATAGGAAACGTCCTGAATATTATTGGCTGGTTTATACAGCGTGAGGATTAACTTGCTGCTGCCTTTCGTGGCTCACATCCTCTCCCGAGCTGCTGGGGGAGGTGATGGATCTGTTGGGAGCTCGGGGAGAGCCCTGCAGTTTAAATTTGCCCCAGTGATTATTCTGCTTTTCTGTCCATGGCTCCCAGCTGGGCAAAGGGCGACTGTCAGCCTGTTCCAGGAGTGATCCGAGCCCAGAGCAGGGCTTGGGGAGGCAGCAGGAGGCTGAGAGCAGGAGCAAGACTGGAGTGGAAGGTCTCTGAGCCTCGTGTGAGCCTCGTGTGAGCAAGGGACTCACACACACTGGCCATTAAACACAATCCTGAAGCCATCCAGGCCAGCCTGGTGTTCCAGCAGCTGACCTGTGTTTGGGGGGGAATATGAGGAGGCACCCTCCAGGAGCCTGCCATCCCTCAGGGTCTGGGTGCAGAGGCAGCCTGGGGGGAATGAATGTGAGCAGGCACAGTCTGATCCAGCCAGGGACTGCCACAACCACCCTGGAACAGACTTCAGAGGCAGCAAACACTGTGAGATGCCACTCACAGCCCAGGAGGACCCAGACAGCCTCTGCTTGATGAAATACTCTGTGGTCAGACACTCTGGAGCTGAGCTAAACCCTCTGTGGCTGTGATGCCTTAGGTTTTAACTTTTCTATGTTTCCAACCCTGCCCTGCCCAGTGTCACTCTGCAGTTCCCTGGAGCTCGTTCAGTGCTGTTCTCTCATGCTCACACACACACAACAAAGCCTCTCCAGCTCTCCAAGGACACCCAGACCCTCCTAGGCCCAACAACTGCAAACCACAATCTTGGGGACAGGGGGGCAAGCTTGGGCAAATTCCATCCTTGCCTGGCTTCTGCTTGGGGAATTGATGCTGAGATCCAAGTGGGAAGAACTCGTGAGCTGTCCTTGTCCATATTGGGATGCACTGAGGCAGGAGCCTCTGGAGCCCAGAGTGTACCTCTGAAGGCCTTTCCAATCAATCCCTCCTTTATTCCTTTCTTCCTGTCTGCTCTCTGTTTCTAGGGAGCCATTTAAGGCATCAGCTGCAGGAAGCAAGTGGCCCTCAGCACCCAGCATTGTTGCACATAAACTGCCAGCAGCTTTGTTTTCCAGCATCCTTTGCTTCTGGGAGAGGTTTAAAGCACATTAAGCTTCCTCATGGAAGCATCTTCCCAATCTCCTGGCAGCTGTGGGTGCAGCATCCTCTGACCTGAAGCTGTGCCCCCAAATTCTACTGAGGTTGTTCTTGGGGAGGGTCAGTGACTCTGCAGGGGCTCAGCTGGCCTCTGGATGTGAGGACTCAGCCTTCTCCCTGCCACAAGGGTTGGGCTTTTTTTTTCCCTCTGTTTTGTTGAATTTAACATTAGTAAGGTTGATAAATCCCCACAAAGCACAGAGGTATCCCTTGCGTTTCATGAGAAAGGGGCTGACTCTTGCCTGAGGTCAGGTGTAGTGCCTTCAATTTAAATCCAGTGCTAGAAACTTCTGAATCCCTGGAAAGAGATCTTCCTTGCCAAAGAGCAGGAGGAGAGGGAGATCAGGGTTTGGCCAGGAGAGGCCAACTCCCCTCGATGACCAGAGCCCTGGGTGCCACCTGAAGTGCAGCAGGCTGGGATCTGAATGAAAGAGCTTCCTGAGCACTCCTTTCTTCCCTCAGTGAGTCGAATACTATTAACCTTTAAGGCAAAATTATATTTCGTGCCTCTGGGAAGCAGTAACATTTCACAGAGCTGCACTGGGGAATCAGGTAAACAATTGTTAACTCTCTCCAGCCCCATTTCGAGGCTGTCTCGGGGTCGATGTGTGTGCCAACACAGCCAGGCTGAGAAGGTCTGTGAGCTCAGGAACCCCTGAGATGGAAGGGTCAGCTGGAGATCCTCTGTCCCTCACTCACCCTGACCTCCCAACTTCTTTTGAGTATTCAGCTGAACCCTCAGTCCTGGCACAGAATCATAAACTCCTAGAATGGTTTGGGTTGGAAGGGACCTTGAAGATCATGCAGGTCCTACCCTGTGCCATGGGCAGGGACACCTCCCACTACATTTCTGCATTGTTATTTTGCCATTTCCAAGGTCCACAACGATTCTGGGAAGGAGATCTAGCTTTTAATGGCTGGGGATGTGGTTTTTGGGAGTCGAGTCACAAGAAACTGTTTATGAACCTGTGCTGTGATATCTCTGACAATGGGGGACAAATCTGCTGTAGATATCACTGCTATTCAATAAAGCCATGCTGGCTGTGAATTAAATATCCAAACACACTTAGAAGCTTCTTGACCCAACAGCTTTGAAGTCCAGAGGCTTTGACCTGCTCCTGTCCTGCCCTTGGAGTGTGTGTGGGATCACAGTCCACCAAAGGGACAGGGACATTTTGCTGTCAGGCTGGAACAGGCTGGTGATGGCTGCGAGCTCCACCAAGCCTTAGTGTGCTTTGCACAAGAGCTTCTAAACCTGTTGGATACTGGGATCCATTCCTGTGGGGGAAAATACCCAACCAAACCCAAAGAGAAGTAAAAAGTGAGGTCTTTCCCTTGGAGCCAGTGCTCCCTGCTGGACCTACCCAACCCCAGGCATTGCAGGTTGGGCAGCCAGGGGTAGTGAGGGGGCTCTGAGCTGCTCAAGCCCTGGCAGGAGCCACAATCCCAGGACAAAGTCAACACCTTGGGTGGAAAATTAAATCAATGAAGCAGCAGGAGCCAGACAGCAAACGATGTCTGCGGAGCTGGCTTCCAAATTGAAATGTGTTTGCTGGGGATTGTCCATCGGCTTGGGGAGTTATTATTTCCATTTCTCTAGTTATGAATTAATTTCTAGAGGACTTAATCGTCCCCTCCCCTGTCCCCTCCACAACCCCCTCTTCCCTTCTCCTTCTAATTTTCCACTTGACTGGGGATCCTCTGACAGTGAAAATTCAGGCTTAGAGGAGGTCCACGCAAGCTGCTCCATTAGGCTGGATAATCTCATTGGAACCAGTGGCTTGAATAATAACACCTTCACCTCCTGCACAGCACCTGATTCCAGTGACACTGAACACCCCGGGCTGGAGGGATGGATATGCAAAAGGAGAAGGGGCAGGGTGGGGCAGAGCCTGCACCAAGCACCCTTTGTCTCCCGGGGCTGCCAATCTACCAAGGACACTTCAGTGTCACTTCTCCACATCTGGGACATCACAGATTAACAGAATTATTGTGTTGGAAAGACCTCAGATATCATCAAATCCAAACTTTGACCCAATACCCTCCTGCCCACTAAACCATAGAGCCAATGTCTACTCATTTCCAAGTGTAGTGACTCCACCACTTTCTTGGGAAGCATGTTCCAGTGCTTAACCACTCTTTCAATGAAGAAACTTTCCCTAATACCCAACCTGAACCTCCCCTGGTGCATCTTGAAGCCATTTCTTCTTGTCTTCTTTGTCTTCTTGTCTATCACTTATTACCTAGAAAGAGAGACTAAAAACTGGGAGGTGCAATTAAAAACCTGACTTCTGTCACCAACCCGTAAGATGGATAGCTTGAATCCAGGATTCTGGGTTGGATGTTATTCCTGAAGGACTTTGAGCAGGAGATTTTTGCCCTTCAAGTGCATAGTTGGACTCCTGTCCATCACAAATTATCATGTTGGGAGAAGATGTCTCGTGAGGGACAACATAATGAAACTGCACTTGAATTCCTACCTCCTTCAGCATTCCCAGCCTTTTCCAACCACCTACCCACACTGGATCCCTGCTATCACAGCCTCTCTTGTAGCACTGCCACAGCCAGAAGGAATAACCTCATCCCATGGTCGTTCCCATCACATCCTCCAGTGCAGCCTAGCTCCCAGATATACCCAGGGAACAGCCCCATGCAAGCTGTGTCCAGAAATTCCATGCTTTTAAAGGGCAGGGAACTAGGAAATGAGCCTGGGAGATGGACACCTGGAATGTGTAATGGATGGCTCTGTTGCTGTGCATTCGACAGCCCAGCCTGCTGGAGGTCATCCACAGCACCAGGGCGATTTCTCAGTGCTTAACCCACGCCTTCCAGCCATGCATGGATGAGGGGAAATCCATACATCACCTGCTGACAGCGTTTTCCTTGCAGCTGGAGCGTGAGCTGGGATTCCCTCGGGTCAGGGAGTGCTTCCCAGAGCCTCACGGTGCGAGGTGGGGTGTGCCAGACCCGATCGTTTCAGGAGAGCAACTCCTAGAATAAGAATAATTAAACTAAAATAAAACAAAAATAAAACAAAAATAAAACAAAAATAATAATGAGAAAAATGATAATAAGGATGATAATAATGATGATGATGATGATGATGATGATAATAATAATAATAATAATAATAATAATAATAATAATAATAATAGCCTTTGGCTGTATGTTTAAATTACCAGAGGGATGAAGCCAGGATGCTTTTTAGGGTGTTCTGAAGTCCTGATCCTTCCATTTCTTATGTCTTGGCTCTGGATGGATCCTCCCTCCACTCCAAATCTCTCTACAGAGGCAGCTTGAGAGGAGGCATAGGAAGAGAGAAACTCAGCTCGTTCCCTGACTTTTTCATGGGAACAAGCTTGGGCAGAGAAGGGCAGTGAGACTAAAATTAAAATCCTTCTTGCTCTGCTTTTCTTCTTGTCCCCCAAATTCCCTTTCCTAGAAGGAGCTGAGCTGTGCAGGTCAGAGTTTTTATTGCTGTTTTTGTCAGAGTTGGGGTGAAATGCTGGTTTCAGTAGCTGGGATGCTCCAGCTCTGATCCAAAGCCTGTGCATTGGTCATGTGAGGGTCTGAAAACTGCCATGGAAACACAGCTTCTCCTTTATTTCTGATCCCTGAGACAGTTCACCTGGTGCAGGCTGTGCATCCAGCTCAGCCCAGGCTCCAAGGAAACAAATAGCTGAGGCATGGATCCAGAGCTTGAGGCATGGTCTGAGTGGGGTTGGTGGAGCTGCATGGATACCTTTTTCAGGAAGGAAACCCCATCCTACTGATTTCACACCTCACAGGGAGAGCCAAGCCTGGGCTGAGAGGTTCCTTGGCTTATTCTTCCCCAGTGAGGCTGAATTCTCTGGCAGAATTCTCTGCAGAGTCCCCTCTCCACCAGAGCCATGGAGCTGCTGGAGACTCCCTTGCCAGGTGTGTGTGGTAATGGGGACTCCACGTAACTCTCTGTGCTCTCCTGTGGTTCCTCTGGCTGCTAGCTGTGCTCCTGCAGAAAGGTTTGGGCCTGGAGGGAGGAATTGTGTCTGCCAGGAGCAAATCCCAGAGTTACAGCACCTGTCACTGTTGGCTCTACTGCCCAGGGACATGGGCAGAGGGATGGAGGGATGATGGATGGATGGATGGATGGATGGATGGATGGATGGATGGATGGATGGAGGGAAGGATGGAGGGAAGGATGGATGGATGGATGGATGGATGGATGGATGGAAGGATGGATGGATGGATGGATGGATGGATGGATGGATGGATGGATGGATGGATGGATGGAAAAA
The DNA here is from genome assembly GCA_013400515.1 of Erpornis zantholeuca. Taxonomy (NCBI): domain Eukaryota; kingdom Metazoa; phylum Chordata; class Aves; order Passeriformes; family Timaliidae; genus Erpornis; species Erpornis zantholeuca. The sequence continues at coordinate 136,312 of VZTN01024229.1, forward strand.
TGGATGGACGGAAAAATGGATGAGAAGGAGGAGGAAAGGAGCTTATCAATGATGTGAAAATAGAGATATTGATGGACGTCAAAAGGAGCAGTGGGTTGGGAGAGTTTGGTTTTAGAAACTCTGTGGGATCCCCACTTCCCTGCACCTTTCTGGGTAAAACTGCTCAGGGGTTTCCAGGGGTGGGGGATTTGGATGGAGAGTGTTCAGGCCTGATCAGTCTATCCTGTGGGAACATTTTCTCTCTTCTTGCTGTGCTCCCCCAAGGCAGGACAGCAGATGCTGACAGCAAAAAGCAGTTAAATGAGGTGCTGGATGGGCCTGGCAGGGACTCGGTGTCTGTGTGAGTGGAGACTCCTTACAGTGCACTTCCCATGGCTCCCTGACCTCCTGGAAAACCTCCTTGAACACAGATCCTTGTTTGCCTTCTAAGAGAGATGTCTGAAGTGGCACCAAACCCTCCCACCCTTTTCACAGGACTCCCAGATCTCACAGCAATCTTGGCTGTGATTCCTGAGGAACCTCAGGACCACTGATCAGCCTCAATTTTGGGGCAGCACACCCCAAATTTTACCTTTCTGAAGGCAAGGGCACCTCCCATCATCTTCACCAAGATGTATTTGGCATTTGGACCATGGTGACAGGGAACACACCAAATTAATTTCCTTGGAGTTACTCGAGAGAAGCACCCACGAAGAATTTGGAGATGATGTTGTGAATCAGGCCATGAACACAGAACTTCAGCCCCTTTGAACAGATTATTTGCATCAACCCTTGCAGAGGAGAGCATGTAGGAGCACAGAAGAACGTAGGTGTTATCTACCCAGGCTCTGGGGAAGACACTCACAAATATTATTAGCATGAATAGGAAGCACCATGATAGGATGCTCTCTGGGAAAAGTAATTTTGTTCATTAATTACTTGCCTTATCTAGCAACCTCGTTCCTTTTCTCTCACTTTCTTCTTATTTTTAATTTTCTTTAGAACGACTCTGAGTGGATTCAGTGTGGGGAAAGTTATTTTGCTGCCTCCTCAGAGACAGGAGCTTGTATTACTCAGGTAGCCTTCAGCTGAGCCTTCAGGGGTTTTTCTGTCTTCATCTGAAGCTCAGCCTTTCATGGGCAGATGGCAAAAGACAGATTCCAGGCAGATTCCCGTGATTCCTTTCTTGTGAACCACCTCGATGTCATGGACTGACCACAGTTCTCAAGCCTTTGGCTCGGGTTCTGCCTCCTGCTTGTGATTTCTGTGCTCTGAGATTCTCCTCCTGCTTTGAGCTACCGGGGTCGTGTTGTGCCTGGGAAGTCTGGCAGCAAAAGGACCTGGAGGGCTGTGATTGAAGGGGCAGCAAAGCAGAGACCCTGAAGCTTCAGAGATGTCCTTTCCTTGTGTCTTTGACCCTTGCAGGAGGTTGGGAAAGGGTCAGTGGATGGAGGCAGGAGATCCCCATCCTCCCAGATGTCAAACACAGGTGCTGGCTGTTTTCAGGCTCCTTCTACAGCAGGGAATGATTTAGGGTTGGATTTTAGGAAGGAATTCTTGCCCGTGAGGGTGGGGAGTGCCCAGAGAAGCTGTGGCTGCCTCATCCCTGAATGTGTCCAGGGTTGGGTGGGGCTTGGAGCACCCNCTTCATTGGACAAAGGCTCCAAGTTTCCAGGGATTTGCATGCGAAATGCTCCCGTTGGTCTCAGGCTCGGGCGAGCCACCCGAGCGCTCCGCAGGGATGTTCCTGCAGAGGCGCGCACATGTGTACGCTCGAATCGCTCATCCCTGGCTGCACCCCAGCCGTGCGAGAGCTGGGGTGGTCCTTGGGGCCACCCCTGAACCTTTGTTCAGCCCCGGGGCTCGGGTTGCACCCACCCGGCCTCNTGGGGAGTGCCCAGAGAAGCTGTGGCTGCCTCATCCCTGAATGTGTCCAGGGTTGGGTGGGGCTTGGAGCTCCCTGGGGCAGTGGAAGGTGTCCCTGCCCATGGCAGGGGGTTGGATTGGATGATCTTTAATGTCCCTTCCAACGCAAACCTTTCCCTGAGTCCCTGATCCTGTGATTCACGGAGGAACTCTGCCTTTCCGTAACAAACAGCTGAGGAGCAGATTTCAACATCACCTTCCACAGACCCCCTCCCTCATTCCCCCACCCTCCCCTCCCTC
>VZTN01024229.1:138530-154368 GCA_013400515.1 Erpornis zantholeuca
CCACCCGGCCTCCCCCAGGCGAGATTAGCAGGGCCAAGACAATCCGCAGCTCTGGAAACTTGGGGAGGGGGGCTCGGGGAAAGGAGAAGGGGCATGAAATCCCCCTCCCCACCCCCAGAGCAGGGGGGAGGGATGCTGCTTGTGGAGCGCTTGGCTTTGTAGGGCGGGAGGCTGAGGAGTAAATCCCTTGCACCCACGCCCCGTGGGGCTCCGGGGGTGGGCTCGCACAATTGCTGGGATGGAGGGAGGAGCCCACCTGGGGACAGAGATAAGGGGCGGGCGGGGGGGATTGCGGTTCTGCCGCATAAGCCGGCGGAGTTATCAGGGCAGAAACTCGGCTTCTATTACCATGCATTAGAATAGATTAGCGGGCAGAGCAATTAGCAGCCTCGCTCCGTTTGGCGAAGTGACAGGGGCGGCGGTGCCGGGCAGGAGGAGTGAGGGGAGAGGCAGCTTTGGCAGGGCAGCGTTTCCCTCCCCAAAGTGCAGCCCGAGGACGAGGATGGAGTTCTGGTGTTTCGCCCCAAGGCTGCCCCGCTGGGACATGGAGAAGAGCAGGGGTGGGGGCCAGTTTTGGGTGGTGATCTGAAACTGGTTGTGGCTTGCGGTCCCTGGAAGATTGCCCTGGGGAGATGCGAAGCTCCAAAGAGTGGATTTCAGCTTTTCTGAGTTACTTCTGCCATGTCTCCTTGGAAGAATCCACAGACCTCTTGGTGCCCAAATACCACCCATTAAAAACCCCACAGCTTTTACTTCCCCCAGTGGCTTTTCCCCTGCTTTGTCCAGCTTATCTTTGATGTCCAGACAGAAGCTTTTTGGGGAGTTGAGCCTGTTTGTGGTTAGACCCAAAGATGAGAAGAAGGATCCAACTCCTTCCTCAGATACACTTGAACTTGCTGAGAAAACTCCTCACTACCAGAACAGGTTTCCCAGGAATAATTCTGCACATTATCTCAGCTCAAATTTGTCACTTTTGGAGCATCTTTCTGTCCAAAATGGAGACAGTTAGTAAAATTTAACTCCTTGATGCCAGGGAGAACTAAATTTCAGCCATGCCCTGGGCAGCCTGGAGGCCAAATGGAGAGGGCAGGGAGGGAGTGGGGTGTTCACCACATGGCCATGTAAAGTTTAAGGTCAATTATGTCTGTGTCTCGACATTTATGGCATTCCTGTTCTCAGGACCCCGAGGGAACCTGGAAATGTCAAAACATTGCTAAAACTGACCTTAAACTTTACATGCGAGTGGGACTGAATCTTCTCCCTTTTCCTGGCTCCAGCCAGAAAATTGCTTTGGCACCAGCAGAGGGAAAGGCAAATTTCAGCTGCTCCCTCCTTCCCCAGCCTTGCTCCCCCCTGGTGATAAAGCCACCCCCAGAGACACAAAGCTGGCTCCACACTTTGGTCAGACTCGGGCTAAAACAAACCTCTTCGTCCATCCCCAGATTCCTTTAATTGCTCTGATCTCGTCTCACCCTTCTTTCCAACGGGGAAGTCAAAAAACTTCTCCCAAGTAAGGAACGAAGCATCACACCCTGAAAGAGGGACCAGACTGAAGATACTGAGGCGGAGAGCTCGGATCTCCAGGGCCTCCCGGAGCCAAGCATCTCTGTCCTGCAGTCCTTCTCCCAGATCCCAGTCCCCAGTCCTGGCTGGAAATGCCATTCCGAGGGTTTGCACTTGGCTTCCGCCGAGCTCCCTCTGCTGATCGCCTTCCAAAAGGCATCTCAGACCCTCCTGTTCTGAGAGCGAGCACATCCCCTCCGCCGCGGGGAAGGACAGGGGCTCCTCCTGGGCATCCTGCGGGATATCAGCCCCTGCTGGTTTGGGGAATGTGGCCCTCTGCCAGAAGCTGGGGCTCTGGGGAGAGAGAGGGGAACCCAAGGGCTGCAGCGATGCCAGGAATGTCCCTGTCACCTCCCAGGCTCTGTGCTGCTCCAGCTTTACCCAGGATGAAAATGCTGGTGTGTTACAAGAGCAAGGATTTGACAAACTATTTCTGATGTTTCATTTTGTAGGAATTGCAGGAACCCAGAATGGTTTGGGTTGGAAGGGACCTTAAAGCCCATCCAGTGCCATGGGCAGGGACACCTTCCACTATCCCAGGGTCTTCCAAGCCCCATCCAGCCTGGCCTTGGACACTTCCAGGGATGGGACATCCCCAGATCACCCTTCCCCTCAGGGACAAGGAGAGCTGCTACCAGGCCATGCCTGCACCCCCTGTTAGATTTCAGATTCCCAATTTGTTGACCTGTTCAGTTTGGTTCTTGGCAGGTCCCTGGAGGAACAGCCTGCCTTGCCGTGGGCTCTGGCTGGGCTGGGAGTTCTCAGATTTTCCCTTGGAGATGAGGAGATGGGAGAAATGGAAAATCATTGTCTCTTATGCTGTCTTGATCCAGGACAGGTGAGACCATCAGGGTTTTCAAACTGAGACCTAAATCAGATTTCCCTGAAAGTTTCCCTACGTCTCCTCTAGACTCTCCCTGAACTTTCTGCTTGGATGTCTCTATCCAGCATACCTGGAAAGCAAACCACTTGGAGATGGTGATGTGAGTGAGGGAGGCAGATGGATAATCTGAGGATAAAAGAGAGGAACAGGTTGAATTTTAAGGGGAAAAACTAAAGAGAGGTGAAAAAAGAGTGGGAACTGTGCCCAAGCTGAAAACACTCAACTGGGAAGAGGTGAAGTTTGGGCTGGGGCAACATCTCCACGTGGAGGACCTCAGTGTGAGTGACCCTACACCACAAAAAGCTTAGGAATGAGCAGGTTTGGGATGAAAAATGGGGATTCCAAGATGAAACCTGGGATGAAAACATCCCACCCTGGCCTGGTGAACCCTCCTTGCTGGTGTGTGCCCTGATTGCCACCCCCAGCACTGCAGGGAAGGTGTGAGGAAAGGGGAGCTGGAATGATTCTGTCAGAGGGTGAGAGGATTCGTGCCCCGCAGGAAATGTCACAGTTTGGAATCCCAAAGGAAAGCTGAAATGTCAAAACCTTTTGCAGAGGAGTGATTCCAGCAAATCACCTCTGTGGAGGTGGTGGAAAGGTGTCATTTGGGGTTGCTGAGGTGACCCAAACCATTGAGCTATCCCTGAGCTTTGCCATCAAACACAGATTTTTCTTGTTCCTCCCTTTTCCTGAGAACCCACCTGAACACCCAGAGTCAAAAGAAAACTGCGGTGCATCAAAAGCTGAGGCTTCTCCAAAAAGGATTCATTTATTTGGGACTTTTTTTCTGGGAATTAATTTTTTTTTTTATGGTATTTTTTTCCCTGAATAAAAAAAATTGCTCTGCATCAAATGGTGAGGCTTCTCCGAAAAGGATTCATTTCTTTAGAATTTATTTCTGGGAATTAAAAATTTTTCATGGTATTTTTTTTTTTCTCTGAATAAAAAAGAAATTGCATCGTGTGCTAATTGCCACTTGTAAAAAGCCCCCAAATGCTCTGTTCTGAGTAGCAATTTCTGATCAGATCCAATCACCACTCTTTTGTCTTGAAATTTGTTATTAATTAACAGAATTGCAGATAAGACCTTTTCCATTTCCAGAAAACTGACTTTTTTTGGGTCTCACATTCAAAAAATTGGATATTTTAGTCTGCTTCTTGGGAAATTACAGGGGAAAAATAAAACAGAATCCAAATCTTCTCCTTTTTCAACAGTTATGGTTATGAGCAAGCAAGGCTCAGTCAGGGGAACAAGAAAGGTCATTTTTTGAGGGGCTGGGGAGGAGGTTGTGTGTGTAGGGTGGTGATTTGGGGTTTTTTGTCTACAATAGGATGATGGAGATGTGTCTTCACCGAGAGTCTGAGCTTGGTTTGACCAAGGCAGAAGAACCCTTCCCATCCCTCCAGAGGTGGAATAGCCTGGCCCCTCTGCAGCTTGGGTTTGTAGGGCCCAGTTTTAGGTCCCTGATTTAGGGATTTAACCTTGATCTCCTGTGTCCCAAACCACGACCTCCACCTCACCCTCAGGAGACCTGGGCTTTGCCCTGTTCTCTGTGCCTCCCTTTCCTGTCTCTGCCTCCTAATTCCAACCTCATGGAGGTATCCTGGAGTTTAATTAGCTGCAGGCAAAGCCCTCTGAGATTCTTGGAGGAGAGACGCAAGAGAAGTGGAAAGTATTAATTTAACATTATTAAAATAATTGGTCGGTGGCTGGTGAGCAGAGGGTGAGCACCAGTGGTGTTTATTCTTAATGGAAGATGAGGAGGAAATAACATTCCTTATGGTTCAGTGGTGGGAGCAGCTCCTCAGTGTTTGTGCTAATGGTTTTGGACAAAGCAGGACACTCGGAATTGTTAAAGACACGGCTGATAATGAAACAGCAGCTGCTGTTAAAGGCATCCAGAGAAGTGTGGTGTCTGCACCACAATCAAAGCAAATTCAGGGGTGGGAGATGCTCTTTTAGGTGCCTGAAGTGTGGTGCCACTGGGTGGGAGCTGCACATCAGCTGATTATGGTGTGACTAGGAGGGAATTAGGGAATGTGGCAGCGGAAAGTGATCTTGGCATACAGACACACTCAGAGTGCTGGAGGTGCAGATATTTTATTAAAGCGAATTTGGCAGTAAAAGCAGGGTTTTTTTCCTCTGTATAAACCATAATAAACACACCAGGCGAGAGTCACAGGAGCTCCTGGGGCCCAAGGCAGACACCAAGTCTCACCAGGGACAACAGGAACGATGAGTTGAGGTCAGGATATTTCATCATCCTCCTCTCAGTCCAGCAGCTGCCTTCCAGGTGGCTGCTTTTATGAGGCATGCTCTTGTGTCTGGAAGTACTCATTTATTAAAAGTCCCATTTGCCTTTAATTACAGTTTGCTGAAGTTATTTTTGGGGCTGCCAGGTCCCCTCTGGGCAGGTGCCTTCTGTGCCCCAGATCCTTTGCCACTTTTGTTTCTGCATCTCAGCCTCCAGCACCCAGGGGTTTGAGACTGGTGCTGGAGGGAAACACTTTCCTCTGCACACGTTGGGACAATTTCCTCTGCTGTTTCTCCCTCTCTTTGGGGAGGGCAGAACTTTTTGGGGGAAGGCTGGAGGGAGGAGGTTACTTTATGGCAGGTATCTTTTCCTGCTCACCTGAACTGTAGGATCACAGAAGGATTTGAGTTGGAAGGGACATTAAAGACCATCCAGTTCCATCCCCTGCCATGGGCAGGGACACCTCTCATTGTCCCAGATTCCTCCAAGCCCTGTCCAGCCTGGCCTTGGACACTTTCAGGGATCCAGGGGCAGCCACAGCTTCTCTGGACAACCTGTGCCAGGGCCTGCCCACTGTCACAGGGAAGAATTTCTTCCTAATATCCAACCTAAATCTCCTTTCTTCAGGGTAATCCATCACAGGAAAACCCACAACATTTTGCCTCTGGAGGACCTCAGCTGCAGGTGCTGGGCAGGCACTTTAAGGGGTGATGAGTGCACCCACAGGGTGCTCCAGCTCAGGATAGATGAGATGATCACGGGAGAGGAGATGTGGGAAACCACAGCCAAAAGGCTCTGGAGGAGAGCCCCCATCACTCCCTGCAAACCTGCCAAACCCACTGGCTCCATCCCTTTAGGTTTGATTCCTGAAGCAGCTGTGGTCACTCACCTGGGGTGAGTTTTGCTGCTGTTGCTGACCCAGAGCCTGAACCCAGAGGCAGAGCCCAGCTTGGTGTGGTGCAGCTCGGCTGAACCCCCCCACAATCAGAGCACCAGGCACAGGTGTTCAGGGCTTTTCCAACGGAGGACTTGCATTGAAAAAGTCAGACAGCCAAAGTCAAAAGGTAGGAAGTGACAGAAATGAGGTCACCGTGGAGAAGAAGGAATAATAACCTGTGATCCTGTAATTAAAGTCCAGCTTGCAGCGTGTGAGCGCAGGGAGCAGATTTGGAAGTACTGAAGCTGCTTTCAGTCTGGCAGTCTCTAATTCCTGAGACCCTGACACAGCAGCCTTAACATTATATTAAACCCAGGCTTAGTTTGGTTTGGTTTTTCATGAATTCATTATTTGGATAACGTAATTTTCACCTTATGGCAGATACTAAAGTGGCAAGGCACATCAGTCTAACATAGAGTGAGGTTTTGGTCTGAAAAGTTACATGTCTTAAATGTGTATGACCTGTAAACAGCAAGGTAAGTGTGGATTATTATATTCCTGCTCACTGGTGGGATTTGGAATGCAAACCACATTCCTGGATGCCTAATCCATATCCATAGATTTGAACCGAGCCTGGATATCTTCCTGTTTCATTTTAGAAAATCCAGATATTTCTGTTCTGCTGCAGCTGAAGGAAATAAATGGGAGGTAACAGAACATCTTGAAGAATTCGGGCTCTTTTTGTGTTTTGATTCTGAGCCCAAAAAAGTTTCCCTTCCAAGTTATTCCCAGGAGAGGAATTCCCACACCCTGTGGCACTTTAATGGGATCGCTGTGGCTCTTTGTTTTATGGAAGGGCTGGGAAAAATCTCAGGTCAGCATTTTGCCTTTTGGCTTTCATGCCACCATAGGGGACTTGCAGTTTTGGGGGTATTTAAGAGGCTGTTGGTCCAACCCTCTGGAGAATTTAAAATCCCTGATCCAGCATGTGGCAGTGCCAGAGGAGATTTAATGGGATGGGGGCTCCTGGGGAATGGAGAGCAGGAGCTGCAGTGCTGATTTTGCTCTCTCAGACCTGCAAAGTGTGTTGAGAATGGCCAAAATCTCCCTTTATGGATCCTGCCTCTGGAAATACAAAACCTTCCTCTGCCAGAAAGATGGAGAAATTGGAGTTTGGAGTTGGGGTTTTCGCTTTATCTGGAGTCAGTCACTAGAGAAAAGCCAAGCCCTAAAGTTTTAGGCCGCCCCAAGCTTTGTAACATTAGGATTAAGCACATATTGAGGTTTTTGTGTGTGTTCCCATGGATCCTCATCTGCAAATCCCCATGCACAAGGGTGCAGTCTCTGCTCCAAGGAGTGGGGATGCTGAGGGGCGATCTTGGAGCTCCAGCAGCCCCCAGGTTCTCTCACAAGCGAGGCTCTCAATCTGGGAGCAGGTGAATAATTTAACATCCACACTTAGTCTTTATAGCTGGTTTTAATGGGGGGTAATAGCACTGCTAATAACAAAATCCATCGAAGACACCCTGTGCAAGTCCATAACATTAACTTAATGGCAGAAGGTAATTGGCATGCAGCTGGAGCTGTCCCTTTGGATTAACCCTGAGGATTTCCAGGCAGACACCTTCCTTCAAGCAATGGCCTTGGCAGCACGTGTGGAGCGAAATACAGATGTGGTTTGTGTTAAACAAGGGCAAATCTGGGTGGAAAAGGGGCAAAAACAGCCACCAGTCCACTTTCCTGGGTTGTGTTTGCACCAGGCAGGTGAGGTGAGGTGAGGGGTAGCTACAGCACTGCAATCATCAATGATCAATCATCAGTCAGGGGGTGGTGTGAGCTCCATGGCCTCGTGTGTGCACCCACAACTTTCACCGAGCTGTCACTTCCTGGGAACACCTGAATTTTTAAGATTCAACTGTTGCCTTTCTCTGGTCTTAAAATTAAAACCAAAACACGGTTTATGGGGAAAAGGGGTTTTTACCTCGGGATTTATTTCAGGATCCTTGGGTGCAGCACTTGGTCCAGGTGGAATGCACCAAAATGCACACACCACCCCCACACACCGAAATACACACAATTACAAGCCTTTCTAATTAGCACATCTATCAGAGGTGATACCTCCCATTCTGAGGAACCTTCCCCCCGGATGGGCCTATCTGAGTTTATAAAAATATGTTCTGGAGAGGATTTTGGTGTCTGAGGTTTTTAGGATGTTTGCTCTCCTGGTTTAACAGTGCCGTGGGTCTGAGCTGAGTTATGAGGCTTGGAAAGTTACAAGTGTGTGGGCTAAAAGCACTGAGAATACATAAAACTATGTAAAAGGGTATATAAGAGGGGTATAAAAGAAAGGACAAAAAAATCATCCTGGCATCACAACCCTTAGCCCTTCTAGCCAGGCATTTTCATGCCAGATACAAAAAAACTCCTTAGCTGCAGGTACTCCTCAGTCTGCCTGGGGGAGTGGCCCCATCCCAGCAGTGAGGTGCCAGCAGCCCAGAGGCACCAGAGGTGTGCAGCATTCCCAGGAGGGACAGAAAACATGGGCTGTGTGTGGCTGCTCTGTGAGGACAGCCCTGCCTCAGGTGTTCCACAGCCCTCGGAGAGTTTTCAGGGCTGGGGTTTGGCCAAGGGAAGATTGTGCCAAACCTGCTGTGTGAGTGGAGAGACAGAGAATCTCTGCAGCTGGGATGGGCCTCTCACACGTCACCCTCCCTCCTCTTACAGGTGCCTTGCAGCTCCCCAGCCTGCTTGAGCAATCCCACAGCTTAATGTTAATGCTCTCAGACATGTGGTGGTGATGCCTTAGGTTTTAACTTTTCTATGTTCCCAACCCTGCCCTGCCCAGTGTCACTCTGCAGTTCCCTGGAGCTCGTTCAGTGCTGTTCTCTCATGCTCACACACACACAACAAAGCCTCTCCAGCTCTCCAAGGACACCCAGACCCTCCTAGGCCCAACAACTGCAAACCACAATCTTGGGGACAGGGGGGCAAGCTTGGGCAAATTCCATCCTTGCCTGGCTCCTGCTTGGGGAATTGATGCTGAGATCCAAGTGGGAAGAACTTGGGAGCTGTCCTTGTCCATGTTGGGATGCACTGAGGCAGGAGCCTCTGGAGGCCAGAGTGTACCTCTGAAGGCCTTTCCAATCAATCCCTCCTTTATTCCTTTTTTCCTGTCTAGTCTCTGTTTCTGGGTAGCCATTTAAGGCATCAGTGGTTGTCTTGGGAATGTCCTGTGAAGGGCTAGGAGTTGGACTCAATGATCCTCCTGGGTCTCTTCCAGCTCAGGACATTCTCCATGATTCCAAGAGCTGGACCACGCCGGGGCACGAGCTTGGTTTTCCACTTGTGCCGTCCCAAAGAGCACAGAGCTGACTTTCCATCCACAATAATCTCTCCCCCCACGTCCCAGGGCTGTCCCCATCCCACCAGCCTGGCTCTGTGCTCACTCTGGCCCTGTCTGTTCCTGTTTTCCCAGCTGCACGAGGAAGGAGAGGTGCGAGCGCTCCAGCGAGCCGCGGAGATTCGCCTCGGAGATGAAGCAGTGCGTGCGCCTCACCGTGCATCCCAACAACATCTCCGTCTCCCAGTACAACGTTCTGGTGAGGAATGCCAATCCCTGCCCCTCCCCTCGGGTTGGCACTGCCCGTGCAGTGTGGCAGGTCCAGGGATTCAGCACCAGTGGGAAGGACTGGCAGCAGGAGGTTCCCCAGACTGTTGACTTCCCCAGCAACTTCCCTGGCACAGGGAAAGATTTGCCACAGGAGGATGTTATGGCATTGGTTGTCCCCTGTCTAAAAGTCTAGAGATGGACTAGGAAGAGTCTTCCTTGCTGTCTGTGAGGGCAGGTCTGAAGGGACTCTGTGTCCTGCAAGCGTTGTGTGCTGCCCTGGGAGACAAATACATTAATAACTTTGGGCAAGAGACATTTTCGTGGCTAGAAATTGCAATCTAGAAGAAAACCAAATGAAGGGTAATATTAAATATTTCAGTGAGCTCCAAGTCCCCATCACCTTGGGTGGAAATATCTCCTTCTAAGCCCCCAGGGGCTCTGTGTTGCTCCAGCACTGGGCATGCAGAGCAGAGAGGCAGGATGCTGTGCAGAGTAACCCAAGGCTTCCAGGGTTCCTGCTGTCTCTTGTGACCTTCCACAGCACAAGGTTTAACCTTTCTGGCCTCGAGCTACTCAGCCAGTAGCCAAGGGAACCACACAGTGAGTGCTGGCAGAGCAGCAGATGATCCTGATCATTCCTGGGCTGGAGGCAGGAAATCTCTGCTGCAGATCTGACCAGTTTGTGGTTTCTCTCCTGCCTCGTGGCAGCAGGACCAGATGTGGTGAGATCCCAACACGCTCCCAGAAGGAGGCAGACCCATTTCTCTCCGACTACCAGTGCTCTGTCTTTTTGACTGTGCTAATTTGGGCTGCAATTAAGTTGGTAACACAAGCCCTCAAAGCTCCATCTCTGGAGAAGTTGGTTGTTAGCCCCACACCCTGAAAAGCCTAAATGGAATTGCTCAGGTTGCAGCTGCCAGACACCTTCCAGGTGACAGGTTTGGATTTCTCCACAGATAATGAAATCAGCCTTTCAAAGCCTGCATGTCCAATCATTGCTGCTTTGTTTCAGCCTCTTAACTTTGCTGTGACTTTACTTTCCCCAGGCTTCAAACAAAACTGATCTGAGACATCTTAAGTTCTTTGTTCTTCTCGGAGTTCAAGGTTTCTTTTCCATATTCTCTCAGTAGCTGCTGAGTTCTTTCATGTTGGAATAAATCCTGGGGGACTGGCTGGCTCAGGGAGACTGGAAATGATAACAGAATAAGAGACCTTTACCTCTGGGTTACTCCCAGGATGAGTCAGCCCAGAGCTGCTGGGATCAGAAGTTGCCATCATCTGTTACCCAACAATCTGCATGGGCATTCTGAGGGGAGTCTCAGCCCAGTCCCAGCTAAAGTGGTGACCCAGCTCATGCAGTCACCACAGAGACAAACCAGGAGGGCAGCAAACAGAGGGTTGATGATGTCCTTGGCAAGTCTCAGCTGAGTTCTAGCAAAGGGTCAGTGGCAGTGAGTTCCTGACCATGGAGGCAGAGCAGGTGCTGGTGTGATCAGCCACGCTTTAAAATCCTGAGCACTAACAGGGTCTTGGAAAATTTTACCTGAGTCTGTTTCAGCCCAGGGCTGCTGCTCTGGGCTCTCTGAAAAGAGCTGCTTGCTGGGGGGTGGCTCCATGCTTTCCATGCTGTCCCAGGTGTGTGGGATATAGGACTTCTTGTCTGCTCCAGGGCATGCACTGGCTCCTGGAGTTTGTGGCCAAGCACTGCTCTGCCCACCAGTGTCATCTTCTGCATGGCACAGCTTCATCCTGCACCAGCCATGCCCGGAGGGAGATTTGTTAAGGAGAGCAGATTCCCCTTCTCCACTGCTAGCAGGGAGAGTGGGTTCACCCTCAGTGCCAAATCCACCCAAATAACCAAAGCTTTTTGCTACTCCCCATCCGAGACAGAAAAATGTCCTTTCCCTCTGCCATTCCCATGGCCCAGAAATGATCCTGCTCTCACAAAGGCTTCATGGCAGCCAGGGATGAGTTCTGTCTGCTCAGCCTTTGTGCCTGGTGGTGCTTAGTGTGGAGGAACAGCTCCAGCCTTTCCCTAAGTGAGGAAAACAATGTGTGGGAGCACTGAGTGCTATGTCCTCTTCTTGTCCTGCTTTGTCACCCAGGCTGACCCCTGCTCGTTGTGCTGGTACAAACAACACCTCAGCATGCACCTGTGTCTCCTTCCAGTGGCTGTCCCCTCAGAGGGGGCCTCAGCCAGCTCGTGGAGGAGGCAAGTGTGGACAGCATCTGCATTTGTTGGCTCCAGTGTTTGGTCACAAAACCACTAAATTTACACCAATTACCAGGTGCTAGGGGTCCCCTGGGGTGCCCTTCTGTGTTCAGGCATGACCTGGTGAGTCGAGCAGGACCTTCAGTGATGGAGAGCCAGGGGGCAGGGCCTTTACTGGGCTGGGAAGCTGGCAGCATGACTGTTCTCCTCCAAAGCACAGACATGGTGGAAACCAGCCCTGAAATTCCTTTTCCCATGACCGTGTGCCCAGAGGGTGTTGTGAACTCTAAAAACACAGGCAATTCCTCCTTCATGGCTTTGTTTTAACCTGTGGAACCCTATGGGTAGCACGAGGAGCCAACTGGTTATTGTGTGGGACGGGCAGGAGAGGCTTCTGTGCCTGTAGAGACAGGGTTTTTGCTTTTTCTGTGGTGGACTGAAGGCTGTAACTAGACTCTCCTCACACAGGAACTTGGTGCTGGCAGAGCAGGCCGTAGAGAGTTAGACTGGAGCGCTCCAGTTTCTCTGGAGCCCGCAGAGTGCCTCTTGTGAGTAGCAGTCACCTTCCTCAGAAACCGCGGGCCCTGGGGGCCACCACAGCCCTGGAACCCACGGCTCCAAAGGCTCCCTGCCTAACCTGACACCTGCATGAGAGACAGCGAGCACGCCCTGCCCTGCACTGACCCAGCCAGCACGGGGACAGGCGTCCCTGCACAGCCACCCCCTGTCAGCACCAGCACCTCGTGCCCTCCCCTCCTCACTCGCCCCTCTCCCGAGCCGCTGCTTTCTGCTGAAGGAGGATGCTCTCTCTAGCAAGAGGCTCTTTGTCCGACCTCTCCAGTGTAATTCTCTCCTGCTGGCCCAGCTCTGTTGTTTTTGGCTGAGTGTTCTCTCTTTTCTCTTTTCCCCTGGTTCTTCCCTCTCTCCCTCCCTCCGTCTCTGCTTGCAGCTGGTCTTGGAGACCTACAACGTCCCCGAGCTGTCAGCAGGAGTCAACTGCACCTTCGAGGACCTCTCGGAGATGGATGGGTTGGTGGTGGGCAGCCAGATCCAGTGCATCTCTCCAGCTGCCAAGGAGGTGCCCCAGATCATCACAGAGAACGGTGAGTGTCCCACAGCTCCTCTGCCTGCACCTCTCCCTCCCATCCTCACCCCTCATCCTTGCGTCTCTGCTTCCTCACAGGGCAGGATTCGGCCCCTGAGAGCCTGAGGCCAGGGTGTGGAAAGCCCTGGGAGCAGGAGGGATGCTGGAGCTGCACAGCAGCACCTCCTGGCACGAGCTGTGTGAATGTGAGAGTGTTTCTGTGGGCACAGCAGTTCAGGGATCGAGCTGCAACCCCAAGTGAAATGAGTGAATAAAGGCTTTAGCCATGCTCATGTCAGCAGCACCCACACCAAGGTGCTCATCTGTGTGACATGAGGTGTTTGCAGGCTGCCACCGAGTGGCAGCTGCACACATCCAGCAAAGACAAGGCACAGATGTGGGATATTCCCTCTCCTTTTGGCCAGGCTGGTGTTACACACCCAGGGTGCAGACTCTCAGCACATCCCATCCTGGGTAGCAGCCAGAAATCTCTGCAGATCTGGAGAGTCCTGTCTGAAATTTCACCTTGCTCCTCCCAGGTTTAGGTCTGTGTGCTCAGCTCCTTGTGTCAACTCCTGGCCTTTATTGCCTTCAGCTGTTCCAGGTTTGCTTCTTGCTCCTTCTCCTAAAGTGGTCCAGAACAGAAAAGTACCTTCTCTCCATGGATGCTCCCCCATCCACAACTTCCTGCACTTTTTTCTTTCCCTTTTCTAACATTTTTTTTCTGGGTAATTTCAAGACCTCCTGTGGCTCTTTACCAGGGACTTACTACAAAAACCTTGACCCTGCTGGTCACCCCATGAGACACAGAGAGGATGCTGCCAATTTTTGTCCTTGGCTTCCTGTGAAAACTTACTGTAAAATTTGCCTCTGGGGATCCTCAGACCGCAGAAAATGAGGTGACATGAACTGTCACCACCACCTCTGCTGCACACAGCTGTGTGTGCTCTCCACTGCAGTCCCAGGGGGTTGTCACCACTTTCAAGTCCCACTGAGTTATCAGTCATCTTTGCTTACCAAGGCAGGGGACAGAAATTCTTTCCTTGGTATGGACATCTGTCCCAGGCCAGGCTATCATCAACCAGCAAACAGAAATAGCAGTGGAAGGTGGAGACAGGACAAGAGAGATTTATCTGCAGTGTGGCTTTCAGGGCACCTGCAGCTTGTGTCAGCTCCAGAGCTGCTGCTCTTTGCCTCTGCAAAGACCTCCCTGCAGTGCCAGAGGCTGGATTTGAAGCAAAGGATGTGTGACTGTCCCACCTGGGGCCATCCAATCCTCAGAGCCTGGTTTAAAACTCATGCCAGGCGCTGGCAGAGCAGATGGGCAGCAGAGCTGAACACTGGCAGCAAGATGTGTTCAGTGAGGTGTGGGGGCTGTGTGTGCCCCAAGGTGGGTGAGTGAGCACGAGGTGCTCAGTGTGAACCACTGTCAGGTTTGCTCTGGCCTCACTGATTAATGAATCTTTCGGGTGAGGAGGGAAATAATACAATTATGGGATGGTTTAGTTCGGAAGGACCTGAAAGAATATCTCATTCCAACCCCTGGCATGGGCAGGGACACCTTCCACTATCCCAGGATGCTCCAAGCCCTGTCCAGCCTGGCCTTGGACAGTGCCATGGACCCAGGAGCAGGCACAGCTCCTCTGGGCACCCTGTGCCAGGGCCTCCCCACCTTCACAGGGAAGAATTTCCTCCTAATATCTAATCTAAATCTGCCCTCCTTCAGCTTAAGGCCATTCCCCCTTGTCCTTTTACTCCATGCCCTTTTACAAATAGCAGGGAAAGGGGACCCCAGGTAAGTCTTGAATTAAACCTGGGTCACTTCTCCCCCAAATTACTGCAGTTGCTGTCCCCACTGATTGCCCACCCTGTGGATTTGGTGCTGTGGGGAGAGGCAGCAGCTGACTGCCCAGCTTGGGAGCAGTGGGAAAACAATGAGGGAATTGTGTGGGGAAGCTGAGGTGCAGATGGGTCTGCTGCAGAAATGGATGGATCCCTCTGGAAGTGAGATGGATTTCACATCTCTCACGCTGAGATGGGCTCTTTGCAGCCACAGGCTGAGGGGAATGGAGCTCGGGGTGAATGGGGGGAGTGAACATGGAAGGAATGGCCACATGCCCTTTTTTCCTGGGAATATTCAGTGAGCCAGCAGCATGGACCAACCTTAAGGACAATATTATATTTTAGTGGCCTCCTAATTCCAGATGTCTGCACCCATTCTTTGAGCTTAGCTTTCCTACTTGATGAATTCAGTCACCACATCTTTGAAATTAGACCTCTTGTCATCCTCCAGCCCAGACTCTGCTCCCAGGCACAATAATTTCCAGTGGTAAAGACAAACTCCATCCCCCATAAGAGCTGGAGCTGTACCTGTTGGAGAGCTGGGCTCCAGAAGGATTTTACAACACTTTTTGCATCTATTGAGGGCAGCCCAGCCAAGGTGCTGTGGGACAGCTCCAGGTTCAGGCTGGTGGCCTGGCCACCAGGGCTAACAAAGCAATCACTCCCTCATGTGTCTGTTTTTCCCCCAGGTGACCATCACATTGTCCAGCTTCAGCTCAAGTCCAAGGAAACGGGGATGACCTTTGCCAGCACCAGCTTCGTCTTCTACAACTGCAGCGTCCACAACTCGTAGGTTCCTTTCCTTTGGTACCAGCTTCTCATGGGCCTGTGTCCCTCAGGAAGATGTGAAAGTCTGGAGGTGACCAGGGGCTGGGGTCACTTGTGTGCTGGCCAGAATGGTGGGTCCCTCCTGAGATGACCTAGAGTGTGGGGACCATTTGTTCTGCCAGCAGAGCACCAAATTAGGAGCAATTTGCCACAGAATTGAGTCAAAACCGAATTGTGCCATTGGCACATCTTCCCTTAGCTTCCTATTAATCTTTTTTTCTGTGAGTGTTTTGTCTCCTCATATGTGCCTCCAACCCTCATCCATGCTGCCAGTCCCACCTGCCCCAGGTGGTTAATATGGACTTGGACCCTCCAATCTGGAAAAATAATGCTTATGGTTCCTGCAGGATATGAAGTGAACCCTGCTGACTCCCTCAAGACCATGTTATCCATGAGCTCCTTCCCTGCCTCACACCCCATTTTCCTGGGGTTTAGCTGCCACCCAGGGCTGCTCAGGAGCTGCCCCAGTGGAGCAGATCCACAAATCCCTGGAGAGAGGTGCCCTTGCAGCAGGTTGATCCACCCCTGAGCGAGGCTGAGCGGCTCTGTCCCCACCACTGAGCCGTCAGAAGTGCCAAAAGCAGATAATTACTGCGGCTCAGCAATTCACAAGGAAAGGCAAATCCTATTTCCATGTTCCTGCTGCTTTGACAAACAGTGTCAGAAAGAAAACGTTGGAGGGGGG
>VZTN01024229.1:154398-231670 GCA_013400515.1 Erpornis zantholeuca
GGAGAGCAGGAGAGCTGGGGCTGTTAAATATTTATGGCATGTTTTGGTTTCTTACTTGACAAACTATAATACGCTATCCATTTTTAATTTGATGTATCAGAGTGAGCACTTGTTACCAATTTGAAGAATAAGTTGCTGTACCGGAGCTGAGAGTGGATTGGGGTTGAGCAAGATTTCACAGAGACAGGGGAGAAAGGGTTGTGTCTGCCTGTTGGGCTCACACAGGAGCTCTGGAGCTATGTTTTTCTCTCCTGCCCATTAAAAACCCACTGGCATATAAGGACCAGGAAATTTTACTTCCCTGAAGTCTCCTCCAGGTACCCTCCAGCTGCTGTAGCTGCATAGAATTGTTAAGGTTGGAAAAACCCTCTAAGATTACCAAGCCCAACCACCATGGTCACTATTAAACCTTGGCCCCAGGTGCCACCTCCACGTGGTTTTTTTAACACTGCCAGGGATGGGGACTCCACCACTGCCCTGGTGGAGTTGTTCCAGTGCTTTACAACCCTTTCCATGAAAAAAAGTTCCTCACATGCACCCTGAACCTCCCCTGGCCCAGCCTGAGGCTGCTCCCTCTCCTCCTGTCCCTGTTCCCTGCAAGCACAGCCTGACCCCCCCCCGGCTGCCCCCTCCTGTCAGGGAGTTGTGCAGAGATTTCCATGAAAAAAAGTTCCTCACATGCACCCTGAACCTCCCCTGGCCCAGCCTGAGGCTGCTCCCTCTCCTCCTGTCCCTGTTCCCTGCAAGCACAGCCTGACCCCCCCCCCGGCTGCCCCCTCCTGTCAGGGAGTTGTGCAGAGCCACAAGGTCCCCCCTGAGCCTCCTTTTCTCCAGGCTGAGCTCCTTTCCCTGCTCCCTCAGCTCTCCTGGGGCTCCAGACCCTTCCCCAGCTCCCTCCAGCCTCTCAATGTCTTTGACATGAAGGTCTCCAGAGTGTGAATGACCAGGATTGTGCAGAGCTGGGTTTCGTTGCTGCTGAGCAGACATCATATCAAATTTAAAGAGAAGTGTGATCTAGGTCCAAGTCAGTGCTGTAACACAGCCAGGGGAGGTGTTTGCAGCTCTGACTCTGCACAGCCCCCAGGACACAGGAGAGCAAAACCTTGTAAGATGGAGGCAGTGGCTCTTTCCTGCACCCAGAGTGGGTGATGCCCTAAGTATGCCCTCTGCTTCCCAGATACTACTACCCAGTAGTTTTTACTTCTCTGCTGATATGAAAAAAATGAGAATACAGTTAATACATTTGCAGGAACCTCATCACCCTGATCAGAACTCACACTAACAAACCCGTGGGACACAGGGGGAGAACATTCCCTGCTTCATCTTTGGTTTTCTGGCTTTGGTACATCCCAGTTTGTCTCTGACCTCTGTGTCGTGTGTGGGAGAATTAACCAGATGGGATTGTTGGTGCCCAGGGCGACCAAAATACAATAAATATTTATTATTCCTCTAGCTGCGATGATATGAATGCAATCTAAATTATTTAATCATATGAGATATTTGAGATGCCAGTGACAACCAGCTCAGGGCAGGGCATCCTGCTGGTGTTGGCTCAGTGCAAACCCCATGTCCTCCTGCAAAAGCAATGTTTTCCAGGCTGTCCTTCCCTCTGGGAAGGGCTGTCAGGGGCTGGCTGCCCCAGTGACTGCTGTCTGTCTGCGTTCCCAGGTGCCTGTCGTGCGTGGAGAGCCCTTACCGCTGTCACTGGTGCAAGTACCGCCACGTCTGCACCCACGACCCCAGCTCCTGCTCCTTCCAGGAGGGACGAGTCAAGATGCCCGAGGTAGGTAGGGGCACGGGGAATGTGTCACACGTCTGGGATGCTCAAGGTTGATGTCAGCTTGGCAGTCCAGGAAGCCTTCTCCACCTCCAGGCCCACACTTTCCTTCCTCTGCTTGCTCTGCCCTCTCCCTTTGCAGGGATCTCCCTTTCTGCTCTGCCAGACCCCCAGAGACTTGCTCCCTCCCTCCTACACAGCCCAGGGAATGTGTGACCTCAGAAAGTCACCACAGACTCCTGGCACCAAAGGTCTGGGAGGGCTGGGAAATGCTGCTTGTGCATCTCCCCCGGGAGAGGAGGGCACCTGCCCCAGGCTGCTGAGGTCTGGGGGGGATTTAGCACTTTGTCCATGGGGTCAGTAGATTCCTGCTGTTTTTGGAACACCTTTGTGGCTTTGGTGCTTAATGGCAAATGCATCCAGCTGCCTCCAGATGAGGCCAAGGGATGCCTCATGGGCACTGACTGAGCTGAACTGGAGCTTGGGGCTGAATACAGAGCTGCAAATGCTGCCTGGCTGGTGTGGTAACCCAGGAGCACGTGCAGGCAAGTGGAGCTGGGGAGAATACAAATAGGAAGCCTCTTAATTCCTTCCTGGTCCCACATGTAGTGTCTTCATACTCCTGTGACACCCTCATTCCCTCCCACCCCTTCTGTAAATGCTGGTTGAGCTGTCACATCTGTGCTGGTTGAGATGTCCTGCCTCAGATGTCCTGACCTGCTGTGGCACTGGGAAAAGCCATAAAAACTCATGAGTTCTCCATCAACCAGGATTCAGGATTTTCTGGAAAACTACTGGAAAATATGCTGAGGAGCTGGAGGGTTTGATGTCCTGAGCTTGGTAGTGAAGGTGATGCCTTAAATGGCTCCCTAGAAACATAGACTAGGCAGGAATAAAGGAATAAAGGAGGGATTGATTGGAAAGGCCTTCAGAGGTACACTCTGGGCTCCAGAGGCTCCTGCCTCAGTGCATCCCAACATGGACAAGGACAGCTCCCGAGTTCTTCCCACTTGGATCTCAGCATCAATTCCCCAAGCAGAAGCCAGGCAAGGATGGAATTTGCCCAAGCTTTCCCCCCTGTCCCCAAGATTGTGGTTTGCAGTTGTTGGGCCTAGGAGGGTCTGGGTGTCCTTGGAGAGCTGGAGAGGCTTTGTTGTGTGTGTGTGAGCATGAGAGAACAGCACTGAACGAGCTCCAGGGAACTGCAGAGTGACACTGGGCAGGGCAGGGTTGGACAAATATGAAAGTTAAAACCTAAGGCATCAAAGGGGTGAGGAAAGCCACCCAGGGTTATCCCTACTCCCTCTCATGGAGCCTTATCACACCTGGGCTAGTCCTTCTGGCCACAGGTTTCTGTCCCTTCCACTCCAGGCACTGTAGGAACCTCATTTTCTTGCTGAGAGGGATCCTCTGGGACACTTTATCTCAGTTTTCTGCTGTGCAGTGTCACCACCAGCACCACTGCTCTTCTCTGGTGGGCCTCACGTACCAAGCACCCACCTCCCCAGCTCCTCTCCTCTCCTCTCCTCTCCTCTCCTCTCCTCTCCTGTCCTCTCCTCACTGAGATCCCTACAAACCTCAGTGCATCTCCTGGTCCATCAGGAAGGAGATGATGAGAATTATCCCAGTTTCTCAGGGAAGGGACAGGGCATGGCACAGCCACTGGTCTTTATCCCCTGCAAGGTGATGCTCTGCAGAGCTGGGGAGGAGGCAGAAACTCATCAAATGCTGCCTGTTTCATCTTTATCACCTCTCTTCTAGCTCTGCTCCTGAGAGATGTCCTCTTCAGGAGACTGCTCCATTCTGGGGGGGCTTTGTCTGTCACTAGAGTTTGCTCTTTGTCCCTTCTACCCACTTTAACAGAGAATTTCCTGCTAAGCTTTGTGTACTGCCTTTCTGATCTTGCAAAAGTGAGATTTTCATGGCAGCAGGAAGAGGCACAAACCTGACCTTGGAGAACCACATGCAATGACAGCATCCTGCAGCACATGGATGTTACACTGGGCATTGCTAACAGGGGCTACAGCAGCTTTTTGCCTTCTCTGGGCACAAATGGACTCTCAGTCCCCTGGGATACAACATTTGGAATCATCTGCCAAGCTCAGGAGTTGTTTTTTTTCTGTCTGCTGCACAGAGGAGGTGCTGGAATGACAAAACCTGCAAGGATAAAGGCCTTGCAACCCCCAAAACTTTCAGAGCTTGCTTTGTGCCTGTCAATGTGAGAAATGCCCTGCAGCTTCAGGGTGCTTCCCATTCCCTCTGTGTGTTTGTGGCTCTCAAGGGCTGGGCAAGGATGGCATCACAAGGGCACTAAGACAAACAGATTTACAATCACTCTGTGGCCAGAAAGGGTTGGGGTTTTTTTTTTGTCAAATGGCACTTTGAACAAAAGTCTATCTCCCACACTTCTCTTGAAAAGACATCTTCTCACTGAGTCACTGCTCTCACCGACACTTCCACTGCTTGTTTTCTACTGTCACCTGTAATTCTATCATTTTCTGTCCTGTGTGGGTGAGTGGGTTCTCTGAACAATAGGAACCACTCAGTACCTTGAAGAGGCCAAGCCTGGCTCCTCGTTGCCAGCCCAGACCTTCCCCTGGTCCCTGGTGATGCAATGTGACTGAGGAGGTTGTCAGGCCCCAGGTCTGCTCCCATCTCCAGCAGTGCTCCAAGTGCCCTCTCACCTTGAGCAGCTCTGTTTGTACTGGCCTCTCATCTCCATTCTCCCTTCAGTCCTTTCCTCTACCAGCATTCAGAGCCCTGGAGGATGAGGAGGACGAAGGCTTTGCCACCACCCAGGGGTCAGTACCTGCCAAGCTGGTGAATCTTGAGGAGGTGCTGATGGGAAGCGTGGTTGGACCATCCCATTTGCTGTCTCTTCATGAGTTTGCTGAGCAGATTAACCTGGGCATCTTCCCAAAGCAAATATTGGTGTTACTCTGTCACGTGGACATGTGCCAGGAACTCCTTCCCTCTGGAGCCATCACTGCTGGCATACCAAGCCTTCACCCTCCCCCTCCCCATGGCCTTCACCTTCTCTTGCTTCTCTTGCCCACCCTCGGGTGATTTTTTTCCTCTGTTTGCCTGTACAACATCTTGCCATCCTTTGGGAAGAGGCTTCCCACTCTCCAGATGGCCTGGGCTGCAAATGGGCTCATTTGGGCTGGCAGCCCTCAGCCCTGGGCCAGTCTGGGCTGCTCTGACAGGAAGGTTGTGCCCTTGTATCCTCCTGACTCCATCATTTCCTTAGGGTGCCTCACAAGATTCTGGACTCCCACAAGCTCAGCCTTTCATTTAGGCCTTGTTCATGTTCTCTGAGAGCATCTTGAGGGTTTTGTTTGTATTTCCTTGTAGTGTGAGGTGCTGATTAGTGCAGGATGCTGGACAAGTTTGGGACAGCAAAAAGGCTTTGGCTGCAACCTGCATTGTCCAGAAAATGCTGTTACCTGCCATCCAAGGGGAGCCTTTGATCTGCCTCTTGGATATCTGGGACCAGCCAGCCCCAGGCTGGGGATGGCAAATAAACCAGAGATGGAGAAAGGACAGAGAGTGCCTGTTCCCTCACCATCAACAGTGAGATATGACTTTCTTACCTGGCACTCGTCAGGTGATGAATCAGTTCTGTCTCTATCAGATCTGGATGAGCCACTCTGGGAGCCTTGGGAAAGCCCATGTTTGCTCCAGTGAAGAGCTCCAGCTTAGTCATAAAGCAGGAGTATTTATGATTATGGCACTGATCTTAATCACAGAGGGTTCATGATGTCCCCAGATGATTTGTGGAAGAAATACTTCACCTTGGCGTGTAATTTCCCTTTACAGCAGGTTTTTGAAAGCCAGGCCCACTTGCTTGAAATATGCTGAGTGACTTCTTGCTTTAGAAAGAAGAGCTGATATTATCGTTGCTGAGGCGGGAAGGGAAAGCACAGGGGAAAAAAGGACATTTTAATACTGAAGTGGGTTGTTGTTGCTGCTGCTGCTGTTGTTCTTCCCAAAGAGCTGATGGCAAAAGTGGAGAGAATGAGATAGAAGGGAGTGGGCTTTTTGATTTTTTTCTTTGCTATCCTGTCTCTGCTTTTGACACCTGCTGCTGACCAGAGTTTAAGTCAGAGTGCGGGCTCAGAGTCTGAGCACAAACCATTGCATTGCAGATTCACACACTCAGACCAACCCTTCCCTTCCCTGACACAATCACCGAGCAAGAGAGCTCAGCCACTACCTTCTCTAAATGGGCAAGACAGCCAACGAGAAGTGGGGGGAAACTGAGGCAAGAGGTGGAAAACAATAGATCTGAGGGTCTCAGGTGTGACAGAGGCTGTAGGAACAACGCCTGACTCCTGATATCAATTACTCAGTGCTGGTTGTGCCATCTGCCTTGTCTCCACGCAGATCTGCTCTGATCTAGGGAGTAGTTTTCATGTTGCTGTTTCTGTACAAGGATAGGATGCTGGAGTAGCCTGCTCGAGTTGATGGGATAAAGGAATAAATCTTTTATTTCTGCCTTTTTCTCAAAGACGAACATTATCTTGTTCCAGGCCTTGTGAGGGTTTTAGCTTTGTGTAAGGGAAAAAAAAAGGGGGGAAAAATGGCAAAAGCCAAAAGCAAGCCTAGATAACAAATCTATTATTCACCAGGTTTAACAGATACATAATCATTTAATTACCTTGAAGGAGGTTTTCATCTTTCCCTGCTCAGCCGACATGTGCGTGCGTGTGTTTTTTCTTCCTCCCCCAAACAAGCCTTTCATTAAAAGGATTTTCATCTGCTGCCTAAAAAGGGAAGAGAAGAAAAGATCTCGCGCCGAGGTGTTTTATGTGGAGTTGTACGTGCTAATGACAGCAAAGCCCACATGAAAGGAACAACTGCTTCAAACATTCACTTGTCAGCAGCGATGGGGAGCCCTGCGAGCTGGAGAGCAGCTGCCAAGGAGCTTTGTGCAGGCTTTGCTCCTGCCCCGTGCCAAACCAAGAGCTGTCCTGGTGGCCTCCACCACCAGTCTGCTGATTTAGCTCTGCCTGGCTGCTGGTCCTGCTTGGGAAGGTGTTCACTGGGAAATGGGGGGGGAGTAAAGGGGAAAAAAGAAGGTAGAGAGTGATGAGGGCAGCTCAAGCTGGAGTGATGGACGTCGAAGAGGCATTTGGATAATGTCCTTA
Organism: Erpornis zantholeuca; assembly: GCA_013400515.1. Taxonomy (NCBI): domain Eukaryota; kingdom Metazoa; phylum Chordata; class Aves; order Passeriformes; family Timaliidae; genus Erpornis; species Erpornis zantholeuca. The sequence goes on from VZTN01024229.1 coordinate 161,326, forward strand.
ATGACAGGCTTTAAATTTTGGTCAGCTCTGAAGTGGTCAGGGAGTTGGGCAGTATGGTGGTTGTAGGTCCCTTTGGACTGAAAATACAGGATTTTATTATTTTCTGCTCTCTTAGGTCCCTTTGAACTGAAAATATTCTGTTCTATTCTATTCTATTCTATTCTATTCTATTCTATTCTATTCTCTCCCATCCCATCCCATCCCATCCCATCCCATCCCATCCCATCCCATCCCATCCCATCCCAATTTATTTGTATCAATGCCCATGTATCCTCATCATGGACTCCACAGTAAACTCTGCAGTGCCTTCCCCGTCCTGCTGCTCCCTCTCAGTGTGACTCAGAGAGAAGACTTTCCCCCAAGGTCTCCAAAACCCAGACAGGTTTCCAGGCCCTCCGAATGTCCTGTTCTGTGCCCTTTTCAAGGTGCAGAAGGAAGTCACGGCACCCACCTCCTCCCAAAATGTACCCCAGGGACTGTGGAGGGGACAGAGGACCTGCTGGGCCATCGGGTGAGCGTGGACAGCTCCTTGCTCCCTTGCATCAAAAACCCTCCTGGTGATGCATCTTCAGCTGTTGCTGTGGCAACTGCTCGGTTTCTGTCCCTCCTCTCCTCTTTCCAGCTTCACTTAACCCATCTAGAGAGGAGACTGCTGGAAGCCTCGGCACGGGGAGAGGAGAAAAACCCAACCCTGCTCAAAAGAAGGCATCTCTCCTTTCTCAGGGGCTGCAGGGACAGCTCCAGCGAGGCCAATCCCAGAGCTCCAAACCTGTTGCTGGCTTGTCAGCTATCCCCTCACTTACCCTGGCCCCTGTCTGTCATGGAGAGGAGGGTGTGAGGTGGAGTTTCTATGGCAACTGCAGTGCTGGAGCAGGCAGGGGCACGGCACCCACCCCGTGCAGGTGGGATCTGCACACATTTCGTGGCACCTGCGGCACAGGGGGTTGGTGTTTAGCATCTATCTCACTCTTAGGAGGGTTTCCAAGCACGTGGGATGGAGTTCAGCCTGCCCTGCATCACGTCCAGAGGAGGCAGAGGTAATCCAGGAGGAGGCTGCAGCTGATGGTTTGGATCCAGCTGTGCCTTGAGACTCCTGGTGGTTTGGCATTTCAGGCTGTGGCATTTCAGCCCCCATCCATCATTAGAGCCCTTTCCCAGAAAAGGAGATGTGCCCTGTACTGGCTACATCCTCTTCAGAGGGGGTGCTTCAGATAATAACGAGAGGAAATTAAACACAGAAATTGGAGGCTGGACAAAAAGCTTCCCCCTTGTTCACTGAGCCTTGTTAGAGCATGAAAATACTGCTGAGAGCCAGTGTCAGAGCCACAGGTTTTATTTCTGCAGATGAGAGTTTTATTAAAGACTCTGAGTTGTCTTGGACAAATTCACCTTTCTGTGCCCCTGATTCCCTCACACCCTCTGATTTGGGTAAGCATTTCCAGTTAATAGGTGCTTGTACCCTCCTTAGTTCCTGGAGCTGTGATCTCACAGTGGGAGCTGCCCATGAAAAGCCTTTGAGCATGTAGAAACAAATTAGATAATTTGCTGTTGTTTGCCAGTCACAGTGACTTGCACTGAGGTGAAGAAGTAGAAGATGTGTGTGAAGTGGCTTCTTCTGTTATTTTTGGGTATCTTTTGCCATCTCTAAGCCTTTCTGCCCTGCAGTCATCCAGCTGGTAACCTGTTCCATTTCTGCAGTAACTTTTAGCAGGGTTTCAGAGATTCATTGATTTGTAGAATCATAGACTGGTTTGGGTTGGAAAGGACCTTAAAGATAATCTCATTCCATCCCCTGCCATGGACAGGGACACCTTCCACTGCTCCAGGTTGCTCCAAGCCCTGTCCAACGTGGCCTTGGACACTCCCAGGGATGGAGCAGCCACAGCTCCTCTGGGCACCCTGTGCCAGGGCCTCACCACCCACAGAATAAGTAATTTCTTCTTAATATATATCTTAACTATTTAATATCAAATCTATTTCTGATAATTCTGGTGGTGGATCTGCAGGAAATATGTCCTGGTGCACAACAGCTCCATCCTGCCTCCCCTTGTTGAGACCTCGAACCAAACCACCAGAGGAACTGAGAAATGATGGGAAAAGGCTTTTCTTAGAGCAGTTCATTTTACCTTAATGCACATCTTGTTTTCTTAGAGCTCAGCCTCACCTTGTGAGTGACTAATCAATGACCTGCTCATGTGAATTCCAGGAGCAGCTCAGGGAGCTTGGTCAGAATGAGAGATACAAGAAACATCTGACACTCAGTACTGAGTCCCTGCTGCTTTTCATAACAGTTGGGCTGCTCATCTTTGTCATGCAGGATTATCTATCCCACAGGACAGAGTGATCTCAGAATGCAGCAGGGTAATGTTCATCTGTCCCTGACAACACAGCATCCTTGAAAAAACACTTGGAAGAGCTTATGTTGTTTAGAAAGCCTGCCTCAGTGCAGTGCCATTGTAATGCCTCAAGTGGCTACAGGGTTTTCTGGCTCTCTGGATATCTGTCAGGATCCCTGTGGCACCCCTCAGTCTGAGGGAGGAAGGACAGTTCCCCATTCAGACAGTCCAGGGTGATGTCTTGGCTCGGAAGCCGAAAGAATTTGCTTCTCCATGGTAGCATCAGCTGCATTCACTGCTTTGGGGCCTGGCCAAGGAGAAATATTCTCAGGATGTTGAGGCTGCAGAAAAGAGGTGAGGCTGGAATGTGTCTCCTGCCTTGCTTGGGGCATCTCCAGGAGGCTGAGCCCACACCCTCCTTCCCTGCCTTGTCTTTGAGCACGAGTCCATTTGCTTTGGCTTGGGTGTTATCTCATGCTGTCATGGATCTCGGGGAGGGGGAGGATGATAAGAGCCACGATATCGTGGTCCTGACCTTCCCACTGTGGAAGCCAAACTATGATGACTCCCTGGGCTTCTGTCCTGGTTTCTGAAGGAAGTGGGTTTGCATCAACGTGACCTCTGTGCAACCTCCTCTGTTCCCATCTGTTCCTCTGTCTCCTCCGTTCACTTCCAAACTCATTGGCCATTCTTGGCCTTGTTGGGCCAAAGTCTGGAGCTCTCAAAGTTTCAGAGAGTCTGGAGTTCTCAAGTTCCTACTGACTGTAAAAATGCTCAGCTTTAGGGGGGAAATAGCCTTTCGGTCCTCTCTCAGGAAGAAAGTGCTACAGCTTGGGCTCGGCCCTTGTTAGACCAAGAAATGCCCATGTGAGAGTGTTATGGCAATGCCTCCCAATTCTGAGGAATTCTTAGTTGAACAATGTTCCTTATGTGTGCAAAACCCATTTCTGGACATTGGTTAATAGTGAACTTTGTTGAGGAGTTACAGATCAATATCATTATGATAGAATCAGAATGATTTGGGTTGGAAGGGACTTTAAAAATCATCTAATTCAACCCCTCTGCCATGGGCAGGAACATACACGGGAAGTTCTCGTGAACTTCTGATAGAACTCCTTATAGAAGGACAGAAGGCTGCTGGGAAGGGTGCAGATTATACAGTCATAACTAGAGAAGGAATTAATTACTGTTTAATGAGCTGCCTGTGCTCGGCTCCATGCCTTCCACAGCTTTCCACAATCCAGTTTTCCCCTGTGAGTTATTCGGAAGAACTCTCTTACTTAACCAGGGTTTTCCTTTAGCAAATGACAGATTGTCCAAGTAAATTCGTGGTTTTCTTGCCTTCTGCACATGCACCACCTTCCTCAATGCACATATTCATATTATTTATGATTTCCAAACTCTGGGAACATCAGAACTGGGGCTGCTCACATGTCCTCAGCAGCCTCTTTCCAGTGAGCAGATGGACCTCATGACAAAACCATCGACTATTTTTGTCACTGGTGCACTCCCCTAATCCAGTGACCAGAAGGCTCCTGCTCTCTGGATCATTACTCCTCCTTCCGAGAGCGTGTCAAAGCAGCAAAGGGCTGAAAGAAAGCTAATGTTGTGTCTCTGTTTAAAAAGGATAAATGTGGCGCTTGGATAATTATGGCAGCCTGACCTTGATCCTCGTGAAATAATGGGCCAGCTAAGAAAGAGGCTATTAATAAAGAATTAAAGGAGGGTGAAATCGTTAATGTTCATCAGCAGCGATGTGTGGACTGACTTCAGAGGCAGGACAGTGCTGGGTTAGGATCCAGCTCTGGACAGACCTGGGTGGTTTCCCTGCGTGGCCTGGGGGGGNGCTGAAAGAAAGCTAATGTTGTGTCTCTGTTTAAAAAGGATAAATGTGGCGCTTGGATAATTATGGCAGCCTGACCTTGATCCTCGTGAAATAATGGGCCAGCTAAGAAAGAGGCTATTAATAAAGAATTAAAGGAGGGTGAAATCGTTAATGTTCATCAGCAGCGATGTGTGGACTGACTTCAGAGGCAGGACAGTGCTGGGTTAGGATCCAGCTGGCGTGGGCAGTGAGCTGTGGGAGGGGAGCTTGGTGGTCTTCATTTGGATCCTGCTCTTGAGCAGCATCGCTCATCACTCCCCAGCCCTCACAGCACCCAGGCCAGGGACCCAGGGCAGCTGAGCTGATCATCTCCTGTCCATCACCTGGAGCAGTTTTGGATATCCCATCCCTGGAAGTGTCCAAGGCCTGGTTGAAGCAACCTGGTCTAGTGGAAGGTGTCTCTGCCCATGGCAGTGATGCCACGATGATTTNACCAAACATGCTGGAGGCCTCATGGCTGGGGGCCAGACAGCCCTGGGTTATCCTGAGAAACCAAGGTCTTCCCTAGAACATCCTGAAAACTGAGATAGGCACATCCAGAGGGGAATCCCTTGGGATGGGGGCTTCACTTGAGCCTCTCATGGGGAATCTTTGATTGATGTGTTAATTTGCAAGGCCTGTAAGGTGTATATGTGATCTGCTGTGGGTGTGCATTTCAGCACACTCCACCTGGACAAAGTGGTGCACCTAAGGATCCTTAAATAAATACCAAGGTAAAAACCCCTTTTTCCCTTCACCATGTCTGGCTTTTAAGACCAGGGAAAGGCAACAGCAGGGGGTGGAACGAGATGATTTTTGATGTCCCTTCCAACCCAACTCATTTCATGATCTGCCGGTCTCCCTCCGGCTGTGGTATCTGTGCCTTAATCTGTGCGAGCCACCACTGGAACCTGCAGCTGCCAGGGTGCACAGGGCTAAAACAGGGCCAAATCTCTTAGCACAGAGCTAAAACGGGGCCAAATCTCTTAGCACAGAGCTAAAACAGGGCCAAACCTCTTAGCACAGAGCTAAAACGGGACCAAATCTCTTAGCACAGAGCTAAAACAGGGCCAAATCTCTTCCCTAGCCTGGCCACCAGCCTCCAGGCCAACCACCTTTTGTCAGGCACCAGAACCCCTCTCAGTGCCTGACAGAAGAGAGCTGGGGTTTGCCCCAGGGTGCACAGAAGACTCTTCACTAGAAAGGAGCCACCAGGAGTGACAGAGATGCAAGGACTTGATTATTCCTTTGTTGTCTCTGCAGATGTTTACACTTCCCATAAATCCTGTTGCTTTCTCCTCATCAGCTGCCTTTAAAGTTTTGGAGCATTTTCCTCGTGTATTATTACTTTTGCCGTGCCAATAAATAAGCACCCCATCAATCAAACTAACAACACTGTAAACTTAGGAGGTGCAGATAAAATATATGGCGCATTAAAAGATCCTTTGACCGGGTGAGCTTTTTTTCGGAGCATGCTTTGATTGCCGCTGGTGCCGATGTAAATTTGGGGGAAGTATATCCAGGAATTTATGGAGCTTGGATTCCTGCCTACAAGGCATTGACCTGATTCCACTTTATAACATAATAACGTTCCCCAGCACCGTTTGTGTAAATTTTAAATATAATTTTTACGACGCCAAGAATTAGTGGTGTAATAATGTAAACACAGCGTGGACTGTAACTCACCCCTTCTCCTCCTGCACTGGGGATGGAGAGCTCCTTGCTGCTTCCTCCTCCAGGTTGCCCAGGATCTGGGAAGAGTTAAAAAGGAACCAGCTTGTGAGCCCTGGAGCCCTGGGTTTGCAGCAGTGCAGGGTGGCTGCTAAAAAAGCCGAGGGTGGTGACCCCATGTGACGATGCAGAGGTGTGAGAGATGTCAGGCAACGAATTCCAGGCAGTCCTTGCTGCCTCTCATTTATAATCTTGCTTTTCTCCTGCTTTTCATCCAGGTGAAATCTGATTTCTCCAAAGTCAATGAAAGGTTAAGGGTTTTTTCTCTTTTTTGCCTGTTTTCCCTCTCCTTTTTCTCATTCCTTGGCTTCCTTTTGTTTCTGTTCCCTTGGTCTGTTTTTGTTTTGATAGGGTCGTTTTTTGTTTTTTTTTAATCTAGTTTAATTTACCGAGCATCCAGATGCTGTGGTCTAGATATCTCTATAAAAAACCCAATCCCTGCCTCTCAACTCTTACCCTCTTGACTTGATTACAGCAGAGTGGGCGGGTGACAAAGCCAGAGGGAACAGAGAGAAAACAGAACATTGCAGCTCGGCAGAGCAGATGAACAAAAGATGTATTTATTTACGTAATATCTGAGTAAATAACATTCTGAGTTTCATTTCTTATGGGGCCCCAAAGGGCCTGAGTGACTCAATCTTGGTCACTGCTTAGATTCACTTTACAGTCATTTTTTTTTTTCAGGCAAGATGGCTTGGATAAGGCACAAAGATGGTTGCTGGATGAGGGATATTGAGAGGAAAGTCTTAAAAATAAGACCCTAAAGTTGAGGGTAAAGAAATGGATTTTAATGGCAGAAGAAAAGGGGAACTGGATGCTTTGAGTAATGAAGGAATTAGTGGTGGAATGAAGTAATGAAGGAGTAATGAAGGAATTAGTGGTGTGTTCCTGAATGGAGGTGACTCCTACTCCTCTGGGAAAGGAAGGGTGAAAATCCATTGCCAAGGGCTGAGTTTGTCTGGCCAGTGGTGCCTGGAATGTCCTCAGCATTAGGCAAGCTTTGGTTTCCCTCCATAGCAAGTGGAGATCCAGCCGTTTCTACCAGGGACCACGAGGGAGGATTGTGAGGGAAAAGTTGGAATGTTTCTCTCCCCTGAGTGCTGTGTGTGACAAGAGATGCACAGGTGGAGATGAGTGAACTGGGACACCAGTAAAAGGTGGGGGCTGTTGATGGGTGGGGTGCTCATTGTATTAAACCTCCATGGATGAGTTCCCTGTTCCCGTGTGGAATGCCTATCGTCCAAAGCAGATAAAACTCCTTTTCTACTGGAAAGTGGAAAACACTTTGATGACCCTTTGGTTCATAGTCCTGACCAAAATCAGTACTGGAGAGTGGAACTGTGCAAAATGAGGTTGGAAGGAAACCTGTGCAGTATCACAAGGCTGTGGAATATCCCGACATGCCCTTTCCTGGGAGAGGAACTCGGGGAATTTGATCAGTCTCCAGCTTATACTGGGAAAGAGCACAGTGAAGCTTCCATGAAATCGTAGCTCTGGATGTATGAAGCACCATAAAGAAACCAAACTAATTAGCTCAGGGCTAGGACCACACGGCCTGGGAGAGCTCTCCTCGTTCTCTTTAGCAGCATCCTCATGATGGCTCTCACTGGAGACTGGCTCAGGCTCAGTTCTGATGAAGGCCATAACACACATGTGAGAGAAAAGGTCCTCATATTTCTGAGACTTTATTATTCCTGCAAGCTACAACAAAACACATTTGCAGGCACTCTATGAGGAGTTATAAATAAAGAAAATTAAACTACCATCGACCCTTTGAGTACAGCCCATTTTGTGCAGTGTTTTCACTGCAAAAGCTCTCTGAATTGGTAATTGGCAAAATTTTGGTGATGTGAGGTGTGCATCGCTGCTGATACCAGTAATTGGCAAGGGTGGAGGATATTATTTTAAATGGACTGACTAATTTGAAAGCATTCAAGAACTAGAATGGAGCTACACACACAAAATGAATCAACAATGATTCTCTGGGTGGGGAACCAGCTCCCCTTAGAGTCAGGCAAAAGGTTTAATTTATTATATGTCAAAAGCGAAAAGGATAGGATTGTGCCTGTCCTTGGTGCAGTTGTTGGCAGTCTGTGATTTCATTTCCCCTACATCCTGTGAAAACTTTATTTTTCCAACCCAGGTGATGTCCACAGCAAAGGAGGAGGGTGAAGAGAAAGTGACTCCACTGTAAAATGTCCAAGATAACTCTTTCTTACAGAGCCTCCTGCTTGGGTCTGCTCTGGGCAGGTTGATGTTTTCCCCTCAAAAACAGAAACCTGGCCAGGCACCCAAAGCTTGACAGAAGCTGCAAAATGAGTTCTGTGTTTGAATCTGAACCCAGAGCCTGGTCCAAGCTCTGAGGTTTTATGCAGTACATCACCCAATGAAATTGCCTTTTCCCCTCCCCGTTTCAATTAGAAAGAACATTAGGTCAATCAGATAAAGCCACATTGGGAGGATTTCCTCTTTATGGCGCTTGCCTCTTCAATTATCTATAATGAACTTCCTCACAGCACTGCAAAGCTTTTTATATGCAAACGAACCCTGTTTTGGGGCTGCCTCAATCACGGCTTGTTAATGAACTTGAAACAAGTGTTATCGGGAAGGTTACAGCACCAGCGGTGGAGGGGGACGGGATAAAGCCACACAAGAAAGACCAGGCTGAAGAGCTGGGATTGGCCTGCAGGTAACAGAGTGGACTATCTCCAACCTCCATCCCACAGCCCCCATCAGAGGCTTTTCCCTCTGACAGACATCAAGTGAAATGCCCACTCCTGGGGAACGGCTGCTCGGCAGCAGATAGGGCTTTCCCATCCTCCTGCCCCACTGATTCCCTCTGCCAGTGCATCTCTCTCTCAACTCCTGCAGCTGGGGAGAAAAAAAAAACAAAACATGGAGAGGCTGTTGCCAAGGTCTTTTCTTGTGCCAGGAGGGTGAGAGGGAGCTGAGGCAGAGGCCCCAGGATAAGGTGGGCAGGTGATGGGGAAGGGTCAGGGGGTGTTGAAGCCATATGGTATCTGTGTGTGGTATCTGCTGGTGTGATCAGCACTGAAAACTCTTTAATGTAGCCTAGGTCACCTCCTTCTTCTGCCCTTTGGGGTTTTTATAAGTCTTTGATCAGCCAGAGTATGAATTATGCCTCACTTTCTTGTGCTGAGTAGCTGCTGTGCTGTATGGTAGAACCATTGAACCCAAGGTTGGGAAGACTTTCCCAATGGTCAAGCCTTGTAGTTTACCAAGAAAAACACTTCTGTGACACTTGGACCCCTGTGTTTCAGCATTAGGAGTTGCCTGGAGAAGTTTCACATCAGTGAGAGCGGGGAGTGCTGGAACAGGGTGTAGTTCCTCAGTCCTCAACCCCCAAGGGTGCAGAGGGTGATAAAGTTCATCCCTGCATTGCAGTACCCCATGGGCTTTCCTCCTGCAACCCCTCCACCTTCCAGCTGGGTTAATGGGATGGCATATTGAGCCTTGGCAGCACACATCAGGCCAGGCCTTGTGGCCCGCTAGCTCAGGCAAAGAGCCACTGGATCCAAGGTGGTTCAGCTCCCCCCAGCTCCAGTGGCTGTGCTTGGCTGTCCTGGTTCTGGTGCCAGCCTGGGCAAGGCCAGTTGGACCCCATCAGTGAGTCTCAGTTACTTACACCATGAGCATCACCCTGTGAGTGCAGATAAAATATCATCTCTGAGACTCCTCGTTCTGGCACCCCCTTAGGACAGACCCTCTGACCTCCTTTGGGACTGTGGAAGATTTCTGGGCTCCCTGCAGGGTGGTTACAGGATTGTCTCCCTGCCCCTGGCCAGGAATGAGCTCACATCCTCCATGTGATGACTGCTGGCTCTTGGAATTCAGTCCCTGCTTGGTGTGACTACAGATGTTGCACGTCTAATCCATTTCTTTATCTCCCTAAGCTATTTGCTTCAGTGAGATGCTCCCACCATCTGCTCTAACAAGCTCCTGGGCTCTCAGTGACCCATGAATTCCACTTCTGAACCCTTCAGAACCTTTCCCTGCTTTCTGCCCAAATCAGTCATTTTCCTCTCACCCATACCTACAGTTCCCTGTCTGTGCTGGCACCAGTTGGACCTGGCTTTAACTTTGGGCAGGACCAGCAAAGGCTGCAGTAATTTCCTGAAGAGCTGCTATCTCCCCGGAATCCATGAAAGGGACATCTTGCAGTTGTCTGGCTGTGCTCTGAAGAAGCAGAGCATGGCCACTCTAACTAATTAAGCTGTGCTAATTAATGAGACTTTGAATGCAGCCACCTGTGAGGCAGCTTTGGGTGCCCAGAGCTCACCTGTGCAAGGGACCCACGAAGAGGAACTGCATTAACAACACCCACTTGGCCACGCTCCTTCTGTGAGCCAGTGGGAAACTTTTCCAGGGGATCTCCGTGCTTTGTGCAACAGCTGTTTCTTGGCAGATGGGTCCAGATCTCTGTCATGGATATTTTGTCCTCTTTTAAGCCAAAATAAACTCTCTGTTTAACATCCCTGACTGCGTAGGTTCCAACAGGTCTTGCTGGAGCTGTGTCTTTTGTGCAGTGGTGTGTTGGGAAGTGAGGAATTATGCTCAGATTTTTTGCTTTATTCACTTTTATCAGGGCATTGTGACAGGGTTAAATCCATGGAGGGAACGTGATTGCTTTTCCATTACCTGAATAAATGGAGCAGGTATTAAAAAGCACCAGAGGTGGCTTCCTTAGGTCCTGGAGGCTGAAATAAGCCAGGGAGATAGGAAAGGACCGTCTGTGAAAGCAATCCTTCCTCACCTGTTTATCTGAGCCTTCCCAGGAATGCTCCTTGAATAGCCCTGTAATAAACCACAGCCCAGGGAGCTGCAAAGGCTTCGTGATCAGGCAAACCGAGAAGGTTGGGAAGCACCACAGGACTCCACCTGGGGCTGGGAAACCTTCATGCTGACTCAGAGTGCTGTCTGCTCTCTCCCCAGGACTGTCCCCAGCTGCTGCAGGCCGAGAAGATCCTGGTGCCCGTGGAGGTGATCAAACCCATCACGCTGAAGGCCAAGAACCTGCCCCAGCCGCAGTCGGGCCAGCGTGGCTACGAGTGCATCCTGAGCATCCAGGGCAGCGAGCAGAGGGTGCCAGCCCTGAGGTTCAACAGCTCCAGCGTGCAGTGCCAGAACACCTCGGTGAGCAAGGGGCCACAGAGGGACAGGCGTGCCCACAGCGCTGTCCCCAGGGGAGCTGGGGTGGTGTCACCCCAGATTGATAAGGTAGACAAGCCTTTCTTATCTAATTGAGGGCGCTGGGGTTGTTTAGTCTGGAGAAGACAAGGTTTGAAGATCTCATTGCTTTCTACGACCACCTGGAGGTTGTGGTGAGGTTGGGGTCAGGCTCTGCTCCCAGGCAACCAGTGATAGGACAGGGGAAAATGGCCTCAGGTTGTGCCAGGGGAGGTTCAGGTTGGATGTTAGGAAAAAATTCTTTGCTGGAAGAGTGGTTAAGCATTGAAATAGGCTGAGGGCAGAGGTGGAGTCACCATCCCTGGAAGTGTTCGAAGGAGGTACAGACATGGCACTTCACAATGTGGTTTAGTGGGCACAGGGGATTTAGCTGAAGTTGATGATCTTAGAGGTCTTTTCCAGCTCTAATGATTCTTTGGTTCCAAACACAGTCAGGGAAAGGTTGGCTGGTAGCTCGAAGCTGCCCTTTTTTCTCCTTGGGCTGGCTGGTGCCACCACTCAGTTGTTGCTTCTGCCCCTGGCTGCCAGCATTTGGCTGGGCTGGAGCCCCTCAGCCATGACCCACAGGCATTCATATCAGCTTAACCTGCTCACATCCCCACAGCACCACACAAAGGGAGTCCACAGGGCCAGGTGGTCATGTTCAGCATGAGAGTGAAGGTTATTTCGGGGGAGTTTGATGATGGGACATTTAAAACCCTACATAAACAGTCTGACATGTGCCAGCATGTAATGGGTCAGAAAAAGGGTGAGGTCACAGGATCCCAGAATGGGTTGGGTTGGAAGGCACTGTAAAGATCATCCAGCTCCAACCTCCTGCATGGGCAGGGACACCTTGCCCTGGACCAGGTTGCTCCAAATCCCATCCAACCTGGCCTTAGGCAAGTCAAACCTTCCTGCAGCCCTCACATGCCCTTTGAGGAGCCTCTCTGGCTCTGCCCACCTCCACTTCCCCAGCTGCAGTGCAGGACCTGTGACCCTCCTTCCAGAGAACCTGTATGAGTCACAACAGTGCTGCTGATGCCTTCAATGGCTACCTGGAAACAGAGACTGGACAGAAATAAAGGAATAAAGGAGGGATTTATGTGAAAGGCCTTCAAAGGTTACACCCTGGGGGTCTGGAGGCTCCTGCCTCAGTGCATCCCAAGGTGGACAACAGGTCATGAGTTCTTCCCACTTTTATAGGTTTGGTCCATTAGCATATCAGCATCAATTCCCCAAGCAGAAGCCAGGCAAGGATGGAATTTGCCCAAGCTTGCCCCCCTGTCCCCAAGATTGTGGTTTGCAGTTGTTGGGCCTAGGAGGGTCTGGGTGTCCTTGGAGAGCTGGAGAGGCTTTGTTGTGTGTGTGTGAGCATGAGAGAACAGCACTGAACGAGCTCCAGGGAACTGCAGAGTGACACTGGGCAGGGCAGGGTTGGAAACATAGAAAAGTTAAAACCTAAGGCATCACTGTCACCACAGCAATGTCACCTTTAGGGACAAACACCATCACCTGCCAGCAGCCAGGAGCTGTGGCCATGTGCAATGGAGGCCTCTGCTTTTCCAGAGGTTTCTCCATGGAGATTCATGTCTCCAAGATATGCATTGAGTCATTTTCATTGCTGTGACTGTGAGATGATTTATTAGTCAAAGAGCTAATTGCAGGCTTTAACCACTTCGCTGCAGCTCTGCCACTCCACGCTGGGCAGTGCTTGTCACAACATATTCTGCTGCATTAAGCAGAGCTGAAGATTGCAGGCAGTTCACACATTTTACATCTGTTGCAAACAAGTGACTTCCCAATGATGCTCTTTTATTTGTTTCTTTGTCTCCCTCCCTTCCCTCTCTCCCAGCTTTTCATTACTGGTTAATGACCTGTGAGCATTCAGGTTTGAGGTTAAAAATGGAGGGACTGGGAAGTAAAGGAGGTATTGCACCTTTTTTTTTTTTTAAATATTATTTTAAAATGGTGGAAGCTAAAGGGGGAATTATATGGATGTGGGCAGAGATTTTATCTGTCCAAAGAGTCTCAGCAGGCAAGAGAGACCTTTAATGACCCTTTAGAGTCACGAATCCTCTGGCACACATAGGCATTAAGCATGAATTACCTCAGGATGGTTTCAAGCATAGCTGGGCTGAGCAGGAGAGTAACTTCAGCCAGCCTCAGCACCCAGCTTTGCAGAACCCAATAAAAGACTGGATTTGACAGGTAATGGTGATTGTTCCCACACTCCCTGCATGCTCCAAGAAGTTGCCAGTGGCTGGGATCAGAGAAGTGGGGTTTGATGGGTCCCCAGATGGATTTGCTCACAGGATGCCTGAGTGCTGTGACAGCACCATTTTGACTTTAATGTCTGTTTTCCTAAGCCAGAAGACTCAAGGCTCTGCCAGGGCTGCAGAGGGTGACAGGGCTGAGCCTCAGGCTCCTGCCAAGGCACTCCATGACCTCGCTGCTGAGTGCTTGTCCTGGGTTTGGTGGTGGCTCAAGTGGATATCTTTCTTCTCCAGGGAGAGAGGCTCATTTGGGAATAAAATTGACTCTTTTTTATTCTATTTCTGCCTCTTCTCTCCCTCTGCCCTCCCCTTTACTTCTCCATTGCTTTCCTCCCCTTTCCTTCTCTTTGCTTCCCTTGTCTTTCCTTTCCTCCCCTTTTTTTCCCCTTCCTTTTGAAGCAGCTTTGACTCTCTGATTTGAATTCTTTCTTCTTCTTTTTCTTCTTTTTTTTTTTTTTTTCCCTGAGAAATGTTATTTCATTGTTGCTCGGAATTTGCCAGACACCGAGAGAAAGAGATGTGGAAGGGAGAGCCAGACAAAAGAAAGCAACATTCAGAGAGATACAAAAAGGCAGCTGAAGAGAAGCCCTGGCTGTTGGAGCAGGTGGCAGAGGACACAGACAATAGGGAAGGAGTGCTGGAGCTCTGTCTCCATCAGGATTATTTCCTTCCCTGCCAGAATTAGCATTCAGGCTGGAGCCCCTGCGATACAATGAGCCTCTGCTCCGGGGGTCACCTGGCTTTGGAAAGAGCTGTCTGAGCCTGTTTGCAGATTGAACCAACCCCCTCTGACAGAGCCTTCTCGCTCAGCAGAGTTGCTGGAGGAGGCACTGAATGTAGCACCTGCATTGCAGGCTTGGAGAAGGTCCAAGGCAGGGTGGGAGGACGTGCTGTGATGGTGTGTCCCTGAAGGGATGCTGTCCTGCCAGCAGAGCTTTCTGTTGGTGCTGCATGCACCAGTCCTGGCTCATTTTCCAGCAGGACCCTCAAGATCTGCCCCCACCCATCTCACACCAGGTGCCCAGGAGCTCAAATTCGCCTCTTGCAGAAAAACTTTTGCAAAACGCAGGATTTTTCCTACTTTCACACAGGGTAGAATCAGGAAAAGAGCCTCAACTTTTGCTCTGCATTTCCTGATCCCTCAAGATTTACACCAGGGGTCAGAACCAGCTTAAACACCTTTTCTAAGTGGCTCCAGCTTCAGTTATAGATGCTCTAAGGACACCCAGGTGTGACCAGCCTGTCTGTCAGTAATGTCACATCCTGCACCGATGGTCCCTGGGTGCTCAGCCCAGTCAGGAGCCAGATCTGCCTCTCTCCCTGTCTTTCCCAGAGATATTTCATCTGATAACAGCAATAAGTCACCGCAGGCAGCACCAATCGGGACAATTATTGTTCTTGTCAAGTGGTTTGAGACTCTCAGCTCTGGGCTTTGTCCTCTGTCACACCACCCAAGGCATGCAATTATCACTCAGAGGGACTCTTCCTGCCCTTCCTTATTGCACTTGTGATAGCTCTGCCAACAACCCTGACACGGAGCCATGGGAGGGGATGGAAAGCAGGGGAGCTAAGGAGATATATCAATAAGTAAGTAAAAATGCCAGCAGGAATGGCTGAAATGGCTGGGTGTATCAGGGCAGAGAGCAATCTTCCCAGTGGGAAGCAGTGGGAGCCCCAGCACTCAAAATCAGCCCAAAATATCAGCCTTGGGCATGAGGAAGAGGGGGATGGGGAAGGATGACCCTCCTGAGCATGGCATTGATGCCTTAAATGGCTCCCTAGAAACAGAGACTAGACAGGAATAAAGGAATAAAGGAATAAAGGAGGGATTGATTGGAAAGGCCTTCAGAGGTACACTCTGGGCTCCAGAGGCTCCTGCCTCAGTGCATCCCAACATGGACAAGGACAGCTCCCGAGTTCTTCCCACTTGGATCTCAGCATCAATTCCCCAAGCAGAAGCCAGGCAAGGATGGAATTTGCCCAAGCTTGCCCCCCTGTCCCCAAGATTGTGGTTTGCAGTTGTTGGGCCTAGGAGGGTCTGGGTGTCCTTGGAGAGCTGGAGAGGCTTTGTTGTGTGTGTGTGAGCATGAGAGAACAGCACTGAACGAGCTCCAGGGAACTGCAGAGTGACACTGGGCAGGGCAGGACTGGAAACATAGAAAAGTTAAAACCTAAGGCATCACCATGCTCAGTGCCACTACCTGCTTCAGTGACTGCTCTCACATCCCTGCTTGGCTTCTGCCCACCCCTGGCCTTGGCACACCCCGAGCAGCAAAATCCCTGCTGGTGAATTTGTCCCGAATCCTTCACAGGTCTGTGTGCTGTGAGACCTGAGGTGGTGCAGCTGAAAGAGCTGCCTGGCTCAGGGATAGGAGAGAAGTCTGTTCCATTTGTCACCTCATTGCACTTCAGCAAGAGATCTCAGTGGCATTTGACTCCGTGGTGTGGCTCACAGTGAAGGGGGTGCTAAAAACAAAAAATCCAATAAAAAGCAGAGCTGAGAAAAAAATGAGGAGCTGTTCACAGAAATCTTGGGAAAACACAGTTATGGGTGGCCAAAGGACAAGCACAGGGCTATGAGCTGTGGAATCAGGGAATGGTTTGGGTTGGAAGGGATCTTAAAGATCATCTAGTTCCAAACCTCCCACCGGGAATGTCACCCTTGGGCATCCACTTCTCTCATTATTATTTATCTACATTTAAATTGAAAGAGAAACCCCAATAATCACATGGACTCTGTTGTCCTGGGTGATACCCAGGCATAAAAATTCAGTCCCAGCTCTGGGAAGCAAAGGATCCAAGGAAACAAAATGACTGTGAGCAAGAAGTTTCCTGCTTTTTTATGGCTGGAAAAGTGATGCAAAGAAAGATTAAATGATTTGCACAGGATCATGCAAGGGGTTTGGTGGCAGAGCCAGGTACAGGAATCAATCCCCAGGTTTGAGCTCTAATCACAAAAGTGGTGCCAGGGAAAACAGATCAACACTTAAATTCTGCTAAAATTCTGCAGAAGTTTCCCCACAATTGGACATGTTTGAGGAGCAAAGGGGAAATACCCTTAAACCACTCTGGATTTGTTGTCCTAAGTGTGCTCAATCACCAAAGGGCAGGATGCTGCAAGTGGTCAGGCATGGATATAGAATTGCACAAACTGCACGAGTGCCTGATACTACTGGAGAGTTTCAGAGGCAAAAAAAAAAAAAGGATTCTTGGGAGTTCCAAACATTGCTCCTGTGAATTCCAACCAGTTCTTTTAGCAGATTTTTGGCATTTCCTGAGGAGAACCACTCTGTGTTCCAGGCAGCACAGCCTTTGCTTCTCAGTTGGGTCCCCACATTACCCACAAAGTTCTGCTTTGATGAGATTATTGTGATTGGAATCCAGAGTGGTCAGACTTAGGGGTCACATTTACATCTTCTGGGATGTGTTGCCTGTGTTGGAGGGACTTGTGCCAGGAAAGGTGCAGAGACAAGCCCTGATGGTAGGAGCACTTCTCAGGAGGGTCTGGGAAGCTTTGCTCTCCTGGAGATCGATGCTCCAGCCCTTTCTTCTCCCCTGAAACACATTTCCATCTTCTTGTCACGGCTGAGCGAGTCCTTTTCAAAGGCTCCTGTTGAGTTCAGTGGGCTTTGAAGAGAGGTCACAGTGAGTGAGCAGCTCCTGTGGTCTGAGGAGGACAGAGGGAGCATTTCCTCGCCGTTCCTTTGTGAATTGCTCCATTTCGCTGCCCACGAAGCACTGGATGGGATCAGCGTGGGCATCCTCATCCCAGCCACCTCCATCCTTGGAGCTCTTCCATGGGGTTTATCCCCTCACATCCCTTTCCAGTTCTGGATCAAGCCTGCTGAGTTAAAAAGTCTAAAATGTGTCTGCCCCTGGTGCTGCAGACAGATAAGATCTAAAATCTCAACTGAGCTCCTGCTGCTGGCTCTGGGATCTTCTGTGGGAAGAAAGACTCCAGGGGATTCCAGCTGCCTGTGCCTTGGCAGCCCTGCCTAGGCTGTGCTTCCCATCCCAAAATTGGAATAGCTAAATCCCAAAACACACACGAGGCTCTGGTGAGGCAGAGCCCTTTCTAAGACCCATCTTCTGACTTTAGTCAGACTTTAGGAATGACCAGTTATTCCGTATATATCCCATTTTCCATTCCCAATCAGCGTTTTCAAAGTGCTGTGCAAAGCATGTGCTCCTGAGTGGCAGAAGTTTAATTGTTCACCACGTTTTAGGCACTCTCCCCCTCCTGTCTCCCCATCCTTGCTCTGGGATCAGTCAGTGGTGTGAGTCCAGACAGCTCTGCATCATCTTGAATCTTGCTGGCAGTGGCACCCAAAAGTGTCACAAAAATGCAAATCCCGAGTGAGACTGCAAAGGGCCTGGCTCACCTGGGCTGCTCTTTACCTCCATGGAAACCACGAATATCCATAAATTCCCCACAGCTGGATCATAAGCACAGCGTTTTGCAGATTGATGGCTAATTGTGTTTAGTCTGTGCAAAGAGAAATTACTGTGCAAGCAGCTCCCACTCTGCTGTAATGGACAGAAATCACCAGTTACCCTTTACTCTGCAATTACACAGCAATTAATGCACACAGGAAAGCCTACCTGTGCAGCTCACAGCTTTGGCATCTCTGTGGATAACCACAGTGGCACTTTAAGGGATGGGGGACTTGATGCCTTAGGTTTTAAATTTTATATTTTTCAAATCCTGCACTGCTAGTGTGACTCTGAAGTTACCTGGAGCTTGTTAAGTGCTGTTCTCTATGCTAAGAGAGACAGAACAAAACCTCTAACTCACTCTCCAAGGACACCCAGAACAAGAACTGAAAACCACAGTCTTGGGGAGAGGGGGGCAAGCTTGGGCAAATTCCATCCTTGCCTGGCTTCTGCTTGGGGAATTGATGCTGAGATCCAAGTGGGAAGAACTCGGGAGCTGTCCTTGTCCATGTTGGGATGCACTGAGGCAGGAGCCTCTGGAGCCCAGAGTGTACCTCTGAAGGCCTTTCCAATCAATCCCTCCTTTATTCCTTTATTCCTATCTGCTCTCTGTTTCTAGGTAGCCAGTTTTAGGCATCAGACTCTTCAGTGACTTTTTTTGGCCCAACCAAACCAGCTGGCTGAGTTATATTTGACCTCCTAGTGGGGAAGATATTTTCCTTTCCAAGTGGGACTTTGTCCTGCTGTAGATCCCAGTGCAGTGGGAGATTTCCTGCTCTCAGGAGGGTGGATCCTTACCTGCACTGTGGTCAGCAATAGTAGCAGACATGAAATGTTTCTCCCCTTCTTTGTTGTTCCCTTCTGTCCTTTAATCAGCCATCTCCTCTCCCACCATGAGGCTTTTGAAAGGCCTTTTGGTGGAGTGTGGGGTGGAAGCTGCTGCTGATGTCTTAAATGGCTACCCAGAAACAGAGACTGGACAGGAATAAAGGAATAAAGGAGGGATTGATTGGAAAGGCCTTCAGAGGTACACTCTGGGCTCCAGAGGCTCCTGCCTCAGTGCATCCCAACATGGACAAGGACAGCTCCCGAGTTCTTCCCACTTGATCTCAGCATCAATTCCCCAAGCAGAAGCCAGGCAAGGATGGAATTTGCCCAAGCTTGCCCCCCTGTCCCCAAGCTTGTGGTTTGCAGTTGTTGGGCCTAGGAGGGTCTGGGTGTCCTTGGAGAGCTGGAGAGGCTTTGCTGTGTGTGTGTGAGCATGAGAGAACAGCACTGAACGAGCTCCAGGGAAGTGCAGAGTGACACTGGGCAGGGCAGGGTTGGAAACATAGAAAAATTAAAACCTAAGGCATCAACAGGCAGCAGGGTGAGTCCTGGGTGAACTGGCTTGGGATAAATCAAAATCCAGTTGGAAAACAAAAGCACTCAGCACCACGAGGAGAGGCCTCTAGAGAGCAGCTTCCATTTCCTTCATTGGGGTCACCTCTGTGTACCTCACCTGCCCCTGACAAGTGTTTGTTTAACTCTGCCCAGCTCTGTCAGAAGTTTTTTTGCAGCTAAGACATATTTTCTGGAAACTGGATGCTCCTTGCTCCAGCTGAAGCCTTTCTGGTGCTGAGTAGGGAAAAGCAATTGCCTCCTGGGGTTTACATATGTAACAAACTCTATCTGATGAGAATTGTTTGGGTTTTGGCAGCAATGTGGCCAAATTGTTGATTTGCAGTCTGTTCATGATCTCCAGCAGTCCCCAGACCTGCAGCACTGCCCAGTCACTCTGATTTCAGTGCTGTTTTCACTGATTCCTCCTACTGGAACATAGCCCCCGATTTGCCAGCACTGAATTCCATTTGGTTGATTTTGGCCCAGTTCTACCATTTGTCAATGTTTGTTTTGAATTCTTAACCTTGCTGTTGGAGGTTCTTACACCCTCTCCAGGACAGGGTCATGAAATCATCCAAGTCAGTAGTGAAAATTCTGAGTGATTCCAGACTCAGGACAATATTCCTTTTGAAGCATCCTCCAAGCCTGACATGGAATTATCAGATTTTTTTTTTTTTTAATAGTTTTTGCATAAACCTTATCGTGGCCTTTNTGGAAAACAAAAGCACTCAGCACCACGAGGAGAGGCCTCCAGAGAGCAGCTTCCATTTCCTTCATTGGGGTCACCTCTGTTTACCTCGCCTGCCCTTGACAAGTGTTTGTTTAACTCTGCCCAGCTCTGTCAGAAGTTTTTTTGCAGCTAAGACATATTTTCTGGAAACTGGATGCCCCTTGCTCCAGCTGAAGCCTTTCTGGTGCTGAGTAGGGAAAAGCAATTGCCTCCTGGGGTTTACATATGTAACAAACTCTATCTGATGAGAATTGTTTGGGTTTTGGCAGCAATGTGGCCAAATTGTTGATTTGCAGTCTGTTCATGATCTCCAGCAGTCCCCAGACCTGCAGCACTGCCCAGTCACTCTGATTTCAGTGCTGTTTGCATTGATTCCTCCTACTGGAACACAGCCCCCGATTTGCCAGCACTGAATTTCATTTGGTTGATTTTGGCCCAGTTCTACCATTTGTCAATGTTTGTTTTGAATTCTTAACCTTGCTGTTGGAGGTTCTTACACCCTCTCCAGGACAGGGTCATGAAATCATCCAAGTCAGTAGTGAAAATTCTGAGTGATTCCAGACTCAGGACAATATTCCTTTTGAAGCATCCTCCAAGCCTGACATGGAATTATCAGAATTTTTTTTTTTTAAATAGTTTTTGCATAAACCTTATCGTGGCCTTTCTTAGGTCATATTTCTTTGGTTTGTTTATGGGGATCTCCTGTAGGATAGTAGCAAACACTCTCCTGAAATCAGGATAAATCACATCTGCTGCCTCCCCTTTATCCACAAAGTCATTAAGCCTGTCAAAAAGGAAATTAGATTGGGTTGACACAATTTGTTCTTGACAAATCTATGCTGGCTGATTTTTATCACCTTATTATCTCGCAGGTGCTTATAAATTGATTGTTTAATAATTTGATGTACTTTCTTTCTGGGAAGCCAAGTTAGGCTGACAGGTCTATAATTACACAGTGGCTCTGTTTTCCCCCTTTTCAAGGGGTTTTCCTGATTTTGAGACCTCACTCAGCTTCCAAAAGTTCTTCAAAACATCCCTAGTGTAGATAACTTCACGTACACACTCAGCACCTGTGGAATACACAGAGGAGGCACAGCTGGATGGAAGACCCAGAATGTGTGATTTAGACCTTAAATGTGCACCCAGCTTGGCAAAATACTTTTCAGAGCTGTGCTCAACACCTAAAAGGTGGATTTCCACCTCAAGGCCTATCACATGCAAGTGCACTTACATCATGGAGTATCTTTATGAGTGACAGGACAAGAGGGAATGGCTTTAGGGTGAAGAAAGGTTTAGATCAGATATTAGGAAGGAATTCTTGGCTGTGAGGCTCTGGTTTCCTAGAGAAGCTGTGGCTGCCCCTGGATCCCTGGCAGTGTCCAAGGCCAGGTTGGACATTGGGGCTTGGAGCATCCTGGGACAGTGGAAGGTGTCCCTGCCCATGGCAGGGGGTTGGAGCTGGGTGATCTTTAAGGTCCCTTCCACCCCCATTCTGGGATTCTGTGAATGTTCATCTCATGGATAAATGGGTTTTAGTGAGGGGTTTGAGATCCACAGCTTTGGGAGCATCCTGTGGCATTCTGGCAGGTGCTGCTGATTAGGGAGGTGAGCGACAGCTCCATTTCTCTTCTTCCCCACGCTCAGCACCACCTCTCTCCTCATCCCATCCCCTCCCCAACTCCAGGCACTCTGTAAGTCTGGGTTTGGGTTTTTTGTTCTTTTTTTCTTTCGGTTTAGTTTTGTTTTTTCCCTCTCCCACTTGTAGTACTCGTACGAGGGGATGGAGATTAACAGCCTGCCCGTGGAGCTGACGGTCGTGTGGAACGGGAATTTCAACATTGACAACCCGGCACAGAACAAAGGTAAAGAGTTATTTCAACTTGTCCTTGGAAGAGGTAACCTTAGCAACGGGCCCTGGCTCCCCACACTTAACAAAGCCGGCGCTGTCTCCCCGTTGCTGCCTGGCATTTGTTCTCTGCACTCTGCAAATTACCCATTTTGGAGTGCTCTGTGCGCCTCCCCCCAGCCCTCCAATTCTCTCCACTCCACCTGAGAAATGCGACTCTCCCTCCCACTTGTGTTGCTCTCCCTCTCCCTTCATCCTCGCTGCCTCCCCGCATCCTCGTGTCTGGGGTTCTCACGCCCCTCCTTCTCCTGCTTTTTTTCTCCCCCTCTTTATTTCTCCTGCAGTGATGCTCTTCGAGTTAACATGCCAGGAGAGCGGGCTCTCTGCTCAGAGGCAATTTAGTAATGAGCAGGGGGAGGCAGAGGGGAAGCAGGAAAGGCTGCAGCTCGCCAGTGGGAGAATTCTGAGCAAAATAAAATCATAATGGTAAAAAGAGGCCTGAAAACCACCTGTGTTCAGCCACCACTGATGGCACAGGTTTGATGTGCCCCTCGCAGGAGGGGCTGCACATCCAGCCACGACCCTGAGGCAGGCTGGGTTTTCCTGGAGGTGGGTGGTGCATTCCCATCTTCTTCTTCTTCCTTCTTGTCCTTCCACCCTGGAACCTTCCCCCTCAGGCCACCCCTCCCCTTGGCTGCTCTGCATTTGCAGCTCATACCTGCAGATTCTCTTCTTCTCACAGCACCACCTCTCGGGAATGTCTCCCTCCCTCTCTTCACCTTGTCTTGGGCACTTCCCACATCTTCTCCCACTCCATCTGTCCCCGTCAGGTGCTCCCATGGTGCTGTCACGCCGTTCCACACCCACCCTCATGCTGAGGGGTGGTGTGTGAGCTTCCCACCAACACCACATTGAAGCTGGAGAGCAACGCAGAAGGAAACTCTTCTCCCCATCCTGCCCTTCTCCCTCCCTGAGTGACAGAGTTCCTGCACCAAAAGCCCAAAACTTTGGCTTTTGAGGGTTGAATCTGCTCAGCAAACACAACAGGCTGGAGATTCCTGCCCAGCCCATGTTGAAATTGCCACCTTGCCTCTACTCTGAAGTTTTCTCCTGCTCTCCCAGCTGTGCCAAGGACAGAATTAATTTTCCTGGGCCCAAACAGTGCCATGGATTGTGACAACCTTTAAAAGTGTGGGTTGGAGGTCAGAATTTGGACACTTGGCCCAGTTCTGCTTAGTTTTTGTGCTACCATTATAAAATGAGCACCCCTGACAAAACATGGTCCACACTGAGAGTGTAAATGGTTTCCTTGGGCAGTACTGAGCTATCCCAGGTGATGTAGGAGTAAAACAAAGCTCATAATCATGTTTCAGGACTGTTTGTGCCAGTAACACAAACCAGACCAGAGGATGAACTCGAGAATCATCTCTGGCACAGGTCCTCCTTGGGTTATTCCAAGCCAAAATGTTGTAAATATTGACTAGGAAAACTCTGGGAAGCAGCACTGGCTGGATGATCGCAGCACAGATGAATGATTTGGAGATTATCATCATGTTTTTGGTCAGGACAAGAGTTTAGGCATGTGCCTGTGGAGATACCACATGGAGACAACACCACACTCCCATGAGGACACAGATCTGACCAAGATGCTTTGAGATGGGCTGGGCTGGGAGGTTGGAGTGCTAAACTGACCCAAACCTACTGAATCACCCACAGAGACACCCACTGGCAGCACCTCGAGCAGAACAACTCAGCAGATTTGAGGAAATCCAACAGAAAGTTAAGGAAAAGGAGGTATCCCACGAGGTCTGGAAAACTCTGTGCTTGACAGATGTTTTGCAGGCTTTTTGGGGTACTTTTGGGTGCTTATCTTGCACTCAGCCTGGGGAAATAAGGAGTTTCTGAGTTTTTCTTGCACTGGTCAATACTTGCTGACTTGTAGGGGAAAGGTATGGAGAGGCAGAGCTTTTCAGCACAAATATATCCAAAGTCTTTGAGCTTTGGGATTGTGTATAATGGGAACAACTGCTTTAGTCACCTGTGGACAGAGCAAAACAAAAGCACAGAGGGAAAAAGTCCCAGCATGCCCACAAATGCAGGGAAAAATAAAAAAAAAATATCTGAGAGCCTTGGTGCTGTCACCTTCATCTTCTGGGAGGAGAATTCTGCTATCAGCCCCCTGTGCAAGCCAGGCCTCAGTTTCTACATCTGTAAAATAAGGATAAATAACATGATCTCATTTCGTAGGAGGACTTCAATATTTTTAGGCTTTATTAGAAAAAGCTCTGAGTGCTTCTAATCACTTAACAGCCCAAAATGGAGCTAAGCATTAATCACTGCTGTCTGTATTAGAGTGGAGTCAGCTCAGTGCTTCAAAGTGGGAAGCAGACTGAATTTCTGGAGCAGAAGAAGGGGTTGTGAATCCCTGGAATCAGCCTCATAATGAGCCAGTGTGTGTTTACTGTTATCTCTAGGGATTTATGTCGAGTGGGAAACCTGAGTGGCATCACCTTTACACACAGTTCTGGGCAGTCTCACACCCAGGTTTAAGCTGTGGCTTGACCAGGTTTAGAAAAGTCCTTCAGGATGAAGTGCTGAGTTTGAGGCTGGTTGTCAGTGACACCTTGGGGCATTCAGTCTGTGAAAAAGGAAAGGACTGAGGCCAAATCGCTGCCCAGGCAGCATTTCCTCCAACCTCCCCTTTGTATCCCCTCACCCTGCTGAGAGCAGCACCCTCCCTTCTGCTCTCAGCTTCCAAAAACACCATCCACGAAGAACGAGCCAACAAGTTTAATTTCAAGAAGGACATTTGTGGGAGTCAAGAGAGGCCAGGAGGTCTTTCTTCCTCCCCCTGGGGCTGCCTTCATCCCGAGGGCACCCCAGGCTGGCCTGGATGTTGATCTGAGACCATGGGAAGGCTTGCCCTCAATCCTGGATGAGCTGAAAACACCCAAGAAGTGAGAAAAGCCTTTTGTTTTTGCAGCACGGAGAATTTAGTTATATATTTAGATTTTGTCCTATGTATTATATGGGCTCAAGATGGATACTTTTGGGTGTCGGTTTCTTCTTCTTCATCTTCTTCTCTTTCCTCTTTCTCTTCCCTTCCTCTGTGACACCAGTTCCTGTGGTGTGGTGGTTGGTGGAAAAAAGCTGGTATTGGAAAGACATATCAATAAGATGCAGGTTCACTGGTGTGAAAAAGAAAATAAGATACGTATTGTTTCTTGAATGGTTGTTAGTTAGATATAAAAGGTAGCTGCCTTTCAGCTGCCATTGCCTTTCTGCTCTTGTGCCCTGGGAGGACGCTGTCCTCCTAGGTTCTGATAAACTATAATAAACAACTCTGATACAGCAAAGAAGATGTCTCACTTCGTTCCTTTCAACATCATGGACTGAAGGAAGAGAGTCTCAAGGCCAGATAGCAGGGCAAACCCCTGCAGGGAGCCCGGCCTCCTCAGAACCCCTGTGGGGGGCAGAGGCTCTGACAGACATTCACATTTTTTCCCCCATCACTCACCCCTCTGCAGCCCAGAACACCTTCCCCTCTTGCTCCCACTGCCACCCCACCCTTCTCCTGTGCTGCCTGCATGTCTCAGCTGGTGTCTGTTTCTTGCTGTCCCTGCAGTTCACCTGTACAAGTGCGGGGCCATGCGGGACAGCTGCGGACTCTGCCTGAAAGCCGACCCCGATTTTGAGTGTGGCTGGTGCCAGGGACAGAACCAGTGCACGCTGAAGCAGCACTGCCCAGCCCAGGACAGCCAGTGGCTGGAGCTGTCCAGCACCAAGGGCAAGTGCACCAACCCCAAGATCACGGATGTAAGTCACGGATCTGCAAGAAGCTGGGGTGTTCCCTTTCCTTGGTTTGTTTTCCTGGGTTGGGGTTGGGGGTGGTGGTTGGGAGGTCAAGGCTGAGCTCTGCTGGGTCAGGAAAAGCCTCAGGTGCTCTGGGAGTGTGAGGCCATGGTGGCTTCAAAGGCAGGGACACAGTTTCATGTGTCCACAACCCAGGGGTCACCTTTGGTTAGCATCCAGAGCTGTCAGAATTCCCACATAATCCCCAACACAGGTTGCTGGAGCAACCTGAGCAACCCCAGAGCACCTGACCTGCCCAAAAAGGGCTGGCAGGTGTGACATCAAGCCTTGAGGAGACCCTGGCCTTCTAGAGGAGCAGCCAAAGGTGGGACAGGATGCTCTGGGACATATCTAAGGGTCGGTGTGAGGGTAGATCAAAGGAGCACAAAGGTCTCTTGGAGCAGCCTCTCTGGCCAGCCTGGCTGAGAAGGAGATGTTGAGTGATCTCAGAGAGGTTTGAGCTTTGCTGACAGGAGGTCAAGGAAGAGGGAAGGTGTAATTTATGTTTTCTGGCAGCATGACATGGACAAAGCCATGTCCAGAAAAAAAAAAACAAACCACTGACTCCAGCAGAGTTTGTTTGGTTTTGGGTTTTTTTTGTTTGTCCTGCCCCCAACTGATGTTGTGAGGTGAAAAAAATCGTCACAGAGCAAATCAAGCCCTCTAGAGTTGTCAGGTTTCTCCTTGGAAGGCTCAAGGTGGAGGCAGGAGGAAGCCTGGGCTGGGAAAAGTTGGGAAGTGTCCTATGGAGTGGTAAAAGGAGAACAAGGGCAAGGCTGGGGGAAGGACCTGCAGGAAAACATTTCCTATTGATTGTGCTGGCTGGGCCAAAGGAAGAGCTGGAGGAAAGGTTCCAAAAGGAAATAAGAGAATAGAAAGAACATAAAGACAAGGAGCAGAGGAAGGGAGAGGAGTAGGGGGGAGGCAAGTCAGGCCTGAAATCTGAAGAGATTTTTGTCTGCTGTCTTAGGGATGCCTTTGCTATAATGACAGGCACATTTTTTGGGTCACAGGGCAGGCAACAAGACAGACCTGAGCCTTGGAAATGAGAGCTCCATCCTTTCCAGCTGCCTCCTGCCTTGAGCATCCCTCAGTCCCCAAGCCTTGCTCAACACGAGCAGCCTTCCCAAGTGACTTACAAATGGGAAAAGTCAGGAGGGAAACAGGAGAGGGAATATAAGGGGAAATGCAAAACAAAGCAAAATCCAACCTCCTACTAATTCCTATTAGTAGGAATAATTAAGTGGGTTATTTTCCTAGAAAGCAAGGAAGGCTTTTTTAAGTTGTATTTGATTAAGATTCAAGAAGTGCCAGTGTCATTTACAAGCCCTAAGCCAATGTCTGTGACTGAATATTTTGGGAGAGCAAAGGCTGGGTTGGATCTGGTTTCTCCCAGATGTTACTGAAAATAACCCTTTTCGCTGTATTTTGATCTGTTTCCCTGTCATTCAGCAACTCTCAAAGCTCTCACTCAGTTGAACTGCTGCAGTTCAGCTCATTCTGATGTTTATGGCTTATTCTGGTGTTTCCAAGGTGAAGGTCTCTTCTTCTCTTGGATTTATCTGAGGCTGGTAATTTTTACCCCATCTGAAGCTCTGAAACCAAGCCCAGCCAGACAGAAAGGACAGCAGCAGCTGAAAATTCAACTTTGAGGCCTTGAAAATCACTTGGAGCTGGGGGGAAACTTTTTTTTCTTAAAAAAACATTTTCAGATTCTCAGATCTTGAAAAACATTGATAGAATTTGGTAAGGAGAATCTGGTGGATGACCAACCTAAAGCAGAAACCCAAAACACAAGGAGCTGGGCATGCAGAGGTTCTCAAGGTCCACCCACACTTCTCTGCCATACTTTGACCCCAGCCCTGCATCTCCAGCCTCTTTTTGAAAAGCCTCCACCTTTTGAATCCTCTTTTTGAAGGATTTTTGAGCCTCCTCTTTTTGAATCCCCCACCCTACAGCTCCAGAGGGGCCGAGCTTCAAATTCTGATGGCATTTCCTCCAACAACTCCCCCCGAGCTCGAGCAGATCATTGTGAAACATTCCACACCTCCTTTATCTTCCTAAATAGCTCTTGGACAGCCTTTTCCTGAGCCATTAGCATGGAAGTAATCTCGAGTGACTTGGATGTGTATTGCAGCTAATGGGCAGGTCTGGAGCTGTGGGGTGGGAGCATCCAGAGCCTGGAGAGGAGCCAGGGCTGGAGCTCTGCAGGGAAGAGGAGGAACAGCAACACTCACACTCACAGGGGCACTCAGAGCCCCTCCAGCGCTGATCTCCCCATCCCTGCACCGACTCTGGTGTTTTTACAGAGCCACTCAGGGAAATTAAAGGGCTTAGAGACTTCCCTGAGCCACAAGAAGCTCCTTTAGGAGTGACCAGCAGCTGATTGTGAGCAGAGGGTGGAAATTGGGGTGCAGCTCTGGGTCTTCCAGAGGGAGCTGAGGCTTTCTGGCAGATTTTGTTTCCCTGCCTGGGTTTTCCTCTCCAAAACTGGCAGGTTATGTTTCATGTTTTTTCACCTGGGATAGGAACAGGCTCCTTCTTTCCTGCTGAGAAAACAGCCTGGTAACAGCTTCCTCTTGGGTGAATCTATGGTAGAGCTGTGAAATAAGGTTAAAAAATTCCCCATGTGCTCCTGAGAGAATCCCAGGCCCTCACTGTTAAGGAAATAAGTGGGTTTTGAAGCTGGCCTTTACAAATTAAATATTGCCCAGGGAGGGATTCGATGGTGCTGTGCTGGCTTTGCTCTGGGAAGTTTCCTCTTGATGCTTTTTGAGTCACAGCAAGAATTTTTTTGAACTCCCATGCTTTAGACAGATATGGAAGGAGGGGGATCACGTTTGCAATGAGGTTTTTTTGTGACTTCTACAGTGAAAATTTGGTCTCAAACTCACCCCTGTTTCTGAAAAAATGGCATTTCTAGCAAGGTGTTCCTTTTCACCACTACACCTCCTTTATCTTAGGGTAAAAACATCAGTCACATGAGGAATAAGAATCCTCTTTTGGCTGGCTATGAGATGTGCTGACCAAGTTAGTGAGCTCTTTAAATTATAAGTGAGCTCTAATTAACCACAGACCTACCTTACCTGACACCTACCTTCCCAGAGCACATGAAAACCATCTGATGGCAAATTTAATACCACAAAACAGAACCAAAATACTCCATTGGGAGCTCAGTTCTCTTACCAAGCATGTCTAGTACACAGAAATAAAAGCAAGACATGGGAATTTTTGTTTATGTTTCTTTTTTCCTTTTGAGAACATGTTAGGTTGCACTTGGTGTGGGGATTTATTCCACCCTTCTGGCATCATTTAATAGGGTGTTTTATCAGGAAAGGATTAACTGACATCAGCAAAATAAGGGTTTCAAAAAGGAAACTTTGCTCGAGTAGATATTTATTGATGATTTGGAATAAAAATATTTGGGAAATAACGTTTTTGGACAACAGTACAAGTTTTCAATGTCAAGTCTCCAACTGAAAACATCAGTATTAGTTGCTCCTAGAATAGAAATTTCATTTTCATTCTCATATTTTAGGACACCTTCCTCGTTTCCTGGAAAATAACCACAAATAGTTCCTTATTCCTCTTTCTTTCTTTCTTTCTTTCTTTCTTTCTTTCTTTCTTTCTTTCTTTCTTTCTTTCTTTCTTTCTTTCTTTCTTTCTTTCTTTCTTTCTTTCTTTCTTTCTTTCTTTCTTTCTTTCTTTCTTTCTTTCTTTCTTTCTTTCTTTCTTTCTTTCTTTCTTTCTTTCTTTCTTTCTTTCTTTCTTTCTTTCTTTCTTTCTTTCTTTCTTTCTTTCTTTCNATCACCACACACCATCCAAAGGTCAAATCTTCAGTCAACCCAAATAATAATTTCAACTGTCAAGTTCAAGAATGTTGTGCTAGTTTCATTTTAGGACTTCAGTATCTTGTTGATTTTGTTGTCTTGAGTGGTGTTTGTTTGGATTTTGGACCTGAGATGGGCCTGCTGCAGGGATCTTGTGCTGTAGATGTTGTGACTGAGGCAGAGAACCCTAGGCTCCAAGCTCTGGGCTGTGATCATCTGTGTTATTAATTTATAAACCTCTGCTGGTTCCCTGTAGAGTCAGAGCAAGGATACATTCACTGAGGAGGTGGTTCATGGTGATGATGTCTTAAATGGCTCCCTAGAAACAGAGAGCAGATAGGGATAAAGGAATAAAGGAGGGATTGATTGGAAAGGCCTTCAGAGGTACACTCTGGGCTCCAGAGGCTCCTGCCTCAGTGCATCCCAACATGGACAAGGACAGCTCCCGAGTTCTTCCCACTTGGATCTCAGCATCAATTCCCCAAGCAGAAGCCAGGCAAGGATGGAATTTGCCCAAGCTTGCCCCCCTGTCCCCAAGATTGTGGTTTGCAGTTGTTGGGCCTAGGAGGGTCTGGGTGTCCTTGGAGAGCTGGAGAGGCTTTGTTGTGTGTGTGTGAGCATGAGAGAACAGCACTGAACGAGCTCCAGGGAACTGCAGAGTGACACTGGGCAGGGCAGGGCTGGAAAAATATAAAAGTTAAAACCTAAGGCATTATTGGCACCTAAAATTAAATATCCCCTAATGGTGCCTGACTCTCTCTCCTTTTACTAAGGAGGGGCCTTCTCAAAATTGCCCTTTGGGTGGGAATTACACCATCCCCAGTGCCAGGCTCCGTGCTGGGAAATGGTTGGGAGCAACTCTGCTCACGCCAATGCCTCACCTTTCCCTGCCAGCCCAACTGCTGCTGCAGGGCATCACTGTGTTGCCTTTTCCTGGTCTTAAAATTAAAACCAAAACATGGTTTATGGGGAAAAGGGGTTTTTACCTTGGTATTTATTTCAGGATCTTTGGGTGCAGCACTTGGTCCAGGTGAAATGCCCTGAAAATGCATGCACACCCTCACACCAAAATACACACAGTTATAGGGATTGCAAAACTATCTTATTTATCAAAGATCCCCAGTGAGAGGCTCAAGTGAACTCCTCGTTCTGCGGAACCTTCCCCCCTCAATGGGTCTATCTCAGTTTATAAAAATCTGTTTTGGAGAGGATTTTGGTGCCTGGGGCTCCCAGGATGTTTGCTCTCCTGGTTTAACAGTGCCATGGGTCTGAGCTGAGTTATCAGCCTTGGGAAGTTACAAGTGTGTGGGGTAAAAGCACTAAGAATACATAAATCTATATAAAAGAGTATGTAAGAGGGGTACAAAAGAAAAAGGAAAAACTCATTCTGGCATTGCTGCCAGCCCCAGATTCCCACCTGGCAGGGCCAGGGCCCAGTGGGTACAGACCTGAGACAGGGAATTCCTGTTGGCTCACTGCAGAGAGAGCAGTGCCAGCGATCTGCACTGGGGGATGGCAGCCTTGGCATCCTGAGAGGGTGGCAGGGAGTGCTGAGGGAAGTATTTGAACCCCTTTCAAGCAGGCAGGTGCGTGGCAAAGTGGGCACAGCGAGCAGCAGGGAGGGCAGCAGGGAGATAACTAAGGGCCAGCCCAGGCATTCCAGTGTTGTTCCAATGCTCAGGACACAGTTCCAGTGCTGATTCCCACCTGGCTCTGAAAAAAAGGTGATGGAGCAAGATCCTGTGAGGGTCTGGTGGAGGGCCAGGCTGGGATGCAAACATCATTCCAGCAGGCACCAGGTTGGTTGGGATGGTTGCTCATCTCCTCCTGGGGCTGAGAGGCTTCCTGCTCCCCAAATAATCTGTGCCTGCTCCCTGCCTGCCCTTCCAATGGCCCCAGCTCTCCCATGAGGGAAGCTGGAGCTCTTTCAGGAAAAGATGTTGGCACAGAGCAGCTGCTGCTGCTGTCTCAGTCACCACCCACCTTCTCCTAAGCCAACACCCTGTTCCTGCTGTGGCTTGGCTGGTTTTATTCCAGGTGGACACTTTTAGCTGAGTTTCTGGTGCATGACCATTACCTACCTCTAGAAGAGATCAAAACCTCCATGTGCATTGGGAATTCAGGATTTCAAGTGACTGGCTCAGCCCTTTACGTCCTTGTCTTGTTCTTTCTCCCACTTCCCTCTGCCACGTCCCTCTCCTGCCTTTCTATGGCTCACATCTACAAAGTGCAGAGCTCAGCTGCAGCACCACAAACCCCTGCTCCTGACTAGAAAACATCTCCTACTCAACTCTGTATGTTTTGCAAGTAGTCAAAAGAGAGAAAATGAGATCTGGGGCAGAATTCTGCATACTCTGAGTATCTGAAGCAGGTTTGTTCCCTCACTTGTTCAGCATTTATAATTACGAGCGTCCCCAGTGATCCCAAAAAAGTTCTTTAAGCTGAGAGGATTCTGGTGCCTGCTTTGATGGCTCTCCTTTCTCCTGCCTTGTTTCCCCAGATCAACCCTGTGACAGGCCCTCGTGAGGGAGGCACCAAAGTGACCATCCGTGGGGAGAACCTGGGGCTGGAATTCCGGGATATCGCGTCCCACGTCAAAGTGGCCGGAGTGGAGTGCAAGCCTCTGGTGGAAGGCTACATCCCAGCAGAGCAGTAAGTGTGGCAGAGCAAAGGCCACAGCACACCTGATAACATTTCTACCCCTAGGGCTGCCCAGGGGATCCATTCCAACCTGGGAATTGAGGAGTGGGAGAGGAATGTTCCTCACGTACAGCTCGGGATAATCCATTTGTTTAATAATCCGTTTGTTTAATAATCCACTTATTTAATAATCCACTTATTTAATAATCCATTTATTACTGTGTTTGGATTGCGTGTTTAGGTGATCCTCATGGCAAATGCCCTAAAGTTATCCTGTTTTTTGCCAAGCAGTCACCCCAAGGTGTTCAATTCCAGTCTGGAAAATCCTGAAAAGCCTCATGCTAAGGGCAGGAGTGATCATTAAACCTCAGAGCTGCCTCCACCACTCCAGGCTGGAATTCAGAGGGATGGAGCCAGATCCCAGCCCAGCATTTCTCTGTGTATTTAAGTGCATTTACACCACCTCAGTGTCCCAGCAGCCACCACTTTCTAAAGAGTAACTTAGTCCACCATTTGGATTCTGCATGGGACAGGAGAGGGTGGGTTCATCTACAGTCCATCCCCCAGCACTGTGGGCTCTTTGCTCCAATTCCACCTTACCAGCACCACCAAGCCAGCCCTCAAACTCTGCTCCTGGTTGGTGTTTTCCCCTCAGGATTGTGTGTGAGATGGGGGAGGCCAAGCCCAGCCAGCACGCCGGATTCGTGGAAATCTGCGTGGCCGAGTGCAAGCCAGAATTCATGGCCAGGTCTTCACAACTCTACTACTTCATGGTAAGTTCCTGAAAAAAAGTTCTGCTTGGCCCTGAGTTTTTTGGCCTTGGGCCCCTTTGCTGCCTCTGTCCATTGTCCTTCACCACGCTGAGCCTCCGAGCTCTTCGCTGCCATTCTGGGTGCACCAAATTGCTCATTCCATTTCCTCTCAACATCTTGTTCTGAGCAAAAATAGCCAGTTCTAATTAAAGTTTTAACAACCTAATAATAGTCCAGATTATTAGTCCAGTTACAGTTCCATGCCGCCGCGGCCCAAATTAGTACAGAAAATTCTCATTAATAGTTAAAAGTGCTGTACAGGAAAGAAGAAAAAAGAGCTAAAAAAGGGAAAAACCTCCCTAGTATCTTATTTTTTTGGGGTGTGATGCTCTTGCTGCCAACACCCCTCTGGCTGGAGCCACCAGTGCACTCCAGAAGGAACTTGGGGGTTACCACTACTCATTACCACCCCAAGATCTTCGTGAGCAACATGTGTGTGATGCTCATGGTGGAGTTCCTTTCTCCTCACTCTTGGATTCCCCCAGGTGTTTCTTCATCCCCTCCATGCCAGGAGCACTGAGATCAGGACAGATCCAGCTCAGGCTGCTGGTGAGCTGTAGGATGTGACTGGGGCCCAGTGCTGGTGGGCAAATATTTTGGATACTCTGTGATGAAATGAGAGACACCTGCAAGCTTGAGCTTCAGTTCAAGTGCAAACACGTGTTGTACACTCGGCCTGGGCTTTTTTCCTCCCTTCTGATGATGTTCCTTGTCCAAGAGACCTGATTATTCCTCTAAGGCCCCTTGCTGGGGACATGCAAGTGTTGTCTGGCATTGATCTGTGCAGATCTGTGCAGGTTTGAGATGAGAGGGTCCCTTTGTTCCCATCAAAAGCTCTCGACTCCTACAAGGGAATGGGTCTCTTCTGAAATTATTCACATGCCTGAGCATTTCTTTATGGTAAAGGGAACTCGTAATGAATGCAAATGTCTTGGGTTCCCCCCTCGAGCTACAGAAATCTCTCTGTTCTCTGCATTTTCCAATGTCACTCAGGTGTTGCGGTGGCAGGGGCAGAGAAACACCTCGAGAGAAAGCCCCTACCAGGCAGCCAGAAGGGCTCTTTCCAGGACATTACACTTGAACGTGTCACCTTTGCTACTCCTGGAATTACTGCCTGGGTTTCTATCATCCGTGTCCATCTGTGACAGCTTTTCCCTCCGCCTGCCGCCTGCCAGGGCACGAGCACCGAGTCACCAGGGCTTTCTCTGCTGAATACCTCCATGCCTTTGTGCTAGACAAAAATAAAACCACCCCAAAGATGCAGACACTCTCCATCCTGCCTGTCACATCCCCTCTCCCGTGTCCAGCGCTCTCACAGTGGGAGCTGTGTTTTTTTGGCTCCCTCGGATTTTCCTGCCAGGGGGGCAGAGATGCTGTTGCAGGAATCTCGACGTGCCTTGGCATCCTGCAGAGGTGCGTGGCAGCTTGAAGGGAAAGAAGATGTTTGAAAACCAAGGAAGGGGCATCTCCTGGGGGATAAGTGCCACTTCCTGACTCATAGCAAATCTTCTGGAAAATTGCTTTTCGAGAGTTTTGAAGGAAAACTTGGTCAAAGTTGGCCAATAAGCTCAGCCTTCCCCTGTCCTGCAAGAATTGGAAGAGCTGATGGTTTGGACACGACAGAATATTTAATTTCAGTGTTTTAAGAAAGAGGTGGCTTATTTTAGAGAAGCCAGAACACTTCTTCTCCACCTTTCTAACCAGAACTTCTAAATTCAAATAGCTGCTCATTTGTTTTAAACTCATCTGTGATCAAAACCTGCAAATTGCATTAGAAAGTACAATAAGCCAAGGGGGAAACAAAGCTGAAATGAAATTTATGATGATCTAAATGAATTTTTTTTTTTATAGTTATTCATTTTCTTGCTGTGATTACTGCCCCAGTCTTTCAATGGAAAAAAATATTGCATTCATTTCTCAATTCAGGTGCTGAAGAAAGTTCACCTTTATTCTGGGATGAAAATATTGTGTCTCAGTGCAGGTCCTGTGGGCTACTCTACATTTCTTCTGTGGCTTCTCCTAAAATCTTTGTTTTGGAGAGCATTTCCCACCCATCCCTTTCATTTTTTTTCCCCTCTTGCTGCTACTGCAGAAGCTCTAGAAAGGAAAGGTGCACAAGCTGTGTTTGAGTCACATCTTGCTCTTCCCATGTTCCTAGGAGGAGTGGAATGGGAACCAAGGTCTTGACGAGCTCCATGGGGTCAGTTTAGACCCAGCTCTGATGATACTCCTCTGTGGAAAACCTGTGTGCAGGAGATGCTGGAGGAAAGAAATGGTTGGGGAGCTGAGGAAAGTAGGTAAAATCCTAGAGAGATGCCCAAAGTTTCCTGTCCTCTTTCCCTCGTTGCCACTCTCCAGCCTATCACCCATCCACAAGACTCTCTTTGCATTTCCCACTGCCTTCCACCAGCGAGGAAATGGTGAACAGTCTAGAGTCTTGCTGTGAATGTGCTGTGCAATATTTATGAAGGCCACTGTGAATAATTAATGGTTGATCACCACTCTGAAAGCTGAGCCACAAGCCCATTTGTAAGATTGGCCTGAGACACGGCAGTGCTGTGCCAAGGAACATTCCTGGTGAGGCCTGTGAGGATCCTCAGGAAGCTGTGGCTGCTTTATCTGCTGTTGGAGTCCAGGAAAGCTTTTCCTGTTCCTTTGAGGGGTGCCAGACCCCACCGTGGGTGCCCTGAGGGAACACAGCCTTTGATCTGAACCCCTGAAAAAAGCTCCCAACACTCTTGGATGAATTGAAAGCATCCAGAGTGTGAGATTGTAGTTTAGCTTATCACAAAGTGAAAAATCATAGTATTGGGGTTTTGTAGGGTAAAGGTGAATGGGGGCAACATAGAAAATTCAAGGCGGTGACCCTGAGTCTTCATTTCTTCTCCTCCATTTCTGCTGCGAAGTGAGCACGAGGTAATTAGTGGGAAGAATTTGAAGTAGGAGAAACATTTTAGCAAGAATTAATAGCTATTGGCACATTATTGAAAGTATCATACATTGGAACTTGGTAATTGGTATTGGAATTGGGTAATTGGTATTGGAATTGGGTAAAAAGTCTTAAAAACAATCTACACTCGAAGTCTTGTGACCATTCTGCAGCGTGATTCTGGCAGTGCTAAACTCAAGCATGAGGGACACGCAGAAATTGAGATAAGAACTTAATAAACAACACGAGAAACTAAAGCTGCACTTGTGACTCCTTCTTTCCTAGTATAGGACCTTAAAAAAAATTCAAACTGCCCAGCCAGGGGCCACAGGCTCCTTCAGTCTACCCCAAGGAGAGGCAGGGAACACACCCAGGGGTGGGATAAAGGTCTTTTGGGTCTTTAACTTGAATGTTCCTCTATGAGTTTTGGATCAGGTACAACTGCAGTGCTGTTGTGTAGGTTTGGGCACCAAGGTGGCCATTCTCAACCCATTTTCTCCCAGGTGGGATTTCACCTCCCAGCATCAGCCATCGTGGTCAGCAGGAATTCACACTGGTGGGGGTGTCTGCCAATAAGGGAGTTGCTATCAGAGCTTGAGGTGGTACCCAAAATACAAAGGAGTAGCACTTGAAGTGCATCTTTTGCATTTCCATACTCTTCCTGCAGTTTTTATCCTGCTAATAGAGAATGGTAGAGAATATTCCCAGAAAATTACACTCCAGGCTTGGGGCAGCGTGGCTGGAAAGCTGCCCAGTGGAAAAGGACCTGGGAGTGATGGTCAGCAGTGGCTGAATGTGAGGCCAGGTGTGTCCAGGTGGCCAAGAAGCCAATGGCACATGGATTGTATCAGGAATAGTGTGGCCAGCAGGACCAGGGCAGTGCCCATCCCACTGCTGGGCTCTTCTGAGGCCCCACCTCAAATCCTGGATCCAGTTTTGGGCTCCTCAGGGAAGGGAACGGAGCTGGGAAGGGTCTGGAGCCCCAGGAGAGCTGAGGAGAAAGGAGCTCAGCCTGGAGAAAAGGAGGCTCAGGGGGGACCTTGTGGCTCTGCACAACTCCCTGACAGGAGGGGGTCAGGCTGTGCTTGCAGGGAACAGGGACAGGAGGAGAGGGAATGGCCTCAAGTTGTGTCAGGTTTATACTGGATATTGGGAAAATTCCTTCATGAAAAGGTTGTCGATCACTGGCACAGGCTGCCTGTGGAAGTGGTGGAATCATTGTCCCTGGAAGCATTCAAGAAACACACAAGTAGGTGTGGTGCTCAGAGATGTGCTTTAGTGGTGGATTTGGAAATGCTGGGTTAATGCTTGGACTTGCTGATCTTAGGGGTCTTTTCCAACCTCAAAAATTCCATGATTCTAAGCATAAAACCAGCTTCCAAACCAGCAGGTGAAAACTGGCCAGGTTTTAACACAAAAAGTGCCCAGCTCTGACAATAGATCCTTCTGCAGAGCTCTAAGTCTGATTTTCATGTTCTACCCTTCCTCCAAGAGCTGCATTTTGAATAGGAACAAAATGGAAAAATGGAAATCTTGCCGCTGTTTTTCAAAATGATTAAACCAGAGGGGCCTGGGAAGAGAGGTGGCTCTGTGTGTGAGAGTGGGAGCTGTGGTGTGTGTCAGGTGGCTTTATAAACATGGATTAATGGTCTCCAAAGCTCAATAAGGTGACTGCGTGATGTACCTGCTCGTTCAGAGGAGCTGAGAGCTTCAAGCACTTGTGTCATCATTCTTAAAGAGAGGGGGAAAGAAATAATCTTCATTTAAATGCATATAGTAGCTTTTCACTTGGGACTGAATGGAAAGTTTTTCTATTAAAATGCAAATGAAAGAATAAACTGTAACTCCAAATTTCCCCCTGAATATTGATGTCTCCTCTCTGCATTGTGGTAACAGGGTGATCTGTGCCTTCAGAGTGCGAGTATTTTATCTTGATTTGGGGAAGAAAGGGAGGGTGGCAGAGTAAGAAAAAGAGTTTTGAGATTTGGGGCCTCCAAAGGAATTGTGCCCCTTTTCAATATATTAACACAGAGCCGTGTTAGGCTCGGAAAAGAGGCTCAGAAAATGAGCAGGAAAAGGGAAAAGGTGTTCAGCAGTGCTGCTTTTGTGGCTGTGGGGTTTCAGAGGACACCTCGACAGGAGCACCACCACCACCATGTGTCAGTGCAGGACAGTTCGAGGCTGTCTCGACATCCAGGTCAAATAGGAAGATAAAGATTTAGGGTCATGTGTGGGGATTTTGCACCAGGGAAGGTTCAGGTTGGACATCAGGAGGAATTTCTTCATGGAAAGAGTTGCTGAACATTGGAATTCCACCAGGAGGTGATGGAGTCCCATCCCTAGAGGTGTTCAGAGAACAACTGGGTGTGCTCTGTTCTGGTTGTCAAGGTGGGGATTGGTCACGACTGGGATTCAATGACCCCAGAGGTCTTTTACCAACTCACTGATTCTGGGATCCTGTGTGGGAGAGGCAAGAATGAGCTCAGATGTTCTGCTGAGCCACAGACCTCCTCCATCCAAGGGGGAATGGCTTCCCACTGCCAGAGGGCAGGGTTAAATGGGATATTGGGAAGAAATTTTTCCCTGTGAGGGTTGTGAGGCCAGAGAAGCTGTGGC
The DNA here is from genome assembly GCA_013400515.1 of Erpornis zantholeuca. NCBI lineage: Eukaryota > Metazoa > Chordata > Aves > Passeriformes > Timaliidae > Erpornis > Erpornis zantholeuca. The sequence goes on from VZTN01024229.1 coordinate 199,792, forward strand.
TCCCCCATTCCTGGAAGTGTCCAAGGCCAGGCTGGACAGGGCTTGGAGCACCCTGGGATAGTGGGAGGTGTCCCTGCCCATGGCAGGGGATGGGACTGGATGATCTTTAAGGTCCCTTCCAACCCAAACCATTCTGTCATTCTAAGAATCAATAAAGTTGAGCTACCAAACAATTTTCATCATTCATGAGTTCCACAGTTTGGAGCTGGAGATTCCCCATGAAGATCCAATCAAACCAGTGCAACCATGACCTGAGTTATCCTGCAGAGCTGGTGTTGTGTGAGAGCAAAGAGACTCCTGAGCTGTGCCAGACAAGCAGTGGAGATGGGACTCAGGCGCTCCAGGCATGGAACTCTCCTTAGAGTATTTCTGAGTGGGTACAAGGGCAGATCTGATTTTGGAGGAGTGACAACAGACTGGGGTTGGGTCTGAACTCAAGCAGAGTGTCTCTGACAGGACTGGTGTCACCCCAGACTCCTTGATCTGCCAGAAGACATGGCCACCTTCAGAAGTCCTGATTAATCCTTGGGGGTGCCTCTCTCTCTCCACCACCATCAGTAGAGGGAAGGTCCCTCTGCTTCTCTGCTGTGTTTCCAACACCTCCCTTTGCCTCCACAGACTCTGACCCTCTCTGACCTGAAGCCGAAGCGAGGCCCAGTGTCGGGTGGCACGCAGGTGACAATCACAGGCAACAACCTCAACGCTGGCAGCAACGTCATCGTGACCTTTGGGCGACAGCCCTGCCTCTTCTACAGGTAGGGGTGAGCCCTCCCTGCTGCTCATGGTCTGAGTGTGAAAGGTTAAATGCCAGTTAAGGTGAAGAGGCTTTTCTTGCAGCCCTGTCCCTCAAATGCCTCCTTTGCCCTTGGCCATGTCCATGCAGCAACGGGACTTGTGCATTCTGCACCATGCACACCCTTGCTGGGCATGTTTTGGGGAGAGAAAACAGGATTTATTTCATTGTTTTGACTGGTATTTGATGTGCTTTTTCCCGTGGCCTCTTGTCAAATTTCAGTACAATTCTCCACGGTCCTGCGCTCCGCTACTCGCTCCGGGAGTGCGTCGTTTAAAAGATTCATTTTCATGTCCCCACTTTAGTAGAGGTGACAAAGAAAATCTGACAGCATCAGTTCAGAGTAGTAAACCACCTCCCTTTTATCCCAGAACGGTCCTGTAGAGCTGAGAAATGGGTGATTTGCAACATTTTAGCTCTGGGCTGGCTCCTGTTCAGTTGCGCTTCAGAGAGGCTTAATGTCAGTGCTACCTGCTGGATGTTCCCTGATCCCTGTGAGAATGAGCCTCAATCCCATTCCCAGGGGCTCCTGCAGCTCAAAACTACCCCAGGGCGATGCATTTTGTTGCCAGTAGCCATGGGGGCTGAAGATGAAGTTGGCACATTTCTCCCAAATATGTCCTTGGCAGAGGAAGGGCTCATTCACAGGAGACCTGGGAGCACTGCCCTGGGGCAATGCCCTTCCCTCTCCTGGCTGTGGGGATCCTCTTTAGCTGCCTGTCATAGCTGTGGAGCCATCCAGCATCCCAAATTCAGCAGGGTGAGGTCACAGCTTGTGAGTTGAAATGCCAAGTGGGAGCTGCAGCTGCTTGGAGATGCTTGCTGAAAAGACTGGGGGGGTTTAGGAGGGATTGAGCATTGTCTTTAAAGGGAATTTAGAGGGCATCTGAGGGTCCAGTCAGTGAAGGTGACTTACACCCCCATTTTAGTGGTATAAGATGAGGCTGCATCACAAATCACAGGACTGGGGGAAACTGAGGATGTTCGATGCTTTGATTTTTTGATTCATTTTGAAAGGAATGCAGATCTGGAGTTGGTTTTCAACCCTGCCAAAAAGGAAAGGTTTATGCAGAATCCTCTTTAAATATAATCATAAAATGCTGTATTAACACTTCCAAAGGTCCCAGGCACGCTGGAAACTGCACTTAAACAAGGCTTACAGCCCTAATGCAAAGTAAGCTTTATGATCCCAGGCTGCAAAGCTGAGGTGCAAACACCCCTTTTATGAGCTGCTGCTGCACATGTCTGCAGGCAGGAAGGAAACATCCATCAAACATTTAATCACAGAGAAAGACTTCTGGGGAGAGGCCTGCTTTGGACTGCCCTTGGGGTTCTGGTTTTACTCTGAGACCCGAGAGATGAGGGCTCTTGTGGTTTTATTTAAACCAGTAAAAAAGGCAATGCCACTTCCCCAGACACTGCTACAGGAACACAAAAGGTTCACACCGAGTTTCACCTCTCCAGGGCACAGGTTTAGATCACAGGACATAAGAATAAGTCTTTGGGCTCTTTTTGACACCGTTTTGCTGCTGGTAGCACCTGGTTCACATTTACTGTCTCCTCCTTCCAGGAGATCCACCAAGCACATTGTCTGTAACACCACGGCCTCCTACGAGGGCTTTGAGAAGGTGAAGGTGTCTGTGAGGGTGGACAAGGCCAAGATCCACCAGGAGCTGCACTATGAATATGTGGAGGACCCCACCATCCTGAGGATCGAGCCTGAGTGGAGCATCTTCAGGTCAGCCTCCCACAGGAACCCTCTCCCAGTTCCCATAGCTTTTTAAAGGAGCACTGCTGTGATAGTTTTGGTCCTTGCTGTGGGAAACTGCTCTCCAAGCGTTGTGTCCACCAAGAATTCGTGCAGAGATAATTCCCAGAGCCAAACAAGTCCCTCAGGGTGGATTGGAGTGAAACGGCGCTGAATGATAAGTGTTTGTAAATATGTAAGTGTAAATACAGGTTTATTTTAGAACAATTTGGTTGCAGAGGAAAGCAGGTATGTGGTCATTTTGGTTGTTATTATATATTATATATTTTATATATATATAATGATTTATAATGTTTATATTATATATGAAAATATGAAAGCCTAAAACTATCCCATAAGAAAATGCATAAGAAAGAGAAGGAAAGGATGAGAGTAGAAAGATCTCACCACTCACAGGCCTCTCCAAACTTGATGGTTGCAATTTTGATGTCTGTTGGTTGAAGTGATGGTGGCAGACTGGATCCATCAGATGACAATGGGCATCCCCAAAAAAAGATGAAGAAAATCCCCAGCACACAACCTCTATTGGGTTCATATTCACTCAGGTTCAGGTGGGAACACCCAGCAGGGAGTTTCCCACTGGATGATGGAAAGTTGTGGATCAGGGACACCTGGATGATGGAAAGTTGTGGATCAGGGACACCTGGATGATGGAATGTTGTGGATCACGAGTTTCTGACACCTCCTAAGACAACACAGCTGCCTCTTGCATGTCCCAGTTGGCTCCACTATGTCCCATCATGGCTCAGCAGCAGCGTGAGCACCTTCAGGCTCCGTGTGGGTGTCCCTGCACTGCTGGGCAGGGGAGTTATCACAGCTGAGCTCACTTGATAGGGACAGAGAGACAAAGTTCCCTCCTCCCAGGGTTCCTCTCTTTCCTTATCTGGTCCAACACCAGCTGCAGCCTGAGCTGGGCTGTGCTCACCCCTGGGCAGGTGCTTTGCACCTCAGCAGCTTCCCCTGAGTGTTTGAGCCACCAGCATCCCATTGTCTCTTCCAGTCTCGCTCCTGGATACATCCTTCTCTCTAGACCTGGGGTAATTGGACAAAATCATCTCCTTTATCCCATCCCAAGTTCCCTCCCCACTCCAAATTCCATTTTTAGGTGTATTTGGGGCGGGGTGGCTTTGGTGGTCACCGAGGAGCAGCTGCTTCTTTGCAGTTTGCTACAGTGGGCAAAAGCCCTTCTGTGATTTCAGCAATGTTTAAGCCATGAACCATTTCAGTCTCTCACAGTTTTCGAGCTGCAATTCCTATTTTTCCCACAGCCTTCATGGACTTGAAATTCCTACCTTTCCCACAGCCTTCATGGACTTGAAATTCCTACCTTTCCCACAGCCTTCATGGACTTGATGCCTCAGGACTGAGCACTGCCTGTTTGGCTGTGGCTCCTGACAGCCCCAGGGCTCTGTCCTGAGATGAAGCACAACGGGAGCCCTGCTCCCTGCCCTATCCAAGAGCCTCTCTCCTCATTAGGGATCCCTTTTTCTCTTCACCCCCTTGACGCTGCTTTGGTGAATTCACAGGGTTCACACGAAGGTGCCTGAGAGCAGAGTTTGCCCTGCTTGAGGAAGGCATCAAAGTGATACCCAAACTCTCAGAAGCCTGGAGAAATGGCCTCAGGAAGGGAGAAATTGGTCATTAAATGCACTGGTATTTCCTTGGAAAGATACAAAATAAGAAATCTTAGTCTCCCCTCATTCATCCACGGCAGCTCTCTGCTTCCCTGTCAGACTGGACTGATTGGAGTCCCTGGGGATTAGGAGCAGGGCTTGTAAATCCCCCCAGTGCAGCTCCCATCCCAAAGATGTTTTCACAAATCAATTAGTGCCTTTAATTACCGTGAGGGAATTTACTGATTTAGCCGGATTGAGTCTTTGCACTTTGGGCTTGAAGCTTTAGTGTCGGGATTTTCTATTTCGAGGCTTTTATTTTCAGTCAGAGTCCAGGTTATCAGTGAAATGAGAAATCACTTTACTCCCTTATAAAGCGAGTTCTGTGCTGCTTAAAAGGTGCAAGATTGACAGCAAAGGAGAGTGAATTCCCACATAACCTCTGGAAAGCTGCAGCACCTTCCTCCACCTGGCCCCAGGGCTGACTGGGGTGTGAGGAGTTCTCCAGAGCCTGTTTGCTCCTTGGTTTCTCTGCTGAAGCTGCCAGTCAGAGGTGAAGAAGCAGCCAAGGAGATGCCTCAGGTGTTGTTGGTAAATTTTTGCCTAGCCTGGAGGTGTGGGGATTCTGTGTGATGGATGGGATCTCCCCTCCCAGCTCCCAGAATAATGGAAATTAAGGTGAGGTGCTTGTTTAGGGGGTGCCAGCTTACCTGGAGGGGTGCAGCTGCTAGGATGGATGGCTGGGACTGCACTTGTCTCATCACTCATGGAATCACTAGGATTGGGAAGGACCTCTAAGATCATCGAGTCCAATTGTCAACCCAGCACTGCCATGGTCACCACTGAAACATGTCCCCAGGCCACACCTCCCAACACCTCTTGAACACTTCCCAGGAGTGATTTCAGCACTTCCAGGGATGGAGCATTTTTGGGTACAACCTCTCCCCTTTGCTTTCTTCATCTGAAATCAGGAAGCATCAACGTCAGCATCCACAGATGCTCTGTTTTTACCAGACCTGCCCAATTTCATCCTCTTTAAGTCTCTCCAAAGGTGCACAACCCTGGAGAGAGAAGATGAAATATCCAGGATCACCACAGGGATTCAGGGTGTCAGGGACAGTTTTGGGCACTGTAACTGTGGGGCTGAGCTGTTCCCAGGGAGAGGTGATTGCTGCCAAACCAGCTTTGCAGAACCAGTGGATTCAAGAACCAAGCCTGGCTTAAAACCTTTTCCAGTGCCATTTTTCAAGACAATAAAGAAAAGATTACTGCTAATTTACTTCCATAGCCAAAAAAAAAAATAAAATAAGATTCATGCTGGGCTGGCAAGTAAATAAAATTTTATGAGGCTCCATTAATACTTTTGATATGGGTTTGATTTGAGTTACATCCAGCAATTACCTGAGTCTGCAGGCAGAAAATGATACTCAGGGTCTTTGGGGGAAATGGAGAGTTAAATTCAGAGAGCTCTTGGCTCCTCTGTTGTTTTGCTGGGCAGCAGCAGGTCCCCAGGCTCTGCTCCCACCTGCCTGAGCATCCAGCTGCAGGCACAGATGCCAATGGCTGGTGATTTTCAAGGCAAGGAACAGTTTTTATTTACTTTATTTTCAAGCCAGAGAGGGCTTGGGGGTGATTTTATGTCTCCAGCAAACAAAAAAGCTGCTTTGCCTTTTTCTTTCCCTCTCTCTGATCGGGTGCTGTGGCTGTGTTTATTACCTGTGGTCTGAGCCTGCAAGATCAGATTGCAACCCAAACATAGGATTTTTAACACGTGGGTTTAAAACTGTGTGCACAGATTTGGTTGATTAAATAAGAGGATTTGTGTTTAAATAGACACACTCACATACCTGTATGTGTGTTCACACCTCGGATTTGTGTGGAAGAAACTTTCAGCTGAGTAAAGATATGAAATCCCTTTTGAATCAGCAGAGATTAATTACATTAGTAATGATATTATTATTCAATTATGTAATAATAGCAATAAAATAATACATTTTATTATTAATATAAAGGCACGCAGCCAAGATCCAGAAGACCCAGGACAGTGGAGAAAGAATAATTTGGTTTATACACTTCTGGGTTTTGCAAAATGAGCTCTCCCTGGATGATGCCAGGGATCTTTACAGGGAAGCTGAATTTTGGAGAGAGGGTATTTTTTCCTGTAAGGCAGGGAAAGGAAGGTCTCTTGTAAGCAGATGTGTGATTTCAGAAGGATCCCTTGTGCATTCAAAAAAACCTCATCCAGATTTTATGGAAACAGCAAAATGTGGGTTTGCCACGTAAAATTTCCCATTAGCAATTTCCCATCACAATTGATGATGTCAGAGAGAAAAAAACTTGAGATTCTCTGCAAAACTCAAGGTCAAACATTGCCCTAACCAAGGACCAGTCCATTCCTTGAGTGAAAGACCACGAGGAACCTCTCAGAGAAGAGTCCCAGTCGAATCTGATTGTGCCAACTCTCTGTGGATAAACCCAAACTGTTTGGTTCTTCAGTGTGGGTGCAGCTGGAGGGGCTGGACCACAGCTCACCCAAGCCTGGCAGCTCTTCTGAGTATGTTTGCATCCATTCCTGCCTCCCCAGCTGATTAATAATGGAAGATAACTGAGGAACACTGAAAACAAAGGTCAGAAATGGGGGAGATTTGTTGGCTTCACCCTCACAGAGTGTTTGTTCCCTGGTGTGTTCTCATTTGTAATGCACGTGCTTCACCTTTCCTGTGGTGCAGCTTTACCTGGAGGCAGGAAAGGGATTCTGAGCTTTCTTTCTACAATCCCATGGATTTCCACATGGCCTCCCCTTCCCAGCAGGAAATAAAATTTCATCCTGGACAGTTTCCAAGGGGAGTTGTAGAGGCAGGTGCTGAGATTGCTGAGAGCACTCCTCACCCTGGGAAGCCCTTGGGGACAGGGCTGCCTGCTGATGGCATTTCCCCATCCTGTCCTGGCTGTGTGAGCCCTGAAAGGGAAAGATTTCTTGGATAACTCTTCTCCCTTCAGCCCTGGATCACATTGCCCCCACCTCACGCTGTGGCAGCAGAGCTCACCCTGGCAGGCCAGAGCTGCTTTAATTTGGGGTGGCCAAAGCTGCCAAAGTGGTGAACCCTTCTCCTGAATGTGGTGTCCAGAGCCAACATGAAGCCTGGGAAAGGTCCTCTGCAGTTTCCTTCCTCCTGCCCCTGGATTCCCTGAAGTCCCACGGCCAGCATGGCTGGCTGCAGCTGGAAGAGGCAGGGGAAAGGAGAGAAGGGTGTTTGTGAGAGCTGCTTCCTCGCTGTGACAGAGACTGCAGGGAGCCAGGAGGGCTCCAGCTACTTTTATCTCCCCCTAAAAGTGAGACAATCCACCAGGTGCCTGTGGGCTTGTGTGGGTTGGCTTTCTCAGGAAACTGAGCAGGGGGACAGAGCAACTGGGAATCTCTGTTTATGCTGGATCCTGCTCTGCCTGGGCCACCACGTGGAAACCAGGCCTTTGCACACCAAGGCTGAAGAGTTTGCCTCAGTTTCTTCTGATTGCTGCAAGATTGGGTTCCGTGGTGGCACCAAAGAGTTCCCTGAGGTGACATTGTCGTTGTCAGGGTGAGGTTTGATAGCAGGTTTGATATGAGGTTATAGACCTCAACCCAGCATCCTCAAGAGCTCTTTCCATGGGACTGTGTCTGTGAGGGCTTTTTGGGTTGGGCACGGGAAGAGGCTCCCCAGGGAATGGTCACATTCCCAAGGCTGCCAGAGCTCCAGGAGTGTTTGGACAATGCTCTCAGGCACAGGGTGGATTGTTGGGGTATCTGTGCGGGGCCAGGAGCTGGACTGGATGATCCTCGTGAGTTCCAATTCAGGATATTTTATAATTCTGTGACTGACTGAAGGAAAATGGGAGATACAGTCTGTGGACCATTTTAAAGACCCTGTGTTAAATCTCTGCTCTTCTTCTCATCACCAAAGCTTGTGATTGCTGAGTCCTGACAATGACATCCATCCAGAGGCTGCTTGACACGGCAGTTTCAGAAAGCATTTGTCTTTACTTATTTCTCCATGAATGAATGAATGAAAAATTATTTGTTTTGTTCTTCCTTCCCTCCCTATGGGACCACAAGACGTGGTCAGATACTGTGCAACCAACATTTAGGAACAGAGATCACCCACTCCTGGTGTGATGAGTTCTGACATCCATTAACTGGCTTCATTCTTTAATTCCATTTCTTTTTCTCCAGTGGCAACACTCCCATTGCCGTGTGGGGAACTCACCTGGACCTCATCCAAAACCCTCAGATCCGGGCAAAGCACGGTGGAAAGGAGCATGTCAATGTGAGTATGACTGCAGAGCTGGGGAGGGGACACATCACAGTGAGGACAGGGCTTGGCTGACAGCTCTGGAGCTTGAAATCTCCTGTTGCAGCCCAGATTTGTTTCCAGAAACATTATCTTATACCTGAAGGACACAAAGAAAAGGTTTTTGGCAGGGCTGGAACCAAACTTTGGGGTATTCTGAAGGGTCTTTGTCTTTGCTCCTCCAGCTTGCTTCATTTCAGGTAGCCTGATATCCAGACTGGAGTCCTGAGCACAACTGAGCATGCAGTGCACAAACACTTTGGAGAAAAACCCAGAGTGTGAGACCTAACTGCAGGGTGGTAGCAAGGTTTTGACTGATCTGTGCTGTGCAAAAAATAAGGGGAGAAACTTCTGTTTCCAGAAGGAAATGAAGTCAGTGAAAGATGCTGACACTGGCAACCCCAGAGGCTGAGCTCTCTCAAGAGGCACAGGAGGCCCAGCTGAAGAGCAGACACACCTGCCCCAGGGCTGTGAGGTGCAGAACAGCACAGAGATGACCTGCCAGGGTCCATATTTTCCATAAAACTCCTTGTGCTGTGTCTCCCCAGAGCTGTGAGGTGCAGAACAGCACAGAGATGACCTGCCAGGCTCTGTATTTTCCACAAAACTCCTTGCGTTGGGTCTCTTTCCCCAGAGCTGTGAGGTGCAGAACAGCACAGAGATGACCTGCCAGGGTCTGTACTTTCCACAAAACTCCTTGTGTTGGGTCTCTTTCCCCAGAGCTGTGAGGTGCAGAACAGCACAGAGATGACCTGCCAGGCTCTGTATTTTCCATAGAACTCCTTGTGCTGTGTCTCTTTCCCCAGAGCTGTGAGGTGCAGAACAGCACAGAGATGACCTGCCAGGCCCCAGCGCTGGCTGTGGACCCCAATCACCAGTCTGAGCTCGCCGAGCGCCCGGAGGAGTTTGGCTTCATCCTTGACAATGTGCAGTCCCTGCTGATCCTCAACAAAACCAACTTCACCTACTACCCCAACCCCATCTTCGAGGTTTTCAATCCCTCAGGGATCCTGGAGCTGAAGCCTGGAAGTCCCATCATCCTGAAGGTGAGATGGGGACCATCAAGGGCTGGATGAGGAAGGACAAACAAATTCTGCCTCTTGCCTCTCTGTGGCTGCCAGCACCCCCATAAATCATCCTGCTTGCACCCCAGAAATTTCCTCCATTCCTTGCCCCATATGGAACCCTATCAGAGCCACTGTCAGCAAACACCAAGCATTGCCCACACCCATAACTAGAAAATACAAACTCCTGATGCTGATACCTGTGTGCAGCCTGAATTTGTACCCACTGCTGTTCACCAGAGAATATTTTCTACCATTTCAATGGGGCTGACACTTAAATACCCAACTCTGTTTCCTTTCCTGGGCATTCAAGACCTTCCTCTCACCTTTGTTTAAACCCAATCCAGTCCTTTGCCATTTCTGTGATCTGCACAGCCATAAAGAGAAGGAATTTTATGATGGAGGATTTCTGCATCAGTATTTTAATGTGGTGAATAGGCAAAGAAATTATTTTACCTGCAGGTTTGCATGTTTGGAAAGGGATCTGATTTACTTGCCTGACTACATTTAGTGAGGGCTTCACTGTGGAGGACTTAGATGGAACATTTCTGATCCAGTTCCAGGGAGGGAGGAGCAGGACAGGCTGTTGTGACTGCTTTGACTCTGTGGCCACTCAAGCTGTTCTCTGCATGCCTTCCTAAATTGGCTTTTCCTCTCTGTGTTAGCAAATGGCGAACTACAAATGTCATAATAGAACCATCTTTAGGTTGGAAGGGACCTTAAAGTTCATGTCATTCCAGCCCCCTGCCATGGGCAGGGACACCTTCCACTCTCCCAGGTTGCTCCAAACCCCATCCAGCCTGGCCTGGAGCTGTGTCAGGGATCTGCCATCCACACCTATCAATCGCAGCATCAACACTTCTATCAGCTGAATGAACCAGAGGGGGCAAGAAAACTCTTTCCTGATGTTTATTTGGTTATTTTGGGGTGTGATATTCCTTTCTGTGCAGGGCAGGAATCTGATCCCCCCGGTGGCAGGAGGCAATGCCAAACTGAACTACACAGTTCTGGTGGGTGAGAAGCCCTGCGCAGTGACCGTGTCGGACGTGCAGCTCCTCTGCGAGTCCCCAAACCTCATCGGAAGGCACAAGGTGATGGTAAGTGATGCATGACCCTCAGCCTCAGCTCCCCAGCTGGCTTGGGAGGGCACAGCAGTGCTGAAGAGCTGGCAGAGAGCTCCGAGGGGTTTGCATCAACGCCTGCCTTCCCAGGAACATCCTTTTGGAGATGATATCCTCATCAAAGGTAGCTTGGAGTGATGCCTTTCCCTGGTCTTAAAATTAAAACCAAAACACAGCTTATGGGGAAAAGGGGTTTTTAACCTTGGTATTTATTTCAGGATTGTTGGGTGCAGCACTTTGTCCAGGTGGAATGCCCTGAAAATGCATGCACCACCCCTCACATTGAAATACACACAATTATAGGCCTTGCTAATTAGCACATCTATCAAAATCCTCCAATGAGAGGCTTGAGCGAACTCCTCGTTCTGAGGAACCTTCCCCCTGGGTGGGCCTATCTTAGTTTATAAAAATGTGTTTTGGAGAGGATTTTGGTGTCTGGGGCTCCCAGGATGTTTGCTCTCCTGGTTTAACAGTGCCATGGGGCTGAGCTGAGCTATCAGCCTTGGAAAGGTACAAGTGTGTGGGGTAAAAGCACTGAGAATACATAAAACTATAAAAGAGTGTGTAAGAGGAATATCAAAGAAAAAGCAAAAAATCCTTCTGGCATCAGGAGAAATAGAACAGTGGAAAAGTGACCTGGAGCTCTTTGTGGGCAGTGAGAAACCTTTCATGATCTAAGTGCCACAGGAGAGTTTGCCCATCTTCTGTTTCTGTATGGACTATCCTGGATGCTCATGTGAGGTCATAAATGCATATTTCTGTGAGGAATTGTTAAATTCAGCACAGTCCCCATCACTTATTGACAGGATGGTGACTAAAATTTGCCTTTATGTAGGAGGGGGAAAAATGCAGGATGGGGACAATAGTGTGACTGAGCTTTGGGGTTTTGACGTCTATAAAACTCAGTGTGCTCCTGCAAATCCTTCCTGGAACCTGTGAAGAATGGACCTGGTGATTACATCAGAGGGACCTTCTCCTCCTTTCACTGTTTATTTATTTACTCCTTTTTTTTTACTTTCCTCTCAATAATTTGAATTCCTTGATGCTGTTGCTTGATAAACAGCATATCAGCAAACACCCTGGAGCTGTACCAAGCTGTGGGTGGGAACAACAAAAGCTGACAACTGACATCAGTGTTTCTCATTCCTTGTGAACAACTTGTTTTTCTGCTGCCCCCCTCCCAAAGCTGTACCTGTCACATATTGATTTATTTATTTATGTCGGTGCAGTGAGACTCGGGGAGTTTGATCTCTAAAAAGATTTTTCTGGGAACTTTTAGTAAGCAGAGTTTATGATGACCATTTTGGGTCTTGTTTGTGTCTGCTGCTGGGATCCCTCATAGTGGCTACTTAAATTCTCTGTGCCAAAGTTTGTCATCTGGAAAATAGAGGTAATAATCCTTTCCAGCCATGCAAATACACCGTGACTCTCGATTCATTGCAAAGCACATTAAGACACTCCAAGAGGAGCAATAATGAAGTGAGAGATTTTCTCTGTGTGAAAACCAAAGCTTTTGAGCACGGCAATAAATGTTTTCCCTGTCGTTTTCATGGATATAATTAAACATATGGTTAGTCAGAGATGGACAAAGCCAATCCTGGGGAGAGAAAACTCAAAGCCAGGTGAGCAATAATCAACCCCTGGGGATCCAGGATGATGGACACCTGGCCAGGCTGTACTGGTTGGAAAGACTCCCCTGCTCCTGCAGCTTGGGACAGTTTAAGTGAAGCCAAAGATTAAACCACAATTCCTTTTTGAGGATGCTGGTGAAACAAGGGATACTGCTGGGAAACTGGGAAGATGATGGAGGTGCTCAGTGATGGACTTTGCATCTGGAACCAGGGCTGGGAAGTGCCTCCTCCAGCGTGGCACAGCATCTCTGCTGCTGGGGCTGGGACCAGATGCGTCCCCATGTTTCACACAAACACCTCTTTGATGGCCAGGATAACTGGCAGGTGGTTCCTCCTCCTGATTCTGCCGAAGATTTGCTGTGTGACCTTGAGGAAATTGTTGAGCAAACCTTTTCTTGCTCAGTGAGGTGGCCACGAGCTGAGAGGGGGTCAGGGGAGTGAATCAACCAGTGCAAAACAGAGATGATTTCTAAGGGAAGGAGCAGTGGCAATGACACACATTGATGTCAACACGCTTTTGATCTGGTTCAGCTGTCTTTTTACACAATGACAGAGTTAAGTATTTGAAAAAAAAAAAAAAACAGCAAAGAAATAAAAGGCCTGAGCGATGGTTAAAAAGAAGATTGACTAAAACTCAGAGGCAAGTTTTTTCCCAAGGAAAAGAAAGAGATGTGAGGAAGATCCATGAGTGGCTGTGCCAGAGAAGGTCTGCAGGGAAGATGTGGAATACATTTGAAGGGTTGCTGGTGTCTGATGCAGTCTGGAAAGTCACAGCAGACTCTCTATAAGGAATGGAGAGATGGTCAAATGCAGCAGCTGAAGTTCAGGGTGTGATTCATCTCTTCCTAACAGGGATAATTTCATTTGGCCAGGACAAACTTGCACCAGGAAAGACTCCTCCAGAACTCCTGAACTCCTACAGCAGTGCCCACTAAGACTTTGTTGGAGAAAACTGGGCTCTGACATAGACCCCATTTAGAACATCTAATGTAATTTAGGACAAACTGATGATTAATAGCCTTAAAAAATGGCCAAATTGTTGTTGTTCAGTGGGTTCATGTTCAGACTTCTGAAAGGTAAAAATAGATTCCTCCAGAACCACTCGGTGGATTAAGGAATCAAGCAGGGCTACCTGTGCATATTTTCTTGTGTTTCTTTTAAAAGCTCACGATAACATTGCAGCCTCACAGACTTTCTTCTTCAAGAGCCAGATTCCCTCAGATCCTGGCAGTTTCACTTGTGGGCTGTGAGACCTTCCCAGTGATGGAACCACCTTTAAAGAGGAACACACTGGGCCTGGCTTTGAATCCTGCTTTTCAGAGCTTGGATCCCTTTATCCTTAATGGAGAGAAATGGGAACTTCCACTGAATGAAACTTCTCATCCTAAAGCCAAAGGTGTCAGAAGCAGCTCACATAAATCACATCCTGAAAGTGGTTTTTTCTCTTTGTTGGCTCTGGGATTGTGCTGCAGTGTCTAACTTGGATGTGCATGTGGAATATTTGGTGAGATAAATCTCACCCATGGAGGCAGGTTGTTCTTCCAGCTTTGAGGATAGACCTGCACTGGGATATTGGGGATGGGAGTTGTTTGAGTCCAGTCTGATATTCCTTGAATGGACTTGTCTGACTGCAGGGCTTGGAGAAAGAGAAAATGAAATAGAATGAATCTATTTATTGATCCACTGACAGGAAGGAAAGTGTGCAAGCTGGTGAGCAAAAATTTGGGACAGGCCTAGGGTAAAAGGGAACAACTTCCAGTGCATGGATTAGGATGTGATTTTGGCAGTTTGTCTGCTCGGTTGAGCAGGTGACATTCCAACATCAAACCTTAGCATTTATGAGTGAATTGGGTCCTGTGTCTTGAAATAGGTGGGAAAACTCATTCCTGCTGCATCCCCAACTAAGGGTCTGGGGTTCCTTGGCCACTGAAAAAGCAAGCCATCAGGGTCATGGTGCCAATAAACTCTGTTATCTGATCAGGAGAGTTTGGGATTAGTGTTGCTTTTCATCATGGACATTTTATCTTCTAGACCTCATCCCAAAATGCCATGAGAGGACCTTGTGGATGGAAATCAGCTGTTTTCAGACATTCACTTTGGTCTTGCCTGTGACACAGAGGTTTTAGTTGTGTCCCTTTGGCCAGGGCCCACTGAGGAGCAGCCTACAGGTGGTGGTAGAGCAAAACAACCATCTTCCCTGAGGCTGCCACTGGGACTGGAGCAACTTCTTGGAGACAAGGTCACAGAGATTCATGTTCCCAGAAAGGGCTGGGATGGAGAGCACCTGGGAAAATTCATTAATTCATGATTCTGCTCTGTAGTCTCTTCTGGCAGCTCCAGCTGGGCTGGTTTCTTCCTCCTGCAGCCTAGGGAGGAAACCAGAGTAGGTACCTGAGCTGAGATGTGGGAAGCCCTGGGATTAATATGTGCCCAGGCAGGCTGGAGACAAACTGAGCAACTGAGAGCCAGTGGGATGAAGGACGAGGCTGAGCACCAGGCTGGGGTGTGGGGGAGACACATAAGGAGATGTGAGGGAGAACTCCTCACGTAAGGAGGAATAAAGCAGTTTAATTCCGTAATTCCATAATTAATTTAAATAATAAAGCTGCAGTGGTCCCAGGTGCAAATGGGAGTAGGAAACACTGAGCCCTGAGGTCTTGAGTGCATTTCTGCCTGGCAGCAAGAGTTTGTCCTTTGTGCAGGGCGACCTGTGCTTCTCTGTGACACAGAGAGCTCAGCTGGGGTGAAGTGATAGGGCTCACCATCCTTCCAGCTCTTTGCAAGGCATCTTCCCAGCTTTCTGCTGATCTACAACCAGCATTCCCAAACCACAGCCCAGCCCTAGGAGCCTTTTTACACTTCAGGCCAGCCAGCAGAGCTTTTCTCCCACCACTCAAGCTTTTCCTACTCCACAAATAGCTTTGAACAACCTTGTAGTAGCCTGAAGCCAGCAGTATCCTGTGGGATTCCTGCTGGGAGCAGTGTTCATGTTGTAAAACAGGGCTGTAAGGGACTTGCTCCAGCAGAACATTTTGTTGGGCTTGCAGCAGGAATGCTTGCAGGGTTTCTTTCTGGTTGTTAAAAGCAAGGCCCTTGCACAGCAGCTTCTTCCAGAGACTAGGAGCAGCTCTGGGGACCTCTGGGTGTAGATGGAGAACAAAAATCTGTGTTCAACTCCTACTGGTGAGCATCTGCAGTTGCCCTGACAATGCATGGCTAAAAAAAGGGCTGTAAAAAGCATGGGCCAGGCTTTGTGGGGTTTGTGGTGGTGTTTTACTATCCCAGAGGCTTCCAAGAACAGTTCTGCCTGGTGGGAGAGTCAAAAGAAAACATGGATTTCTGCAGTCCCACTGTACTGACTGGGTCAGGTGTCCCCTGCTCCTCTGTGGGGTTAGGAGCCATCAGACCATAACCATGAGCTCTGTGCAATGCATCAGGATGGGGAATGAAAAACCCAGGATGAAATCCAAACTGATGGTGAGAAATTGTGACTGCTGACTTGTCCCACCACAAGTCCTTTCCTCGTTGGGTTCGTGGTGACTCTGCCAACAGAGGTGACCCTCTCTGGCATTTCAGGTGTCTTTAAGTTGTTCCATAAACAAATACTCCCCCTTTTTCCGTGGAAGACAAGGAGATGTCACCACTCACCCTCAGCAGGGATGATGAAGGAGTTCCTCTGAGTTCCTGCTTGTTTGACAGTTTCAGTGCAGCTCTTCGCTGCTTTCCCTCTAGGCTCGTGTAGGAGGGATGGAGTTCTCTCCAGGAATGGTCTACATCTCCCCAGACAGCCCTCTCAGCTTGCCAGCCATCGTCAGCATCGCTGTGGCCGGGGGCCTGCTCATCATCTTCATCGTGGCCGTGCTGATCGCGTACAAGCGCAAGTCCAGGGAGAGTGACCTCACCCTCAAGCGCCTGCAGATGCAGATGGACAACCTGGAGTCCAGGGTGGCCCTGGAGTGCAAAGAAGGTAGGGTGAGGAAGGCAGGGTGGCACTATGTCAATGCTGGTAGAAGAGACCCATCCAGTGTTAAACCCTGTGGGTGTGGCTCAAGCCTGGATCTCAAGTGGCTTTCCCTGTGATGCCTTAGGTTTTAACTTTCATATTTTTCCAACCCTGCCCTGCCCAGTGTCACTCTGCAGTTCCCTGGAGCTCGTTCAGTGCTGTTCTCTCATGCTCACACACACACAACAAAGCCTCTCCAGCTCTCCAAGGACACCCAGACCCTCCTAGGCCCAACAACTGCAAACCACAAGCTTGGGGAGAGGGGGGCAAGCTTGGGCAAATTCCATCCTTGCCTGGCTTCTGCTGCGGGAATTGATGCTGAGATCCAAGTGGGAAGAACTCGGGAGCTGTCCTTGTCCATGTTGGGATGCACTGAGGCAGGAGCCTCTGGAGCCCAGAGTGTACCTCTGAAGGCCTTTCCAATCAATCCCTCCTTTATTCCTTTATTCCTGTCTGCTCTCTGTTTCTGGGTATTTAAAGCATTTAAAGCATCACCTGTTTTCCCTGAATCCAGACTTTCTCCACCCTGTCCTAACTGCATTTGATAATTCCAAATCCACAGGAAGCCTTGGCACATGTCCCTGGGGAAAGGCTGTGTTGTGGGAAAGGGACACTGCTCCTGTCCACCTTCTTCCTCTCCATGTGTTGCCTCTCCTTATACTTGTGTGTGAGGGTCTGGGGGTTTTTCCCATCCTGGTGAGGGTGATCTGGGTTTTCACTGCTCCCTGAGTTGTTCTGTTTTTTGCCAGCCTTTGCAGAGCTGCAGACAGATATCCATGAGCTGACAAGTGACTTGGACGGAGCAGGGATCCCTTTCCTCGACTACCGAACCTACACCATGAGGGTGCTTTTCCCTGGCATTGAAGATCATCCAGTCCTGAGGGACCTGGAGGTAAAACAACAATATTTCCTGCTTCTGGCTTCTCTCATGCCTCCCTGTTCAGCCCTAAATTCCAGGGATTCTGTGTCAGTGGGGGGGATGCAATGACTTGATTATGCTGTGTCCTAGTAGGGGTGAAACAGGTCCTCATTAAAAATCTGGGTTGAAAGAGGAGATGTTTGCTCCTATCTTAGATCACAAAATTGTTTAGGTTGCAAAAGACCTCTGAGATCATTGAGCCTTAACCTGGGACTGCCAATTCGACCACTAAACCATGTCCCCAAGTGCCACATCCACACACTTTTTGAACATTTCTAGGGTGATCCCACCACTTCCCTGGGATGCCTGTTCCAGCTCCTGATCAGCCCTTCAGTGGAGAAACTCTTCCCACTATCCAATCTAAACCTCCCCTGGCACAACTTTAAGGCCATTTCCTCTCATCCTGTCACTTGATACCTGTTAAATTCTGTCTGATCACTCACTTACTTGGAAGACTCTCATAACTCCAAAAGCATGAGGTCTACTCAGTTAAGCTTCTCTTTGGTCTTAACCCTTCTGTGGCTTGATTTTTAGACTGGTTTTAATATTTTCTGCCATGCAGGGGAGAGGAAAACCAGTTGTATGACAGAGGAGCATGTTTGTTTGTGTCACCCAGCTTTGCACGACCCTCACACTGCCAAGAGGCCGGGGGTGGTTTTTTTGTGGCAACCCCTATAAAACATCCACAGAGAGAGGTTTGTCTTTGCTGCACTCTGGTTTGCAGTGAGATCAGAAAACCACAGTGTCAGTCCATCCATACCCTGCCCACACCTTCCTCCTCTACCCCAACTCTCTGGAGGGAGGGAATTTTTTTTGGTTTGTGGTTTTTTTGGGGGAGGTTTTGTTTGGTTTTTTGGTTGGTTGGTTTTTTGTTTGTTTGTTTGTTGCTTTTTTATTATTTTATTCAAACATCAGTCTCATTTACAGAAATGAGGCACAAAAGATGATACATGACTCACACCTACCGCAAACTACCAAAGATCTTTTTGTTACAGAACATTCTTAACAGTTTTTTAACCAATAACATGTTTCTAAAGTTTATAAACAACTGTTCTAACCAATCATTATAAACACACATACACCTACTACAAACGATACTCACTGGTATACCTTGTAATAACAATATTCCATTATTAAACTGAAAACTTAACTATCTTACTAAACATATTTTCTACAACTTCAAGACCTGCCTGAACCCAACCTAAAAACTCCAACCATTGTTTAATGTCCTTATTTATTATATAATTGTATCTTCAGACTTCTACAGTTACAACTGAACCTAAATTCTTTCCTTTATTTCTGAAACCTCTTTCTCTCACTCCACTTAGGAGTTTTCTCACCTTTTGTATTTCTCACAGAGGGGGAGTGGGAGGACAGTGAGACACTGTCCACAAATCTTGGGGTCTACACAGAGCCTGTGTTACCTGAGTGGTGTGAGAGGAGCTTGATGGGAGCCCAGGTGAGGTCAGCCAGGCTAAAATCTGCTCCAGGCTCTGGCAGATGGACAGGCTCTGCTCTAGGAATACCTGAGAATCAGGAGAACATGGCCAAGGTGTTGGCTGCGCTCTCTGCAAAGCCTTTGGCAGGCTCTGGGCTTCAGAGAGGCTCTGGCATGGGCCTGGGAGATTTCTGGAGGCCAGGACTGGGCTTGGTTGGCAGGAAGGAGGAGCAGGAGCTGGCACAGGCAGGCCCACGCTTGGCTGGCTGTGTAATCAGAGATGCCTGCTCGGTTTTGCTCCTGCTCTTCGGGAGAGCCAAAATCCATCCGGCTGTGTGGAGAGAGACATTAAAAAACCCTGATCTGTCAGCAAGGAGGGCTTGTGGGACTGGGTGGGAGGCTGAGTTGCACATAACTATGGTAGAGATTTGGGGTGCAGGTCGAGTGGCCTTCAGCTGCTTTCCCTCAGGACGAGCAGCTCAGCTCCAACAAAGGAGCAGGAGGAACGAGGGGTGCTGAATCTCCCTCTCAGGTGTGTGCATGCTTCCATCCTCCCCACGGCCAGCTGCAATCCCCACCTTCCTTAACCCCATCCAGCTGATCACAGAACAGCATCTGACCCCTGCAGAGGCCTTAGCACGGATGCTCCCCTGTGTAGATACACACTGAGCTGACGTTTCAATCCAACACCTTTGCTCTCTTCTCCCTTTCATTCCATTCGTTGGTTTTTTATTTCCTTAATCCCTTGTAAAGCTTCACCAGCTCTCTCAGTGTCAACCTCTTTGGCCACCAACACGAAGGCAGCTCTCGTTCTGCTCCCTTCTCTGCAGCACCCAGAAGGAATTGCTATTTATTTATTGCAAAAGGCCCCAGCACAGATCCCACAGTGAGGAGGTCTTACTTATTTCCGGTTCATTTGCTAATTACTGCTTCCAGATGCAGCACAAAATACTTTCCTTGTTATTTTGTTTTAATTTCTCCGTAATAACCCAGGGATAGACAATATTAAATGTTCAAGCGAGTGAGTTAAAAATAATTATTGGTGGGATGGGTGGTGGTGGTTTGTTGGTTGGTTGGTTGTCTCAAGCTATTTAGGAAGTAATTTATTTATTTGCTGGATTCCAAAAAGAGTTGAGAACTCTAATTTCCAGAATGAAAAAGTAATGACTCTGTGAAGGAGCCTTGCATTGCTTGGCTGTTTAGGCAAGCCAACTTATTTTGTACTAAAGTGCCAACTTTGGGGGGTTATTAATTCATATATGCCTTGTGACATGTGTTGCTCTGTGGTGAGACCCTCCAGCTTCCAAGGAAGCTTTTTCAAGGGCTGGAACAGCTTCAGCAACATGGAGGGATGATTTTGGGATTCTCTGTTTAGGCTCCATTAATGCCTAGAGCCAGAAGGACCAAACAGGTCACTGTGGAGCTCAGGCTCCTGCACTGAGGTCCTAAATTCTTCCATATAAAAATGAGTTCACCAGCCTCTCACAGCTAAGAAATATGAGACTTATCAATCTGTCTGTCTCCAAACACCTCAGCTCCCAAGCCCAGGGGTTCTACTGCAGCTCAGGGTGTCCTCTCACACCTTCACCTGCCTCTCTCTTAAAGCCAAGGCCCAGCTGCATGGCCACCATCTCAGCCACTGCCTCGCTGCATCTCTTCACCTCCTCAAAACCTCACCCTGGCCTCTCTCTCCCACTCACTCTCTTGCTGCCTCTCCCAGTTTCCTAATGCTGAACCCCAAACCTCTGCAAGCAGGTTCCTTGCAGGGATGAAAAGGAAGTTTTGGATGAAATCAGAGTTAAGACTTCAGTGTGACTAACAATAACAATATAACGTGGCACGGTGACTCATTTAGGCTAGAAACCCCTTTTGGATGTACTGTTCAGGAAACACAGGGTTGGAAAGATCATCTGGATGTGGCAGGGAGTCTTCTCAGACTTCCTAATCACAGATGATGTATGGATTCTCTTCCTGTGTGTCAAAGGCCTGGGCCCCTGCTGGGGTTGGAACTGGGGGCTCCAACCCCTGTCCTCTGCCTGGGGCTTTTATTCTTTTGATTTGTCATGTTGGAAAAAAATGCAGCAGGAGATCTTCTGCTGTTTCAGAGTTGTTTATTTGTCTTATCAAAACCTCGGAGGGAGAGACAGCATCCCCCGAGGACACCAGGACAGAAAGGCAATGGCAGCTAAAAACAGCTGCCTTTTATATTTTACTAACAACCATTCATGAAACAATATGTATCTTATTTTCTTTTTAACACCAGTAAAGCCTCATCTTATTGATATGTCTTTTCAACACTAACTTTTTTCCACCAACCAACACACCACAGGAACTGGTGTCAGAGAAGAGAGGAAGAGAATGAGGAGAGAGGAGAAGAAGAAAGAAGGAAAAACCACACCCAAAAATCTCCATCTTGTCCCTATGTAATACATAGAGCAAGATCCTAAAAACTGCAACTAAACTCTCTGTGGTTCACTAAACAAAAATCTCTTCACCTCTCTGGTGCATTCAGGTTCTCCCAAAAGTGGAGGGAGCTTCTCCAAAAGCCTAGGTCGCTGGCTAGGCCACTTTTGAGGAGCTCTGGGGCTATAAAGAAACCACCAGAGGAGCAGGAGAAGCTTTCAGGCTTCCCTGGACTCCGACACTGTGTTTCCTTACCTGGAGGAGTGACGAGAGCAGAGAGATAGCACAGGGGGTGTGACAGCAAAGGGAAAACGACGGAGAGAGAAAAAAAACTCCCTTTCTTCTTGCACAGGTCCCTGGCTACCGGCAGGAGAGGGTGGAGAAAGGCCTGAAGCTCTTTGCCCAGCTCATCAACAACAAGGTTTTCCTGCTGTCCTTCATCCGCACGCTGGAGTCGCAGCGCAGCTTCTCCATGCGGGACCGCGGCAACGTGGCCTCGCTGATCATGACGGTGCTGCAGAGCAAGCTGGAGTACGCCACCGACGTCCTCAAACAGCTCCTGGCCGACCTCATCGACAAAAACCTGGAGAGCAAGAACCACCCCAAGCTGCTGCTCCGCAGGTGAGGGTGCCCGGGGGTGGAGGGAGCCGGGCTGGGAAGGCTGTGCCTACACAGATGTTGTAATCGCCTTTGGAGGTGTAGGTCTTGCTCCATCTCCTCCCTAAGCAAAAAGCAGTCAATGATTAGAAGTTGCAGTACTAATCCACCTCTGGATTTTCACGTGGATCTTCCAGAAAGTTTCGTAAGGACAGAAAAAGCCTAATCCTTATTTTTGGGCTCTTAGCCTGCTTACGGTGTTAATTTATGCCTGTATTTGCTTTTAACCTGGAAACTCCAATCACGTTGTGTAGGACCTAAAAGAATTATCACATCTATGGTGTATTGAACCCCTGGTGAGAGGATAGCAACTTCTCCAATCTCCTGCCTAGGACATGGATTCCCCAGCTTTGTTTCTTGTTTCTGAGTTAACTACTGACGCATGGAGTCTTCAGCTGCATTGTGGGATCTCATTTCCCTCCCACAGCTGGGAGTTTGTGGAAATCAGCAGAAGAGCAGGACAACAGAACTGGTTTCATACAGGGAACAAGTCTGGATTGGTGTTTCTTGGCCTGGTCTAAGGTCTGAACTCCTCAGTTCTGTGGGAAACCTCAAATTAGGAATCTACTGCTCTGTAATTAATGTCCTTTCCCTGCCTTGGGGAGTGCTGCCTCTTCTCCCTTTAGGATCAGATTCATCTCCTTTTCACAGACTGAACCAACCCTCTTGGTTCAAGGACCCTAAATAAAATCAGGGGGAGTCTTCTGGAGACGAGTGGCCTTTTCCAGTGCTCAGAGCTGACTCTGAGGAGCCCTCAGTTGATTATGATGGACAGCTTGGACAGGGAAGGGATCTCTGGTGCCTGCTGGGCTGGGAGATTTATCATCTGGCACACAGCCCACGATGGAGAACCAGCAAGAGAGGAGCAGAAGGCACTTCTGGCATTCAGGGCAGCAATGCCAGGGGCAGAGACTGGACTTTGCTTTGGTGTCTGTTGAGTCCCTGATGTGATTCAAGCCCTACAGCCTGGCTGGTGACCACCCTCCAGCTGTCCCCAGGCTTCCTGTCTGTGCTTCTCCTCTGATGCTGGATGGCACTGCCTCCTTCCAGCTGCCTCCTGCCTTCAATTCCTCCTTTTCCTTCCCCTTTCTCCATTTCTTCATCTTCCCTTGCTGCTCACTCCTGTCTCATCCTGAGCATCCCATCTTTCCTCTTGCTCCTTCTTCCAGCTCTTTTCTAGCTCCATTCCTCTTTGTTGGAAATTAATTGTGGCCTCTGGAAGCAGAGACAGTGAGCAAAGAAGGCACATCCACTGTTCCAAACCCTGGAAACACCAGGAGAAGTCAGAGGAGGAAGTTCTGCACTGAGCAGCACCAGAGCAGAACAAATGATAAGCTCAGTGCCTTGGGGCAGATGTTACTGTGAGGTCCTCAGACAGCTTTTGGAGCAGCTGGATTCAACTCGATGCTTCCCTTCCCTCCCCTCCCCGTGAGTCTGTGAAAGGGAATCTTTTGGAGGTGTTTGACAGAAGGAAGGAGCTGGCAGAATTGATTTTCCCACCTCACCTGCATCCAGTGCTCATCCCACATGAAATCTACAGCCACAAACAGTTTTTCAGGGCAGAGAGAAACAACAACAAGAAGCAAGAACCTCTGCATGGCTTTGGTGAGACCCAGGACAAGGAGGACCCATTTTAATTCACCCAGGCGGGGACTCCTCTTTTTTCTTGGTTTCTCTGATTTTCTCTAGGTTTCTCTTGGTTTGTCTCCAGTGCATGCACTGGAGCCAGCACAGGTTCATCCCATGTTCCTGATGCCCACACCTCATTTACAGGTCTGAGCCAGTCTTCCTGCAGGGGAAGCTCACCCTGAAGCCTGGAGAGGGATTTTTGTTTGATTGAGGACAGAGTGCTCGAGGGCAGAAGGATGAGCTCCATGTATGTGCCACACTGACACATGGAGGAGAATAATCACTCCCAAATGCCAGGGAGATAGGCAGTGCCAGATAACAGTTCCCTGGAGACTTAGATCTGTCTCTCCTAAGTATTTATACAGCCTACTTGACATATGGCCTCGCTCTGAGCTCCTCAGATTTGATGGATTTATCCCCCCTGAGCTCTCTGGAGAAGATTCCCTCAAACGTCGTCAACTCCTTTTCATTGCTGGAGGAACTGAAAAGCAGACACACAGGGCCCTGTAGGCACGGGAGAATCAACAGGGTTTTCCTAAATCCAAGACTAAAACAGGGAACCTAGGATGTGCTAAATCCTGATGTTGCCAGGCCAGGCTTCCCACTGGGCAGGAAGATGGACAAGGACAGTATTTCAATAGGACTAATGACTAACTCATTCCCAATTTGCTTTTTTTCTCCCTGGTCGACTCTAGGACAGAGTCTGTGGCGGAGAAAATGCTCACCAACTGGTTCACCTTCCTCCTCTACAAGTTCCTCAAGGTAAGAGGAGCAGCATGCCTGGAAAAGCAGCTGCTTTAATGCATCTCTTCTTGGTGAGGTTTAGTTGGGGTGAAAACTTCCCAGAGGCTCTTTTTGCATCTGGAAGGAGGTCACAGTTGATAGGAGATGGGCTTTTTTCTGACCCAGGGAGAACCAAGAAGGGCACTTTGTTAGAGAGGCAGCCTGTGGGTCTCTCCCTTGTGCAGAGGTGGGATCTAAGGGCCAGTGCTGAAATGGGAAGGATTTCAAAGCCTGGCTGAGACCTGTGTGGGAAATGCTGTCCTTTCACCAGCAGACTGAGGTCTCCATCATGTGGTGACCCATGTTTTCAGTGCACAGTGGATGGAGATCTCCTTCCACCCCAGTACTGAGACCCAGCCCCAGGAGGAGTGGAGGGACACTCACGAGCAAAGCTGTGTGAAAGAACTCAAGTGGAAGATTTTGAGGGACTCCGTGAGCTCTCTCATTCCTCCTGGAAGGTCTCCTTGAGGTTTGTCTAGTAAAAAAAAAAGGTCTTTCAGTCTTTGAGCCCTGCCACTGACTGCTGGGGGATCCAATTTCCCCTTGGGGACCCTCACTGAGCCTCAAGAATCTCAATTGCCAAGGCACCGAGCTCAGAGCCAGGCCTTTTTGGAAGGAGCTGAGCTCTGCATCTCTCCCTTACTCCCACTACAGCTGCTAAATATCCTCCCACCTCACATCCTCATCTGGACAGAATAACCACCTCTGCCTGGCAATTCAAGGCTTTACAAATAAAACCCAATCCCCCTGAGCCTTCCCCAGGCACAACCAGTTCAAGGACGAGCACATGGGAAAGTTTTGAAGGTCCCTGGAAGGTAATTTCAGTGACTTCAGTATCAGATCCCTGCTTTCAGCTGAAAGGAAAGGATATAAGGAGGTGACTCTCTAAAGAGCTGCTTTTATAATAGGCTTTTTTCACCCCACTCAGCTACTTGTCTTCTTGCCTTAGCCTGAAGAGAGGCCTGATAAGGGCAGGAGACAGGCACACAGAAGCAATATGCTGCTGGCAGATAAGCTAATTAAGTGGGAGACAGGTGTAGGGACTGAAAAAGGGACCACTTTGCTTCTGATTATTAACTTGTTTTTTCTGGGATTTACACCGGAGGAAAACGACCTCGCTGGTGGAGTTGGGACACAAGAGGAGAGGGCGAGGAGGGGAGGAAGAAAGTGGGGGATGAAGGGGAAGGGAGGCAGGAGCAGAAAGTTGGGCAGCATGGAACTGAGGGAGGGCAGCCAGGGAGGGAAAAGTTGTGGGAAGTGGGGGGCAGTGAGTGGGAATGGTGAGGAGAAATGAGGGACAAGATGAGCTTTGCTGTGCCTGCCTGGGGGCAGCTCCTTGCTGTCCTGTGCTGGGCCCCACACATCTGTCACCACCAGACAGCTCCAGGGACACATCTGGGCCTGAGCAGCCCTGTCTGCCTGCAGCATGAGAGTGCTCAGGGAGCCTTTGGGCTCTGCCCAGACACCCAGGATGGGCCACCAGCCATCCATCACCCCTTAAAATCTGCTTCCAGCTCATCTGGGACCCATCCCACCTCCTGCTCCAGGGCAAAGCTCTGGCCTGGTGGCAGCCACTCCAACAGCCTCAGCATTGCCAGGGAACAGGGACACCTTTGTCCCATGGCAGGACACTCACAGAGCCACAGAACATCCTGAGCTGCAAGGGACCCACAAGGATCATGGAGTCCAGCTCCTGGCCCTGCACAGGACCATCCCCATGTGCCCAAGGGCTGCTTGCACTCTGTGGAAGAGTGTCGCAGTAGAGTCTAAAAGATGACAAAATGTGGCATGAGCTTTTTCAGGGAAAAGCCATTTATTTAGAAAAATCCTCCATTTTTATAACTGAGATTGCTAAAGGCAGGACACACGAGGTACAGGCATTGGTCCTAGCATGATCACCTCTCTCACACCACTGGGCAATTACACAGAAACTCGTTAGGATAACAAAAGTAAAAATGCTTTTGGTGAGATAGAGAGTTCTCAATTACACAGAAACTTGTTGGGATAACAAAAGTAAAAACACTTTTGGTGAGACAGAGAGTTCTCCAAACATTTCCAATTGTTTACAGTAACTTTTTTAAGTTTCCCATCCTCTGGCCATGAGAAGGTTTTCTTCTCCGACTCTCACAGTTCTGCTCTGGCTGTTGCAAATTTCCACAACCAGAGCAGAAATCTGAGAAGTTTCCCTTTTCAGAGCCCACAGAAGAGGAGGGTCAGCAGCAGTGATGCTGTGCTGTTGGAGCAGTCTGGCTCCCAGTGACGTACCCACCACGAGTGATTTGGGGTGCATCCCCAGCTCTGTCCTCTGGTTTCACCCCACGGCTAACCTTTCATCCCCGCAGGAGTGTGCTGGAGAACCTCTCTTCTCCCTGTTCTGTGCCATCAAGCAGCAGATGGAGAAGGGCCCCATCGACTCCATCACGGGGGAGGCTCGGTACTCGCTGAGCGAGGACAAGCTCATCCGGCAGCAGATCGACTACAAGACCCTGGTGAGTGCTCTGGGCACACCTTGCCCTGGGCTCGTCCAGAATCCTCTGGCTGAAGGGGATGTAAAGAGCAGAAGCCAGTGACTGACCCTCTGGGGTGATTTATTCCTCTATCCCAGCAGGGAAACGCTGCTGTTAAAATTAAAACGTGTGTTCCTCCAGTGAGGATTGCAGCATCAAGAAATGGTCAGAGGGACACAGTGCAGGGACCTTTTAGGGCAGCTCTGGAGCTGGTGCAGCCCTCCCTCTTGAGGAAGCACAAGTCAGAGAAAAAGGAACTTAATATAAAGGTTTAAAGGGAAAAAAAAATCCCTGTCGTTGAGGCACTTGCCTCAAAATGGAATTGTCTGCATGGTGCAAGATGCACATTGCATATGTGCAGCTTTAGCTTCTGCTCTGAGATTACAGCCTCTTCCCACTTGATTAAAGAGCATCAATTAAAGAGCATTAGATATCTCTTCTTAGTGTGTTTGTGGGCCTTCATTCTTTCCTGGGTGCATTAAATCCTCTGAGCTTCTAAGTCTCTTCTGGATGAAGGACACTTTCTAAGCCTTCCATGATCCTTGTAATTTTTCTGTTTCCCATCTTCATTCTCAGCAAATTGCAATTTTTAGGACAGTCATAAGATGCTCTAAACTGATCAGATGATTTTATTTGCACTTTTGAACAAGGGATATTCATGTCACTCGGCTCCAGATACCCCTGGAGTGATCTGGATTGTGTCCAGTCACACAATCATGGGATGGTTTGGGTTGGAGGAGACCCTAAAGATCATTTAGTTCCAAGTCTTACACCTTAACCTGTCTTAGACCTGCCTTAGGCCTTAGCTCAGGTGGGCTGAGGCTAGAAATGCTTTCTTGTCTTCTGTAACTCCACTCTAGAGCTGAGCTTTGGTTGAATCCAAATCTGACGAGGGGGTGGACTTAATTCTTAAAGAAGGCCACAGTTTTATTTTGCACATTAAAAACATGACTATCCTGCTAAATTGGCAGCGTGGTGCTTCTCTGCTCTTACGTGTGCTGGTCTGAAAATTCAGAGGACTGATCACACATGATGGAGGAAATGAGCAGAAGGGAGAAAAAATGCAGGCACAGAGTGATCACTTTCACCGAAGGAAATCCCCCAGATCCTTTTAGGCTTGATCTAAAGCAGCCAGCAAAGGGTAGTAATTATACATCAGGCTGAACAAAGCTCTCCTCCGCTGGCTTTGTGCTGTTTGATGATAATCAGCTCTCCCTCTTACATCTCAAGAGCAGACAAATATATCCTGATAGGAATCTCAGCAGATTTACAGAGATCAGCTCTGGTGAAGGAGATTAAGAAGAAGCAGAATATGAATAGGATTGTTCTTCGTTTCTGTTTCTCTTTATTTCTGTTTTATTTTGTCCTTCCTCTACCTTCCTTGAGGTGCCTGACATCTTTTATTAAAGATATAGAGTAATGAAATAAAGCAAGAACTGCTGCAGTGTTTGCAATATGGGAATCCCCACAGGAAAATGGAGAGAGACTATTTACAGAGGCCTGGAGTGACAGGACAAGAGGGAATGCCTTCAAACTGAAGGAGAGTAGGTTTAGATTAGAAATTAGAAAAAAATTGTTCCCTGTGAGGGTGGGGAGGCCCTGGCACAGGGTGCCCAGAGAAGCTGTGGCTGCCCCTGGATCCCTGGAAGTGTCCAAGGCCAGGCTGGATGGGGCTTGGAGCAGCCAAGGGGTAGTGGGAGGTGTCCCTGCCCATGACAGGGGGTTGGAACCAGATGATTTTTAAGGTTTCTTCCAACCCAACCCATTCTACAATTCTATAATTCTCAGAAGGTTTTCCTATGCTTGGCTTTTTTGGGGGTCTTTCTCCTTTTTCTCCCCCAAACCTCACTGTATGAAAACCCCATGGAACTTTTTGGCCTAATCTGGAAGCGAGATAAGAATTTCTGTCCCTAGGACAGGAGCTGTAGAGATGTCCTGGTCTCAGAAAAAACCACTCAGAACCAGGGTCACCATCTGAGTAATCACAAGCTGTGCCTTTATAATTTAAATGTCACTAATCTGTAGTGGAGATCAGGGCTTAGCTGAGCCAAGCTTTGCATGTACACAGACACTTAGAGACAGCTCATGGCTGGGAGGGCTGGAGGATAACAAAAAAAGCCCAAGGATGGAGTAAAAGGTCATTAAACACAACTCCAGAGACATGAGATGTCCCAAGGTCACACAGAGTCAGGGGGAGAGAGGGCTCAGAGATTATTTCTCTGTGCTCCCACTCCTTTCTGTGCTGACCCCACAGTGCCAAGTGCTGGTGTCCTCTCCATGCCAAAACAGCCACATCCCTGAGGGACACTGGAGGCCAAAGAAAGGTGGTGGGTGATGGGTCAGCAACAGTGGCTCAAAGTGATGCCTTAAATGGCTACCTAGAAGCAGAGACCAGACAGGAACAAAGCAATAAAGGTGGGATTTATTTGAAAGGCCTTCAGGTGCACACTTCGGGGTCCAGAGGTTCTGCCTCAGTGGATCCCAAAAATGGATGCCCCAGATCACGAGTGCCTCACACTTCTATAACAACATAAATTCACCAACCAGAATCTAGCTAATGATATGATTTTCCCCAAGCCTGCCCCCTTCTTCCTAAGATGAAGGTTTACAGTTCTTGTTTCTGGGTGTCCTTGAAGGGCAAGTCAGAGGTTTTGTTATGTCTATCTAAACACAGAGAACAGCACTTAACAAGTTACAGGAAATTCAGAGTTACACCAGCAGTACAGGATTGGAAAAATATAAAAGTTAAAACCTAAGGCATCAGCTGTTTAGGAGATCAACATCACAAAGCTTCCCTTGGAGTGACCAGTCCTGTAGGAATACAACCTAGACCATCATGGGGTCTCTTCCCCACTAGCTGCCATCAAAGGCTGTGTTGAAGTCCCTGAGCAGCACTGCAGGAGCAGTGGGGTTTGTTCCCTGGCTTGGTTGTTACGAGTACAGAGAAGAGTTTCATGCTCCACAGGAGAACATCTGGAAAACTCCACTGGAAAGGTGGTGTAGAGCCTGGGGAATATATGCCAAAGCCACTGTGCTCTGGGAATGGGGTTGCCTTCCATAACTGGTGTTTGAATTCCCTAAAATGTTGGAGGGAGACCCTTGAGAGTTGTTGTAATGAGCACACAGGAGTTCAGGGGCTTTCAGGAGTGACCAACCTCCCTGTCTGTGCTTGAAGCGTAAGAACAACCCTCTGAAAAATTGCCTTCCCTGCTCCTTCTCCTTCCAGCTGAGCTGGAAAAGAGGAAAGCAAGGATTGCTGTAGTCAGGGTGTGAGTGAACACAATTCACAGAGGCTGAGTTTTCCCAAAGTTGCCACTCTGTGAAATTCGAGGACAACCAAGAGCAAATCACCACTGTCACCTCCCAGCTGGGTGGTCAGTAGTGGTGTGGGGGGCACTGGTCAGCACCTGCACCAGATGTTGGGTCTTCTGCAGCAGATGTTGGCCTGGCAAGGCAGACTAAATCATTTTAGAGAACACCAAGTGCTGTTTGTGGGGAACTGCCCCAAAATCCAGCTGTTTGTGTCGGAGATTCAGCACACCACAGAGCTTGCCCTGAGTGGCACCAGCTCATTTTAGCTGAGCTCAGACCACTGAGAGAAGAACCTGCAGAGGAACCCCAGAAGCAGGTGTGACCCCAAGGAGCTGTCCCAGGCTGCCATCACCGCTCAGCTTCCCTACAGGTGTGTGATAGAATAATTCAGGCTGGAAAACATCTTTGGGATCATTGAGTCCAGCCATAAAGTGAACACCAGCAGGGGCTCTCAGCAGTCAGGTGGGATTTTCTGGGTGTACCTAAGGAGTTTGCAGAGGAAGAGGTTTCTGTGGGCTGGGAATGGGCAGAGGGCAACACCAACTAATGACCTTCAACACTGGATTCATTTCAACAGTGCCTTTTATGTGCAATTCTGTGATCCTTTGAGATGAAAGATGCCCCAGAACTGTAAATCTCTGCCGTTATTACGATCTGAATTGATGCTTTTTCAATACTTCTGGAAGTGACATATAAATAATAGCATTATGATCTAATCAATATCTCCTATTTACATCTCCCCTTTCATCCAGCAAGATCACAGAGCTCTTTGTAAGCAGTATCTTCACAAGTCCCTCTTGGTTGAGCATAACATCACCAAAGGGAGCCTGGTGAGGGAGAATGTAATTAGACTGATAGGATTTCACCCCATTTGTGAGCTCCCACTGCATTTTAGGAGGCGAAGGGAAAGTGGTGGAGAGTCTAGCACCACTTGCATGCTACAGAAGGGAGTTTAAGTCAAGTTAAAATTTGTCTAAGGTACCAAAACCAACATATCTGCTCTTGTAAAAGTGCCACAGGAACATTTAATGACCACGTACAGCCTGGAGCATCAGTGAACACCCATTTCAAGTGCAAAGGTGTGCTAAGTTTATAAAACTTTATAGACTTCACACTTCTGCAACCAGAAAGCAGCAGAATGGTCAACAGAGACACAGCCAAGGGTAGGCAGGGAGATTGCTGTGAAATACTCTGTGTTTAAGGTATCCCCCCCTCACCACATGCTTTGCATTTACTCTTGGACAGAGTGGAGAAAATTAAATTTTCCTTTGGAGAAAAGAGAGGCCTCTCTAGTTGGATGGATTTTCTTCTGTACGTGAAAGCAAAGGTTGATGTTGGTTTGTGTTTCATTTTTTAAGAAGCCCTGCATTTCAGATTAATAACATTCTTTTGAGAAGGGTCTGCTCAGCTCCGTGGTGTGCAGATGGACAAACTTAAGCCTTTGCACTGGAATTATCAAAACCAGGTGGCAATGCCACTCCTAAATTAGGTCACCTTGACATCTCAATGAACATTTTTTACTGAAAGCCCTGGAACCTCAGCTGGTGTTCATGGGTTTTATGTTATTAAGAAAGAAATTCTTTACTATGAGGGTGGTGAGGCCCTGGCACAGGGTGCCCAGAGAAGCTGTGGCTGCCCCTGGATCCATGGAAGTGTCCAAGGCCAGGTTGGATAGGGCTTGGAGCAGCCTGGGACAGTGGAAGGTGTCTCTGCCCATAGCAGGAGTTGGAATGAGGAGATCTTTGAGGCCCCTTCCTACCCCTACTTCTGTGACTCCATGATTAAGCATAATGAAGATATCCACATGTGAAACCACATCTCTGTGCCCTCTTGAGGGAGGGAATACTCTTGGTACCCATTTTTCCCCCTTTTGCACCCTACATCCCTCTCGTGGTGATGCCTTAGGTTTT
>VZTN01024232.1:2842-42995 GCA_013400515.1 Erpornis zantholeuca
GGAGACATAACTTTGAAATGATAGTGACTCAGAGTAAATGAAGAGACATTTCCAGATTAGTGAAGTAGAAGTGAAGGCTTCACCATCTTCTTAGAGATGAGATATGTAGAAAGGGCAGGCTTGAAAAAGAAGTGTTAATCAAATGAATGGCAGAGGAAGAGAAAAGCATATTCACGGTTAGCCAGAAACTGGAATTAGGAAATTCCACTTAGAAACTGGAACTGGAAAGGGAAGAAAACCAAAATATGGATATAAACTTTGGCCTTATCCCAAGCCTTTTCTATTTTGAAAATATAAGGGAAATCTAATGGGGTTTTTTAAATGTAACTTTGTTAGTGAACTGTAGAGTTTCTCAAAAGTAGGAAGTTCATAGTTCATTGTGCCTATCAAGTCCTTCGTTAATATACTCCAGTCCTTTTCTGAATCTGTTTCCTGCAGCAATATGAATACTGAAGCCAGCATTACCACTCCAGTTTTGGTCTTTCCCTTGGGTGTTCTTGAGCATCTCAGGAATTCACTGCTGGATGCGGTGAATACTTGTTCACTGTGTGTTATTCTGTCTCTGCTTCCTCTGAAGCTTGTTGTTTTGCAGGTGATATGGATAGATTACACTGGTAACAGAGTTGCCAAGCAAAGAGGTCAGTCAATTGGCTGGGAACACACTTTATATTCCCAGCAATACTGAATGACCCTGGGAAAATGACTTCTCTTTTCTGTACAAAAGCTTTACCACCTCTGACATATAAATAACATTGACCTCACTTGCAAACTTATTTTTAGATACACAGTTGTACAACTCTCTAATTTTCACTCATTTTTAGTGACTTTGGTGATGTGTTCATTCATTTCAACAACAACTTAGTTAGCTAGAAACTAGCTCCACTCAGTGATCAGTTTCTTAGGGTTGATTTTGTTCTCTGGCCCTTTACCTGCTTTGTCCCTGTTACGTTTCCCAAATATTTTTCTCAAAATCTGCAAAGGGAAAAGAAACTTAGTTGAAAAAGTTGCAAAGTCAGTTTGACCTGAATGAATGTGATATTCCAAGCTACTCATATGCAGATATGGGAGAAAAAAGGAGAGCTTTCAAAATTTTCATAATTGATGGGGCAAAGAAAACAGGAACTCTAAAGAACTCTTCTTCCTAAAGAACAGTTAGCTGACGCTCAAATGAGATTAAAGAGCTGTAGATATTGACCTTTTTGAGATACTCCAGAAAGATCAATAATATTGAGATCACACACAGTGAAAGGAAAAAAAATCTCAGAAAGCCATAATCAGAATCACATGATAGATCATAAAGAGCCTGTAAAAGAAATGTTCTGAGTACAGTGAGGATTGAAATAGAAGTTTAAAAATCAACAAGGAGTCTATGTTGTAAAAGTCAGGGAACAAGGAGGATGATCACTGGCTTTGAGTAAGAGGAGGTTAGAGATTATGAAGTCAAGTAGGTATGGTTTCCAAAACTAGGGAAATAGTGACAGTTCTACAGAGAGAATAACATCTAGTGGAGGTAAAAAAAGAAGGCTGATCTACTGATTTTTATATATATTACAAATGATGATAAATGTCCACACCTATAAATAAGGAAAAACTAAGCTATCAGCTGTACTCACAGATACCCACGTGGTTTTTGTGTGTATCTGAAATGTTTACTCTCCCCTTTATATTGTGGATATTGCTTATCTTAAACAGCTTCACTTAGTCTTTGGCTTTGCAGAGAAGAAACTCTTGGACTTGTTTTTTTTTCAAGATTGAAAGTCTTCCATAAAAAAAAGTGTAGCACTTCAGTGCCTCAGAATGGCTCTATACCATACTCACTGATTTGAAATTATTGCAGCAGTTCACTTTTTGTAGTACGTGTCTTTCTTTTAAATGGTAGGGGTTCTGGGCTTGCAAATGAGAAAATAATTTTAAATTATTGGTGTGCTTCATATTTTTAGGAGACCTTCATTCTTCCAAATTAGAATTCCAATTTGTGAAGCACTCCAATAACTTTAAATTGCTGTGTACTCTAGATCCAAACCCTAAACTTTCCCAAGTGAAGACCTTATAAAACTGCTGAAATAATTCTGAATTAAATTACAGATACATGACTAGAATTTCAATTTAGTTTTATTTTAAGCCCTTAATTTTAAAAAATCCTGATCTGAACCAACTACATAAGTATAAACTCATAGCATATGTTCAGTTTCTGGTGCTCTTGAATTTTTCCCAGTCACGTTAAAAACTTTCTGTTTAATTATTGCACATGTCAAAGTATTGTTGGGAAAAGCTGAATCCTTTAGTATCTTTTTGAAAGGGACATGTTCTTCATTTTCTATCACACAATATGTAAAGACCTCGGACTACTTGTGGGTTAAGTTTTTCTGTTTATGCCCCACAAAAAACTTGTCTGTAGTTACCATTGACAGAACCATCTGATGCTCTTTTGTGGTAGGCTGGGAAAGCTAGAGGCAGGAGCTGATCAACCTTTGGAGAGCCAGTTGTTTCCCCACTTCTTCCTTTTATCTTGCACAGCAGCAAGAATGTATATTGAAACTTTTCTTTTAAGACTTTACAAAGCAAGATTTGGTCTTGTGTGTGCATGAATTTTGCTGTCCATCCACAACCCATTCTGAGTTATGAAGGACTAACAGTTTTTCTCCTATCCAGATACAATCTACTGGATGCTCAGCCCTTTTATGCTTTTTTTTGTATAAAACCATTGACCCAGAATTTTCTGGACATTTGCAAAGCAGAGTGTGAAGCAATATCCCATGCAAAGACACAATTTTATACATAGCACTTCCATAATTCCATACAAAACCATCTGAATGCTCAGAAATGTGAGGGAGCAACAGTGAAATCTGAATGCACACTTTGTTGAATTGATATGTTGGCATTTGAATTTGCTATATACACACACTCTTTCCCCCAGAAATGTGTCAAATTGCCCAAAATTTCATCCAACTACAATCATATTACCATAGTCACAGAAAAATGCAAACAGGTATGTGACCTTCTTTATATTTAAATTAAAGAACAACTTTATTCCTCCTTAGCCTGCCAAAGAGGTAGAAGAGATCTTGACACTTGACACTGATTTTTAAAGAAGGGCCACACTTACTGGTACATTCCATCTCACAGTGCTCCATTGATGCCAATCACCTTAATCAGCTGAGTAAACTCAGTTCATGCCTGCTGTGCATAACTGAAGAGGTACAAACAAGCAAAGCAAAGCACAGCAGCGAAACTGGCTCGATATGTTACAAATAACATTAAAAAGGCATTAGGTTTAAATGCTAAGCAAATAGAATTGAAATTGAGGAGATATGCAGGTATCTTGGTATTGAATTTTGTTTGACCCTGCCTAAAAATGGATTTCTATGTCTTCTCTTAACAAGCAGTAGTTGGAACAGTGATTTTCCATTCTTCTGTTAAAGCTTCTTTTACATTGATGTATACTTTCCATTACCTTTAAGAGAATATGCTAACATAAACACCAGAAGTTCAGACTTTTAATCTGAATAACTGGTGCACATTTTCATCTTAGAGAATGGAGTAAAGCCCCTTTCTCAGCTGTCTGCCCTCCCTTTCAAGCCTAAACTCCATGCAGCTCTGAACTGCCTGGGGCTGACTTAAGACTCTGGATGACAAAAATTGGTGTAAAGATATTTTTTGCAATTCCAGAGATGGTACAGGCACCTGTTATAAATAAATGCCAAGCATATCCATGCATATGAATGTTTTTAGAGTTTTCTTGGAAAGTTTATGGTCTAGGTTGACTACGTAGGAACAATACTTTTGTGTGTATTCAGTACCCAGTGACATTTCTTCACACCAAAGTCACCTCCAAAATGCTCCATTTATCCTGGAAGTGAAGATGGTGCTCTTTTTGCACCACATCTGTAAGCAGACAGAATTAATTAGTTCCCAAATTTCTTAGTTCCTCTTTTCTCTACTGGGGAGTCCAGCTTCAGTCAATAACCATATTACTCACTTTTTCTGCTGGCTTTAACCCAAAGTCCTACAGTTAAGCATTATGTTATAGCTATGGATTTGACCCAGAGAGTTTTCCTGATGAGGTCCTGAGCCAGTTGCCATTCTTATCACCAGGAAAAGAAGGGCAGTGCAGTGATTGTTTTAAGCTCTACTACTCCACTGACCTGCCTGTGAGAGTCCCCAGCCCAGCTGCAAGTTGGCTCTCTGCCACCATCAGCTCTGTTTGAACAGGAAACTCTGCTTTTAACACAGAAAATCAGTGCAATGAGCAATGGGATGTGAGAAATTACACGCAAGCAGTACAGTTATTTTAGGAATTTTTTTTTCCCTTATGTTTTCTAGCCATTTTCCCCTATTCCCAGTTACAAAGAACAGGAACAAAATCAATCAGATGAGCAGCGGGGGAAACAACTACTCACAATAAAAATATTTATTCTTAAGACATGTTCACAGAAGTTTTCATTTTGGAATATTGGTTAAATTCATTTTTATATACAAATTTATAGAGTTTAAGGGAAACCAGTAACATCATAACTAAAGAGTTTTGGGCCAATTTTGGTTAATATTCAGGAATTTTAGGTCTTAAGTAGCCATGCTTCAGAAAAAAAAAGGAAAATAATTCCTCTACCATGCTGACAAAGAGGAAATCACTTAATAGAGCTAAAAAATTCTTGTCTAGAAATCCGCAGGGGGAACCTTACATATTGAATAAACCTTATGTGAGAATGACAAAGGCTTGTTACATGAAAAATACATGTTGCATTTATTCATAGCAGACCATATGAACACACTGTTCTTGTTCTGACATGTGAAATGAGAACCTATAATCAGCTGACCTCTTTTCATCTAGGGATAAGAGATTACTTTTATGAACTTGTTTGGGGAGTTCTTAGAAATGTATTTCACATACCAAGAAATAGAAAGCTGGAAATGAAGACTGTGTAAACTCTTTGCAAACTTTCAGTCTGCCTTGAATTCCAGACCCTACTGACGGAAACATTGATTTTCAAATTTTAGGCTAAAATTCCTCAGATTTTGGCTGGTTCAATTCTTTTAAACATGAACCAATTGAAAAGGTAGGCTCTGCTTTTGTTAAAACTAAGTGACTGTTGAGGAAGCCAAACTCAACAGAGAGAAGTTCTGCCTTACATTTCAAATTCAGATAAAACACAAAATCAGAAAACATTAATATGGCTTCTGATTTTTCTGCAGCCTCTTCAAAGAGCTCTGTCAGAAACTATCTTTTGAAGAGACACTTTTCATTGTATGTCCACTGGGATTGCATCTGAGTTTGATGCCATGTACTAATATTAATCTAGTTGTTGTGTAAAAATCACTTTAAGAACTCTGCAACTCTCCAAACAAGTTTTAAAACACATGCTCCAGAAGTCTCTAATTACAAAAAAATTAAAAGATACCCTGAAAATTGTGTCAGAATAGTTCTTGAATTTAAATTCAGTTTCTTCAGTTCAAAATTGCTGGTGGCTATTCTGACTATTGTTATTGAGTGTGTATCATACTGGTTTGGAACTCTACTGCTATGCACTTAGCACTACTTTGTGATGTATAAAAAGACATACATGCTTTTAGTGCTATGAGATCTGGATTCTTGGTCCTCATTGTTGCAGAATTCTTTGTAGTGAGCCCACAATGACAGATGCAGAAAATAATGAGGATTTAAAATGGTGTCTATTCCCCCTAAGCACCATATATATCTGAGGCATTAAATTGTATGAAATTTTTAAATGTCCAAACCTTGTCATCAGCTTGGCATGCAGGCAGAACACATGTTACAGAAGAAATATTAAGGGCTAATTTTATAACATCAATCTGTTTGTCATCAGCGTATAAATGAAATTTAGGCCCACATTGACAGATCAGATTATTGAAGAGAAGCAGGTACAGATTGAAAATCAAGGCCTTGAGAGGAGAAACCTGTGTGACACATGCAGAGAAATTTTTGTGGAACTGATCAAGCCACAGGAGGTAAGACAATCTCATTTGGATAGAATTAAGTAGAACCAAGAAATAACACTTCAAAGTGCCTCTTACAAAGAACTGAGTATCTACTTATGTCAAAGACAGCTATTATAGGTAGGAGGCTAACTAGAAAAAATTCTGCTTGGATTCTCAAGGAATTGCTGGTGACTGTAATGATGAAAGTTTGGTAATGTATTGTGGTCTGAAACCAAACTAGTCCTAAAAGAGCAAGTTTCCATCAGAGGGCAAATGGAACAACTATCAATTCAAGAGAATTAGCAGAAAAACCCCAGATTATCAAATAAATGATCTAATTATAAGAGAAATGAAAGTTAAAATTAGTTTCAGGGTCCTGTACAAGTTTTTACAGAAACTAACAAGAGTATGAATAAGTTTTCCTCAAGCAAAATTAGGGTATTAACAGAGCACATAGAATCATAGAATCATTTAGGTTGCAAAAGACCTCTAAGATTGTTGGGTCCGATCATTAATGTAACACTGGCAAGTCCAACACTAAACCACATCCCTCATTGCTACATCTACACATCTTTTAAATACCTCTAGGGATGCTGACTTAACTGCTTCCCTTGGCAGCCTGTTCCAATGCCTGGCAATCCTTTCTCTGAAGAAATTTTTCCCAATATCCAATCTAAACCTCTCCTAGGGCAATTTGAGCCCATTTCCTCTTGCCCTGTCACTTGTTACCTGTGGAGAGAGGCTGACTCCCACCACACTACACCCTCCTTTTGGGCAGTTGTAGAGAGCAATAAGGCTCCCCCCGAGCCTCTTTTTTTCTAGGCTAGACAAGCCCAGCTCCTTCAGTCGCTCCTGACTGGAGCTGTGCTCCAGACCCTTCACCAGCTCCATTGCCCTTCCCTGGACTTGCGCCTCAATGTCCTTGCAGTGAGGGGCCCAGACCTGGACACAGGATTCAAGACATGACCTCACCAGTGCTGAGTACAACAATCACTGCTTAGTCTTGCTGGCTGCATAATTTCTGATCTAATCCTTTCAGACTGATAACTATGAAGAGAGCTGAGAATATTTCCTTAGGTTTGAAGTACTGTTTAGTTTAACCATCAGCTTGAGTACAAGAAGCAGGAAAAACATGAAGAGTAATGAGAACATGATCACCTGCTGTCTTGAAGAGAAAAAGTACCAAATCCTAGCAAAAAAAAAAATAGAAATGTCTGAGAGCATGGTTACTAAGAAAATCAAAGCAATTTGTCACAGGTGGTAGAAAGCACTCTCAGGTTACCTTCAAGTTTTTACAACTGTAGCAGAGGAATCAATCAATCCATATAAGTGTATGCCCAAAAGTGAAAGCATTTTCCAGTGATGTAATTAGTATAATGACTGATAAATATCCAGTGGTTACACATTGATAATAGATAACAAAGCGCTGATTACTGAGCCCTGGGGATGCCTCAAGTCTGACTCCACATAGATGATTAAAAGTTGTCTGTAGGGTGTTAAATCTATTAGAAGCATTCAAGTGTAATACAAGTAATTCCCAGACATGTTTCAGGAGCAGAAAACAAAATTTCATGGTTTGCAGTATCAAATGTTGCAGTAAACTTACAGAACAAGGAAAGGAAAACCCTTCCCAAAAATCTGATGTTTGTCATCAGATAATTTTTCATTTTTTGTTTGCTAGGAGGAACCTCAAGGCAGACTTGAGATACTCTTCACCAGCTTTGTTCCAATTGAGCAAAACCCAAACAAGTCCCTCATACATGAGGTCTTAGGCAAAAATTAGAGAAACGGAAATTAATTTGTCAAACAAAAAAAAAAGCACCAAAACCAGAAATAATAGGAGAAAACGAAACAAAAAAACCCCAAAACTAAACCCAAACCAACAGAAGCAGGTGAAAACTATTGTCTCATAGTGTGATTCATAATATGCAATGCAGTGGACAGAGAGACTACATTGGACAGTATGAAATACTGAAGAAGGGTACCTGAGATATTTTTCTCTTCAGTTTGAGTACATAAGTAGAAATAGACATTAGAGAATGTCTATTTCAGACAATGAGAATCAGAATGATTCATCTCAATGAAGCTCAGTTCAGTATTTTACAGTTGTAGATGACATTACATGTTTAGGGCAATTGTCTAGTTGCTTTCATTAAGGAGGATCAATGAGGCACACATCTATTATATTATGGATTTTTATGATGGCCTTTTATGATGAACTCCATGATGGCCTTCAAGAGTGTTTGCTTTTGAAGCTATAATTCTATCCTCATTTTTCTTCTGAAAATGCTGGAGCTTCCTTCTCAAAGAAGAGTTTCAACCACAACCACTTTTACTGTTGTTGAAGTTGAATCATCCTAAAAAAGTAGCTTTCATAGGGGCAGAGGGACACAATCAATAAATCCTTTTTCTGTAGCCAAATTGATTTTCGAGAGAGTAGAATGAGGGGAAAATTCTGGATCCTGGGCATGTTTGCATTCTGGGTGTCTTCTTTATCAGCAATTCTGACATAGCCCTGAAAGCAGGCCACAGTCCAAGATTGTTTCACATTGCAGGAATGGGGCATACCTGTGTTTCTACGGTCATAATCTACTTTACTTACTGGTTCCATAATTCTTGTGTTCTGTCTGTGGTTCATTTCAGCCTGCAGTGTGCCTAGTGCTCTACTTGCAGCCTGGTGCAAGGCTCACCATCTCCAGTCATTCTCAACAAGCTAAGCCAGAGATGCCTAGTATCTACACTGCATCCCACCATGTTTTAGCAGGGAGAAAAGAGAAATTTCCTGTTGCTCATCTCACCTCCATTAAGAAAGCAGTTCTTTTCTATTAATGCTGAAGCTATCTGAGGGATTCATTGTGCATGGGATCAGGATAGATGTGTAAAATATGAGTGATAGAGAAAATCCTTCTTAAATGAAGAAAAAGAAATCTTAGTAGTACAAATAAAAATTTTTAAATTACACTGGGGTCAGCTTACAGAATAAGATGCATTGGGAAATGACCATTTTACTGCTAGTATGCAAATCTGTAAGGATGCTTTATCAGCCTTGTGTGACAGCACCCTGTCCTGCTGCCCAGCCAAGAATTCAAAGAAAGTATGAAGGAATCAAACAGAACTTGAATGTTTCCTGTGATACCGGGGGGAAAAAAAAGCTGTGATTAGTATAATTAATTAATGGACATTTTAATCCATTCTTGAAATACCATAGGAAAAGACATCTCAAGGTCCTTCCCTGTTCAATGTATCGTATTAATTTGCATAACATTTGCTCATTGTGCTGGATAATACAGTTTTTCCTAAAGCTGGTTAATAAGGATCCCAGCCTCTTCAGAAAGGTGCTGAGACTTTTGATTGCCTTCAATGGATTAAGACAAAAATGAGAAAAAATTCTTATTCAGGGCTGTAATCGTTATACATGTCCCCTGTCTACATGTACCTGGATTATGGTATGGCACCTTGACCTCAGAGAGCATCAGGAGGGGTTAGGTCCACAAGGGAAGGTGGGGCTGACAGCAAAACCTCTGATGAAAGGTGCAGGTTCGCCACAGCCTGCTGATCAGCAGGCAGCATGTAGCGATGTGACAGGTCTGAGATCAAGCTGGGAAACCAAGGCAGCAAGGCAAGGTGAAGACTGGTATGCTGCAAGGCTAAGCACATCGTAATGACAGCACAGCACAGACATGAACCCAGGGCAGGGGCCTGGGCTTCAGTGCAACCCCTGCCACACTGGGTGAAGTGTGTGCACTTGGAGGGCCTAGCTTTTCACACCTGTTTTCTTATGGCATAGGTGTTTCCCCAGCAGTGAAAAGGGCATGCAGTCCTGGCAGATCAGAAGTGACCTTGAGCACAGGAAGCCAAGCCTCTGGGAAGTGTGGGGGGGAAAAGAGGTCACAGAGGACATTTATGGAGAAATGTCAAATAATCAAAGCCTGTGGGCAAAATCAGGGCTCTGACACTTTTTAAGGAAATGCAACTTCTATAAAAGTATCCTTTCCAAGTGCCAGTCACTTTAGCTTCGATTTTTTAATTGTTTATATGTAATATACTACAGTATTAGCATACATCTTCTTTGCTCCACAGAGTTTCTATTTAACTAAACAGGAGTTGCTTGCAGACGTCAATGATTTTAAAAAAAAAAAGTGTTTTTTTCAGAATTAGTAAATGTGCAATATAGGGCCTTACTCATCTTTTTGGAGGTGATACGGCTTGTCAACTCTAAATAACTTCCCAGAGAACACTGTACCTCACATGAGGTCATTGTGTAAGAAAATTAGGTGTTTGATCACTGACCCACTTCGTGATTCAGTTTCACAGACTGAGTTTAATTCTGTGGCAGAAAGAACTTTGCTAATACTGTTTGAACTATTTATTAGTCCCTTTTACAAATCTCATTGTTTTTCGATGTGATGAATACAATGCTTAACAAGGGAACTTTTCCACAGAAAATCAATTTTCTGCAATATTATTATGTTCCTGCGTAGAACAATAAAACTGAAAAAATACTTCTGATTTTCATTGATTTGACTATGGTATGCTTTATAGCTTGGATTTCTCAGCATGTCAACTAATTAGCTTCACAAATTACTAAGAAAATTCAACTGCTGCCAATTGATTGTTATGAACATATAAAATAGTTTCTGGATCATCTAAAAATGAAATATGACCTTTTAAATGTTTAAACTTTACTTCCCTTTTTTGAGTCATGATATGTTTATGTTCCTGTTGAAGCACTGTTCAGACACTTAAGATAAGCCCCATGCTTAAAAACATCTTCAATTTGATTGTAAAGTATGTATTCAGATTGTAATAACTGTTTCATATGAACATAGAGATTAAGTCTCTTAACTGGCAAATGGGGAGCGTGTCTACCCCAGAGATTAGGCTGTTTCACTTTTTTAGTTCTGAGTCTGAGTGCCACAGTAATTTCAATTCCTAAATTAGGCAGTTTAAATACACCCCTGGGTCAATTACACAAAGCCAACACTTCAAAGTCAGGGTAAGTGGCTGCACAAATGTCTCCTTCCTCCTCTCCCCAGCACACACACAGAAAAGCCCATATATGACCTTGAACACGCACGTTGCAGACCTGCTCCAAAGCCATCGAAGCCAGCTGAAACTCTTCTGCTTACTTCAGCTGGTTTTGGATCTTACATTTGCATTTGTAAAACAGTTCTGCTCAGTTCTGAAATCTAATAGGTCACATCTGTGCAA
Organism: Erpornis zantholeuca; assembly: GCA_013400515.1. Taxonomy (NCBI): domain Eukaryota; kingdom Metazoa; phylum Chordata; class Aves; order Passeriformes; family Timaliidae; genus Erpornis; species Erpornis zantholeuca. The sequence goes on from VZTN01024232.1 coordinate 13,991, forward strand.
ATCCTGAAACAAGCATACAACAATTAAAAAAAAAAAAAANGCTTTCTAAGCCATGAGGATAAACTGCCAAGTTTTAACTTGTCCAGTTCCCAATTTTGTGCTCAAATGTACCAGATACAGCACATTCCTATTACAGTCACTGGTAGTGGAAGGCACTTCAGCACTTTCAGGGGGGCACCTCCCTTTAGAAGAAATCACTGGCTTGTAGCACATAGTGAAGGAGGTTACTCAAGAGATCACTCACCCTTGCCTCTGACCCATTCCCAACAGACTGTTCTGTAGGCTGCTCTTAAAAACTTGAGATGATGGGGATTCCACAGCTCCCCAGGACAGTGTGATCAAGGCTTCACTGTGTCTACAGCTGAGAAGTAGGAGCTCCTACTTCAGTCTAAGCTCAGCACTTTTTTTCCCATCTCTGGCAGAAAACTGAACTTTCTCTTCCTGGCAACCTCTTAGAGAAAACTGTTGTCTTGTTTCCTGTCAGATTTTCTTTTTCCCCAGTTGAATATGCCAGTTGTTACAGCTTTCCTCATAGGTCATGTTTTCTGGATATTTTACTTTCTTTGTTTCTGCCTTCTGTGCTTCTTTGTTCTTTTTCCAATTGTTTTGCCTTTTCATCAAACATTGTGTGTTAAATTGGACATTGCCCTCATGCCTGGTTTCAGTAGAGGATTAAGCTATCGTTATATTCTCTAGACATCTCATACCATTTCATATATATTTCTATTTTCATTGGACTTGCAAAGGAAATGGAATATTTCATGTCTCACATTTCTTAGGACACTGAGCAGAGTAAAAGATAGTAAGTCCAAACATCAGATCACGAAGTTTGTCAACATCATGTAATCAAATGCCAGGTACTGACCTAGGTCTCCTTTGGTGTCAGAAGAGTCCAGTAATCCAGTTCAGGCTGCTGTTGGTTGTCTTTCAGGAGTTAATTTCTTCTGCATATTCTCCAATCATCCTATCTGTTGGATGTTGGATTTTGCACATCTTTCACTGAGATGAGTTTGAAATCTGTGTAGTTTGCTATTTTTCATTTTAGTCTTGAATTAAAATACCTACTACCTTGTGACACAGAAGAGAAGGTGGGAAGAAATAGATCTTTTCTTAACACTAAATTTTTAAAATATGTTTGAGGAAATGAGTCTAAAAATTATGTGGCTTTCATATGTTGCAGAGTTGACTCATAAGCTGAAGAAAAGTGGTTGAGAAATATGATCAAACAATGTTTTAGTGACCTATTAATCTAATGAAATTCCAAGGAGGAACTGCAGAGATGAAAGGTTAGCTGGAAAGAGGAGCAATTGTGGTTGATAGTGAATACAAAATGAAACACCGTATGTGGCTGTAACTTCATAGCTAGAGTCATAAATATATACACATTTTGTTTGCATGAGCTTTCCACACAATTCCCTTGGGAGTTAATGAAGAATTTGCTTTTCCAAAGGAAAGCTTTGGTAATTTTATATACTGTCTTTTCTTTTATGAAGCAACCTCCTTTCATTTACCCAAAAGAAAAAGCAAACAGTTGAAACAATTATTCTAGTTCTCTGTGTATAATTCATGTTGTGCATTTGTGAAAGAATCCAAAGCTGGTAAAACAAAAAATGTAAGAGTCACACAATAGCTGGAGGCCTTTTCCCTTCATTTATATGACAACTTACTTCTCACAGAAAGCAGTGCTTACAGTACATGCACTTATGGCTGTGTTTGATACGTTGCCTTACGGACACAGAAGCAACATATCCACAAAGCCCTTCTCAAAACCTTAGTGTGACCTTTGCAGGTTCTGGCAGCAATTTCACAGGAAATCTCTAAACACCAGTATGGGTAAAGAATCAGACTTGTGTGCTGACTACACTAGAACATACTCAGACAAATTCTTATATAAATTCTGTGAAACAGTTCATTGAATTAGCAAACAGTCATGTTGCTGTTGTTGTTTGCATTTCAGCTTTCCAAAACACCGTTTCATTGTACACATGGTAGCATTAGAACCAGATTCTTCATGGACTTAAATATCTAAAAATGGTACATCTACATGTACAACATTACACAGACAACTGTGTGAATGCTCAGATTCTCAATTACATGAACCGTGATGTCCTGTATATCAGGGTTTCCCTTATCAATTCCAAGGAACAAAAATACTATGTAAACAATTTTGTTTCAAGAGAAAAACAAGAATTAATGGCAGACTGTTTTTGAAGCAGTAATGAAATCAATGTTGCAGCTTGTTTTTTACATTTATCTCTAAAGTAATTTCTACAAAGTTGATTAAAAGACTACATCAAGTTACTTTTAAATCAGAAATCTAGTGTTTTGAGGAAAATACTGCACTCACAAACACACCTGTTTTCCATGATTTGAAAGAAAATCCTGTTCACATAATCTTGCTATTTTTTGTACTTAAATGCTAATGCTACAAGCATAAATTGGTATTAGCCGCAATTGTCAAAAACTCTTAAATATTTATTCCTCATATCCCAGACCATTTTCCCTCATGTTCTTATCCCATTCCTCACTTTTGCCATCACCTCTCATATACACCACATTTACTACATGCTTGAACAAAATTTGTATTAATGTCATGCAGGTAGCGCTGGATTTGTCCTTCATCGTGAAGCAGAAGTTCACATACATCACTGTTAAATGAGGATAAGATATTTGAAAACCTGTTAATTTGCTGGGGGATGTACATAAACATGCTGAACACAGAAATCACAGAGATGTTTTAGGAAAGTTTACAGAACTTTTAATTAAAGTGCCATCTGCTATGTACAGACATAAAAGAATTTCTTGGACAGAATATGCACAGAGGCATTATGCAATAAGCTTTTCTTCTTCCTGACACCCATTTCAAGTAGTGCAGTATTTCTTTTCCTCATAGCTGCTCCAGGCCGTGGTCTTTCTTGAGTTGCATTGCCATTCTCGTATCCCCAGCTATACCCTGTCAATAAGTCCTCCCTTTCATGCCACAGTTCTCACTTTTGCACTGTGAGTAGCACAAGGGCAGCTGCATCAATAATATTTTCCCTCAGATGTAATTGTTCATTTTTCTAGTGGGTACTTCCGTGGAACTCTCTGCAGTCAAACTGTTTCATGTCAGCAGTGAAACTAGGTGAGTTTCACGTGGTTTCCCTCATGGAAGAACTACAGTATCTGGGTAGAAAGTGGAGCAGCATGGTCTTTCTTGCCATCTACTGACTTCTGCCAGGACTTGTACCACATTTCTCCCCATGAGTGCACCTTTCCCAATGACTTTGAACAGTAATGACTGACAATTAAGTGGGACAATATTAGCATGAGCTTTGCTTAACAAAGGAACATTTTTAGCAACTACTAGTAAATATTTGATTGCCTATTGTCAACAAATAAATAAGGTGGGGTGTCTTTTCCTGGATGTTCAGCACAAGTCATACTAATAATCTTGTATAGGTACTCTGTACTTTAAGTGACTTTCCTTAGGAACTGAAGCATTTGAAAAAAATCAAGACAAATAGTTCTAGATCATGGAAATGACAAGGTTGGAATGTACTATCAGTCATTTTTGTTTTAGAAATTGGAGAGGAGTGGCTGATAAGGGAGACGAATTACGTTACAGGTACAGAGCGGCCTTTAAAACATTTTGATACAGAAGCATGTTTTCTGTGATTATCAGTATTATTTACAATCAAGTTGGAATTGATTGCTAATTCTGAAAATTGTTACAAAAACTATTAAATTAAAATAAATCTGTTTACAGTATTTGCTGCACTCTGGGTTTAATCATGAATAATAATTTATATTATTAATAGAAATTACGGTGATAATATAAAGACCATTTTTTTTGTATTTACATGTTTTAAAGGTCATCAGGATTAAAATTCAAGAGTGATCTGCTCTGATTATCAAGTACAGCAGCATAGTATTTGCCATCAAGAATATGTGACCACTGATCCTTAATTTTGAATTTTAATTCATTGATATTTTGCGATTCTGAGATGGAAATTGCCATGATTTCACAAGAAACTTGAGTATATAAATACCTTTGACTATATGAGCAGATCTGCTGAAATCATTGGAATATGAAGTTACAGACATATTTAAATATTATGCTGATCCATTGTGTCAGAGAAGCAATTGGTTATGGCGTTTGTGAATTCCATTTCCTACACTAAAAATTTAAATTTTACTCACAGAAAGTTAATCCAGAGTTAAAATTGACAAAATTAAAAACAACCCAGACTTTGAAGATAGTAAGTTCAGTAGAAGTGGAATTAATTCTCTTTAAAATCTATTAATTTTGATTTTTTTTTCATTTATTCAAGTGAGTTAAAAATTGGAAATTTATGAAGCATAGAAAAATAGAGCTGTCGAATATTTTCAATCTTAAAGTGATTGAATTAATATTTTTCTAAAGCAGAATTTTTTTTAAATCTCATCAAGATTAGTACTAGTACTAGTTTTCTTATAATTCTTTTACAGGAATCTTCAGGAAATTACAGTTTGCATTGTACTACCTATTAGTTTTAATTAAGATATCATTGAAAATGAAGGATGGTTTAATTCAACTAATGCTGCAATCATTTTAATTAACAATTGATTATATTTAATTTAATGTTAGATGGCCTGAAAGATAAAAAGATATTAGATATTAAAACACAAGAAAAGTTACAGCTGAGGTCATTGTTTCAGTATTTCTGACTTTGAGTGAATGTTTCATTCCTCCATTTTCCCAAAAGTGCTAACATATTTGCATGAGTTTCTATGATATAACCTTTAGAATGAGTTACTCCTTAAAGCATTTACTAGTACTATTTTCATATGCACCCACTTGTAAAACTAAATATCTTATTGGAAGCACAGGGCAAGAAAGAGCAATAAAATTTTTCTGAGGTAAGATAAAAATGGTTTTCTGTTCCTATAAAATAACTCCTGTGTACATTTTCTTTAAAATGTCATGACTTCAAAGTTTGATAGCTGACAGGCCTGCAGGGTTAGAAGCAAGGTCTGTGAGTCCAATTGCAAAGCTGAGGATTTTTCCCTTTACAGGTTGTTGCCTCTAGCCTTGCAGGACTAGTAGGTATTGGACTTAAAAGCAGTGACATTTTTAAATACAGAGTGGATGTCACTGTTTTGGGATTAAAACTTGACCACTCTAAGGGTCAGGACGTATAATTTTATAGGGAAAAAGGCAATGCTGTGAAGAAAAGAAACAGATATTTCTATAAGTCCTTAACAGTTAAGATTGTGCACAGAATAAAAAGTGTGAAGCCATCAATAGTGTAAATCTAAAAGAAGAAGTATATATATATAGTAGAAGAATATATATATTATGAAGTATATCAAAATCAGATAAGATGCAATAACAGATATCTCTATTGCAGCATCTATTATGTATGTCTAATATATATATATATATACACAAATACATATCTCAATAGAATAATACATTTCAGGATGTGAGTGTACTTGTAAAATTCCGATTCTACACTCTAAATTTAAGGACGTAAGAAATTCTCTCTCATATGAGATAAAACATTAATTCAAAGCAATAAAGATTAAATTCTATTCAATGTCCACTTATGTGGTGCCAAGAAATTAAATTTGTGAGTTTAGGATGTCATAGCACCTCAACTTTATATTGAGACACAGCTAAGATAATGCTGTCTCAGCACTATGTTTTGGGTTTAATATGCCTATAGAACCATAGAATCATAGAATTAGTAAGGTTGGAAAAGACTGCTAAAATCATCAAATTCAACTACTAAGCCATCATTGCCAAGTCCACCACTATACCATGTCCCTAAATGCCACCTCTACAAGTCTTAAATTACTCCAGGAAGGGTGAGTCCATCACTTCCTTGGGCATCCTATTGCATTGCTTTACTAGCCTAATCTTATCTGTCAAATGTCAAATCTGAACAACTGGTGCAACTTCAAGCCATTTCCTCTTGCCCTGTCGCTTGTTACTTGGGAAGAGAGACTGACTCCCACTTCACAACACCCTCCTTTCAGGGAATTGTAGAGATCACCTCCTTTTCTCCAGGCTGAGCAAACACAGCTTCCTCAGCCACTCCTCACAGGACTTGTGCTCCAGATTCTTTGTTGCCGTTCTCTGGACATGCTCCATCACCTCAATGTCCTTCTGGTAGTGAGAGGCCCAGAACTGGACACAGGACTTGAGGTCTGGCCTCACCAGTGCCGAGTACAGAGGGACAGACACTTCTCTGGCCCTGCTGGCCACACTATCGCTGATACAGACCAGGATGATATTGGCCTTCTTGGCCATCCAGGCATTCTGCTGGCTCATTTTCAGCTGTTGTCAACCAGCAGCCCCAGGTCCCTTTCTGCTGAGCAGCTTTCCAGCCCCTCTTCCTCCAGCTCATCGTGCTGCAGAGGGTTGCTGTAACCAAAGTGCAGGATTTGGAACTTTGCCTCAATGAACCTCATGCTGTCATTCTCAGCCCGCCGATTCAGTCTGTCAAGATCTCTCTGTACAGCCTTCCCACTCTACAGCAGATCAACACTCCCACCTATATTGGTGTCATTTATGAACTAATTGAGTTCAATTCCCTCATCCAGAATATTGATAAAGATTTTAAACAGGACCAGCCCCAATACTGGGAACTGAGAAACTCCACTAGTGACCATTTGCAAACAGGATTTGACTCTGTTGACCACCACTCTCTGGGCCCAGCCATCCAGACAGCTTTTGTGCAGCAAACAGTCCATCCAGCCAAGCCATAAGTAGCCAATTTCTTCAAGACAATCCTGTGGGAGACAGTGTAAAAGGCTTTACAAATGTCCAGGAAATCTACAGCTGTAGCCTTTTCCTTACCCACTAGGTAGGTCACCTGGTTGCAAACGATCAGGTTGGTTAAGCAGGACCTGACTTTCCCAAACCTATTTGTTGCTGGGCCTCATCCCCTGGTTGCCCCATACCTGCCATGTGATGGCACTCAGAATGATCTGCTCCATGACCTTCCCAGCACCAAGGCCACGCTGACAGGCTTGTAGTTCTCTGTAGCCTCCTTGTAGTCCACCTTGTAGCTGGAAGTCACATTTCCTGACTTCCAGTCAGCTGACACCACCCTGGTTAGCCAGGAATGCTGGTCAGTAATTGATAAGTGTATTGGTGAACACTTTCACCAACTCCCTCAGTGCCCTTTAGAGGATTCCATCTATTGCTAATGTGGTTTTTAGTTGTCTTTTACAGCAGTAGCCACATTAAGTTCTACTTGGGCTATGGCCCTTCTGATTTTCTCCTTATGTAACCTCATTACATCCTTGTAGCCTTCCTGAGTCGCCTGCCCCTCCTTTCAAAGGTGATGCACTCCCTTTTTCACCCTGAGTTCCAGCCAAAGCTCTCTGTTCAAACAGACTGGTCTTTCCTCCAGTTTGTCTTTTGGCACATGGTAAAGGCCTGAACCTGCATCTTTAAGATTAACTTCTTGAGAAATGTCTGGTCTTCCTGGACTGCTTGTCCCTTCAGGACCTTGGTGATACTTCAAAGACAGATGAACCATCGTCTTTGCTGTTGATCAGTTCCACTTGCAAAGCCTCATACCATTATGCTGAGGCACCTGAAAAGTCACAGAGAAAATGTCCATGCTGTTCTGGGCAGGAACTTGTTGCAATTGCTCCCTATCTCTGGAATAGCTGTGTTCAGACAGGAAAAAAGTGGACACGGAATCCTCCATATTGTGCATCCTGTCTGCCTGTCAGGCCTGTCACAGGGAAAGTAGGGTGAAATTCCAGTGGTCTCTCTCTCTCTTTCATACTCTGTCAGTAATGAAAGGGAGTTCCTCTACCTGGGTGCACTTCCCACATGTGTGCTCACTCCTCCCTTCCACAGAGCACACCCTGCAGCTGACTCCTGGGAGCCAGCCTGTTCCCCGCAGAGCACTGTGCATCAGTCATGCTGGGTGCAGAGCTTAGAGAGGCTGTAGTTTTCTGCCACTGCTCCCTGGTTGAGCTTGCTGGGCTTCTGTGCCCTTCCTGCATGCCCTGCAATGCCATGCCATGCCCTGCCTGGTAGTGCTTCCTCAGGGATTCTTTTATGAGAGGGTGGGGCTTGGTAACTGTTGCTTCTGGCCCTGCCCAGGTCTTGTCAGCCACTGCCACACAAGCTGTGGGCTCCTGGCAGTTGTCTTGGCTCCCCTGATAATCCCCCTCTTTGGGAAGCCCCACTGTGCCCTGTACTGGAGACCTACGCTGCCATTTGTGCCAGCAGTGGAGGTGCTCACCTCAGCCACTTCTATGCAATGTGAAACAAGCAGCAAACCGAAATGTGATTCATTTGAAAGCAAATCCTTTGAACCAGGAATAGTAATTTAAGCATAAGCTGGGCTGAACAGGCAGAAGATTAGTCTGGCCCCAGCATCCTGCCTGCTACAGAGCCTGTTAACAAATGCCTAGAAGAGTGCTTAATAGCAAGGTACTATTTAGTATCTATTCCCTGGTATGCATCCTAAATTCCAACAGGTTTGGGATGTACAGTCAGATTTTTTCATCTTTGTGTGCTCTAGTCTTTAAAGATTTTTTTGTCTGTGAGTTTATCTAATTGCACTTTCAGTTCGCATAATCTTCTGTCATTTATAACCTCCTGTGGTGACAATTTTCATCGTTTAACTGTGCCCTCCTATTGTTTATTTTAAATATACAACCTAATAACCTCATTTAATGCCTTTAGATCATATATCACAAGGAATAACAATCATTTCTGGTTCACTTTCACCATGGCACTCTTACAAACATTATCAGACCTCCCTTGACCACCTCTTACCCAGACTTACCTTAAGGAAACTGTCCATGTCCTCCAGATTTCCCTCTAGTTCCACTAGATCTGTTATAGGAAGAGATCAGAACTGTGTACTGCATTCAATATGTGGGCATACCACAGACTTTTTTAGAGCAGCGTAGTCATATTTTCTGTTTTGCGATTTACAAACCCCTGCCGGAAACTAATATAACTGAAGAACATATCATGTTCTTGACGTGCTACAGCATCTTTGAATTAAAATATACACATGAGTTTTCTCCAGTGCATAGTCAATAGAAAGATGTTTGCTTATATGTAATTTTAGATATCATTTAGCTGTCTGAGAGATCAAAATATAGTGCCAGGTTCTGATGTGAGTTTTACTGAGGATACTCCATTGAAGCTGACAGGTCCAATCAATATACAACATGCACAGACATGAGGTGGATTCATGACATTCCCTGAATACTATACATGCACAGACAGTAATTGCAACTGCTCTCATTATGTAATTTCTAGGAGATGTATTCTAGCTAATAATTTTCATGTACTAAGTAGTCTGTGTGTAATTCAGATCAAGTAGCGTAATCCAAATTAATTGTATTCTTTATTGCACTTTTAAAACATCAAGTAGTGTGAGAACATAACAGAATGCAAATTACTTCAAAATGTAAGAAGGCTCTGTAGCAGATTCTCTTTGCAATACTCTGTCTGACTGAAGGGAAAGACATTTCAGATTTGGATTTTTCAGCTAAAGCATGCCACATCTAGGTGACACACCACAGACAGACAGACATCTTGTGATATGCCTTTCATGCCAAGGAGAGTTGATTCCACTCTGCAACATTAGCTGAATAATTTTACTGTATATATTTTAGATACATATATTTTCAATATCATAAGTTATATAGTGTTGTAAACATGAAAAGTATTGCAATCATCTCTACCTCAATGTGGAGATAGAAGGAAATAAGTATAGCACTGTATTTAGTTCTATTTGCTTTTGAACCTGGAAGTAATTTGTTCATAATTTGTTTTTGACCTTCAGTCCTAGGGCTGATTTCTGCCTTATATTGAGATTCAGGATGACACTGTCTGCCTCTGTTTCAAGGCTTTCAGACAAAAGTTATATAATCATTAGTGTATTAACTGTGATTATTGTAGAACACTTTTTTCACTGTCGGGCACTGTAGTCCTTTTCTACTGTATCTGAAGGCTGAAGACTATACCAACTTTGTCAGTGGACAGAGGACAAACCCATTGTTACAGCTCTTGTACCTTCAGAGTATTGGTGCTGTTTCCCCTGAGGAAGACACACACAAACAAAAAATTTCTATGGAGATGGAAACAGATAGGCTGCTAATCTTCTCTCATTTGTTCAGACAGGCACATTTTTGGCACCTACTTAAGGCACATACTCCCCAACACCTCCTCTATACCCTTTTTTTAGACTGTGAAAAAAAGCACTTGTCCAATCTCTTAACCAATTTATTCAGTTTTTAATGCCAGCAGTCACATTTGTCTAAACATTCTAGCTGGCATGTGACTAGCTGAAGTGGATTTACCAGAGGAGTAAGAGGACTTAAATCCTGTATTGTTCAGTGCAATCTTTTTCTTTGACTTCCAGATATACCATCATTACAAATGCATGTTATCTGTTGCATTATGAATGCATCAAACATGTGCAAATTAAATTTGAAGCATGTCCACAGAATCCACCTGTGGTCCTTCAGGACCACAGTGCACTCTCTGCACACATGCCCTTCTACTATCGAGTGGCCACAGTCCCTAGTACAGTACTAGGGACACAGAGTCCCTAGTACATAAAGCTCACTGTCCAGATGTGGCACAGTGCAGACCAACACTCTTTCCCCAGTCTGCTTTCATGTTTTCTGCAGTGTGATGCACATGTCCTTCTTCCATGCACTCCTGGCCGAAACCTCAGTGAAACACTTCAGTGTTACCTCCAGAGATTATCATCATCAGCTGTTTTTTTTTAGGCAACACTACCATTACTCCAGTGTGAAGTGGTATTAAAAACAAATTGGTTAGCTGTAATTTACCTTCCTGGGCAGCTGGTTGGTAAATACAAACACTCGGGAAGATTCAGATGAGCAGTACCTCACATGGCTCAACTCCAAAGAGGCTATATTCAAACCATTTTGAGTTTGAAAGCTGAGCAGACACATTAATAAGTCCTGAGGTAATAAACCTTACTGAAAGACAAGAACCTCAGGGCTGAGACAAATATAGAAGAATCTAAAATATATTCTAAGGAGGTGTGTCTTGCATCTTCTTTTTCTTTTAACAAGAGAACCTCCATTTCCTAAATCTGTACTTTATTTGATTCTGTAACCACAGTGATATTCCCACATCTTAAAATAAAAGTGAAAATTGTTAAGACAAAAAAGAGGCATTACTTTATAATGATATAGAAGTTAGCTCTGTGAATTACAGAGTTTTCAATATACACCTTACATCTATTATATTTCAATATACACCTTACATCCAGCAAAATCTGGATTGTTTAGTTTTGGTTTTTAACCAGATCATGAAAACTGTATAAAAGCTTTGTGTTTAGCTGTATTGCATTACATTTGTTGTTAGTCGGGCATATACAAAGTCACTGCATCTCAACTTCTTGCTCAGATTTGTTGCATTGCCTCATTTTAATGGTTTCAGTTATATGAGATAGGGAGATACCGACCACTCAGTTCTTAATGGGCTTTCCCAGACCCCCTCTCCAGCCATTGTACAACTCTGGAGAATTGTAAAACTGGAGTTCTTGTGAGTTTTATATTAAGCTCTTTTGGCCATCAAGTAATTCTTCTAACATGCTCAGAAGAGCCTTAGCAGCAACTCTTATCAAGGTGCTTAAGCTGGTTGTCTCTGTCAGTATTGACTGTGGACTTTACTTAACAGTGAATTGGCTGATACATAAAATTTGGACAGCACGTGCATGAAGAGGTTTTTTGCCTGATAGTTCAATGGTTAGAAAGCTCACCCAAGATGGGAGAGACGCAAAGTGAGGTCTCATCATTGCAAGGTTCAGAACCTTTTCAAGAGGAATGAATCTCTGTGCTGTAAGAATGAAATCTCCATGCTATAAGAATGAAATGTTTAGGCTGTAGGGCATTTTGGAGTAAGGAAGATACTCTTAATCCTCTCTATTCACCTTTAGTCGTATTCTTTCCCATTATACCTAAATATTGATTATCTGAAAGGGAAAGACTACTCTGTTTTACATTCCATAGTTAAGGTTTCTGCTGAAGAGAAAGTACCAACCGGAGGTGTTAAGCATCCGTCCCTACAACCCCTTGTCACCTCAAACTGGCCAATTACTATGTGTCCAGTCTCAGTCAAGAGCCAATAGCAAGCTCTATGCCTTTGTCCTACTGAGGTGTTTGTATCAAATGTATTTTTAGTTTGCAGCCTGATAACCAGTAAAAGATTTGGTGCAGATTCAGTCAGGATGCATGCTGACTCACCAAAGAGAGAATAGGGAGATAAGGATTACTCTTATTGAAGCAGTTGTTAATTGGCCAGTCAGGTATAAAAGATAACATCTGATCTAAAGAAGAGACATCTCTAAGGAAGAAGAAGAATACTTACTTTAATTAAAAGGGGTGGTCAGATAATCTCCCAAATAAGAAGAAATCAATGTATTTGAAGAAAAACAGATTAGATGTGTTTAGGCTTCTGGGAAGGACTTTCAAAAAAGGACTGGTTATAAAAAGCAAGTGTCTTACACAAGGAAAGGACATAACCCGAGGCCTAACATAGAGAAAATAGAACTCTTTATAAACAGAATTCGTAAGAAATCTTGCACACTAACAGCTGGATAAAAGGGGAGACATAATCTCCATGTCAGTAGAGCAAATGTCAGTTTTATTTTCTTTCTTTTTCTTTTTTTGAGTTATAAACATTTGGAAGTGTGTCCTATTTTTTGATTGGTTGTTTGTTTTATCTCAGTCTGGCTTAAGTTTCTTTTCAAAGTGTAAGGAGACAGAAAAAGGTCTTTACTTCTTTCTTTAAAAATTGTACACTAAGGCAGTAATTTATCTGCAATTGCCATAGCCCACAGCATGTTCTTCAGAGAGCCCATGGGTAACAGTTGTAGGATACACAGTAGGATTGTGTAAGAGCAGCAGGTGGTATCACAAGATACAGGGGAGGAGATGCTGACAACTATGAGGGTTCTTAGTCATGCAGCCAAGATATGAAGGAACAAATATCTGAAGGACCTGAGGATCTTCAGAGAACATGTAATGCTGGTGTTTCAGTGATCAGTCTGCAGAGCTAGTGACACTGAATGGAGCAGGAACTGGAATGCAGATGCCAACCCTTGTCTCCTCCCAATATGGCTACAAAGTCCATCCTTTGCTTTACCAATGCAAATAGAAGGGGTGAGGGTACTCTTACACCAGAATATGCTGTAGTTTGGGATTAGGTCATGTACTGCAAATCTTTATCTATTCCACACCCCTCAAAAACAGCAGGAAATTGAACTCGCCTCTTCTATCTCAGAACCATTGAGCTGTGAGATAAAAGGGAGATTCTCCACTATCCATCTTTGAGGTGAACCTAATTCAAGATTTTGAAAGGTAGTGTGTAAACATCTAGCTCCAATGGAGAGCTCAGCTCTCTAATGCATCACCAGAGCAATGAGCATCATTTCTCGCCTGACCACTTAACACATTTGCTTCTGCCATTCTTATTTTGTGGCTTAACCTTTTTCCTACATTATGGTCATATGTCTGAAGCCTAATCCAAAACATGCTCTGAGGAGGTTGGATATGTCCTGGTTTTAGTTATGTCTGCCATATAATGTAGGATAGCATAGGATGTAACAGTAACAGTTGATGGAAGACAAATCTCTTTTCTTCCCCTCAGTTCTGTTTCACACCTGTTCCTCTCCCTGCTGGTCATGCTGGACTTGAACTAATGATGTTCTGCTTTTTTGCTTGTCTTTTAGAAGAAACATTAACAACAGATACCACTCCCATCCAGGCTTTGACATTCTTAATTTCAAGGACAAACTTCTGAGCCCCTAACCTTTCCCAGCCTCTGACAATAGACAGTTTACAAGGTTCCTTTTTGCTAGGAGTCCATGTGAATAGTATTACAGTATTTTGTAGGTTGATCAATTAGAAAGCACTACATGACAATTTTTCCTTACTTCGCCATAAAGCTACATACATATTTATAGTCTAAACAAAAGAACATGAAAGATTTTTACTGATTTTGTGAGGAGTGTGTTGCATTAAGAGCACAGAAATTCGGCAGAAAAGAAACCCCTTTACTTTCCAGCTAGTCCTCAGAGATCAAAGGGGTTGGGTGCAGCTAGTCTTAATTTCTGATTTTAACCAATTCAGCACTGTAAGTCTGATTGCATTCAATGAGATCTCAGATGAACCAGTACTGTGGGTATCATTCTCAGTTGCAGATTCACAAATTATGTGGTTTACTGTTTAAACACTGTAAGCCGGATCGAGTTCAATAGGAACTTTCATGAACACAGATTCACAAATGATATGACTTTCCCATTTGACACAATAAGTCTGGTTGAGTTAGATAAGAACTTTGCTTCACATAATTTCTAAGAACTCAACAAGATTTCCCAGACAAGGTAGGAAGGGACAAGATAACCTGGAAGGGAAGTGGGGCCTCTTGTCTACTCCAGTCATTCTGGAGGTACATGAGGAAAGAAGACATAGTTCTCAAAAATCTGAATAGATACCAACATCCCTTGGTAGTGTGTACACAGAGGGAGCACCCAGTACTTCAATTGTCCTGTCTCTGAGACCATCTACAGATTCAGACAGAGATAAAGCAGTGAAAAGTGATTGGTTTCCAACCTCTGATTTTTTTGGTGCACTGATACTCATCTTCTTAGGAGATTTTCTCTATAATTTTGAGAAAGGGGGGAAAGTGTTTTCGTTCAAATGCAATCCCCCAGGCTTCTTAAGATACAGAAATAGAGTTGAAGGGTTGTGGTTTATCCAATGTTGTTAAAAAACATGAATGAATCCCAAATCTCAATTAATGATAAGTCTGTGTAGTAGCAGTCATACAGATGACCATGAATCAAAAACTATGCAGTAGGAGGCAGGAAACTTCTAGTATTTTTTTCATCCTGGTTTTGTCATATAATTTATTTAGAATTTATTTTCATTTTACACATTGATACACTTGCAGCATGCTAATAGAAGGGCAACTATTGATTACAGCACAGTTCAAACATGCAGTGTACTAGATCATGCCCTAAACTGTATGGACAGGGAAACATAGGAAGTAATAAAATATTACTGCAAGTATTAATACTCACTTTTATAACTCTCCTTTTGATGAATCATTTATTTATAGTACTCAGACAGATAACCAAGCCAATTTTTGATCCTTCTGATGGAACTTCCTTTAAGTTGTACATTATTAGAATATGCTTATAACTACAAGAGCTCTGTTACAAATCCTACTCTTTAGGGTTTTGTATCTCGTCTAGTTTAAATCACATTAAAATAAAACTTGGTTTCCAGCCCAGATGCACATTTTTTTACAAAACAATTATTCATATAGGATATGTTTTTAATATAAAGATCAGCAAGAAAAATTTTCAAAGATTTCTATTTTCTTTGACAAAAAAAAGATATTCACAAGTATGTCTTTGAGGACAATTAAACAATTCACTGTCTGAATTAGAAAAGTGCCCTTAGTCTTTAGGAGAATGAACTCCCTATAGTAACCTGGTTGGAGATCCAATTGCAAGATATTCATCACCCAGCTCACTCTTCTGATACCACACAAATGCAGACATCCTTTCTGGGACATGTACAGTATGTTAGACATGTAGTCATAAGGCAGGTGGTTTTGTTGATTTTATCTCTTTTCATTTCCACAATTGTTTTTGCCAATCATGTGAGGGGAAGGAAAGTCCTAATGTTAAATGTATTAACAATTTCAGGGTAAACAATACTTTCTTAAACAGCAGTTTTATGTGTGACATTATTAAGGGAAGTGTTTTCATCTCTAAATTTTCTTTGTCCTATTTTTTTTTTTCTTTTTCCTTTCTATTACTTTTTTTTTACTTTAGGGAAAACTGATGATAAACCAGATGTTGCCATATACTGCTGATAGGAGTAAGGCTGATCACAGAATAAATTGTGCATGCTAAGAGTTAGGTCATTTCTCAGATGTATGAACATGCACAACTGAAGAGATTCCTGCAGTTGAGCCTTCCCTATGACTTCCCTGGGATTTTAGGCCCAGGTGTAAAGAAGCAAGCAGGTGTTGGAAGGACTTTATTTTCACTAATGTGCCAGCTAGCACATCTGAACAGGCACAGTGATACATACATAACCTGCTATTCATAAGGGCCATGAGCTTCTGTCTTGCCTTGTGCTAGGCTAAAAAAATGTTGTGTCTGCATTTTCCATGTGCTTCTTATCATTATATGTCATTCTTTACTGAGAGAAGTCAGAATACCAAAGTTGGTCCTAAAGGAAAAACAGCACCTAGTCAAACAGAAATGTACATACACAAGAATTAAGAAGAATTAAAATCATCTCAGCAGAAATAATATTATAATTTCTCAACTCGTGTAGTTTGCTTTCTACAAAGCTGTAATTAAATACTTAAATAACAGATTCTTGCTGTTATTTAGGTAATATAACTTAATGGTCAAAAAGCTTTCTTATCCTAATTTAACCACGGTTATCAATCAGCAAAGAAATGACTCCAGTAGGCTACCATCACAGATGTATATCATGATGGCAACTCTTTGTTTTTTATCAAAACCCAAGTAACTACTTGGATCACTAGTTGCTAGTCTGGGAAAAGGTGTTTGCTTAGGTGTTACTAGGTTCCTTTGTCTCACAGAATCCCTATAAAAAAGTTTAAATCTTTCATTTCGAAAACATTTCTTTCAATTAAACTAATAAACTAGACAGGGTATGGTATGAGGTGAAGTCCTTTATTAAGCAGTGTGTTTGATAACAAAGTCAAAACTGATTTTTACATATCAGGAAGTTAAAGTAAACAAACCAATGCAACTAGTAAGAGATGTATAAAAAAATCAGTAGTAAGTGGTTAACCACATCATGAGACCAAGACAAATACTGTAAAATAAGGGAAACAGTTGCTAGAATATCAAATGTGGCCTGATTGTCAGTCTTTGTCAGATAGGCAATTGTGTCATGAGTGGATTTTTTGTTCTACAAAGATGGTGCTTGTCTTATGAGCAACATTTCCATTTTGGTATCTGAGGTAGTAATGTCATTTTTTTCGGTAATGAGCATAATTATGCACTTTTGCATAATACATTATCAAAGAGTAAAACTCACTTTTTTTTTCCTTCTATATCATACACGATTTGAATAATTTTCTGTACATCATTTGGCCATCATTTTTGTTGTATAGAACTAAGAAGTTCACCTTAAACTCTGAAAGAGTACTGAAAAGACACTCCAATATTCCACTAGCTGAAAGACTACTCACAGAAGAGCACACTTACCAATAAGTATTGGAGCTGATGGTGTTCTTGGTGCATCTGCCATATTAGCCATAGATCTGTAGGCCCAAGTTACATCCTACTTAGAACTTTCCCCTACTTCCCTGATTTGTCTGCTTTTTTTCCTGCCTCAACTGCAGGATGACACAAGATCTGCAATGGTGAATCTATGCTTCTTGGGAATTCCTTTGCTTCTATCATGGGAATCCTGCCAGGCTGATTAAATCATCTGTAGCTCAGTACAAGAGCACAAAAATTGCCAGTAATGAACATGAACCTACATCTATATTTGCTACATGTTTTCAATTCCATAATTTCTCTTGATATAAATAGAACATATGTTAATAGTACCTGTCACTCCTTTATAGCTTTCTGCATAGCAAGAAAGATCCACAGGAATAATAGGTGTCCTTTTGCATATTCATATGATAACCCTAAATGTTAGACATACAGTCAAAGAAAGTCACCAAAATGGAAT
Source organism: Erpornis zantholeuca (assembly GCA_013400515.1). Classification (NCBI taxonomy): domain Eukaryota; kingdom Metazoa; phylum Chordata; class Aves; order Passeriformes; family Timaliidae; genus Erpornis; species Erpornis zantholeuca. The sequence continues at coordinate 31,724 of VZTN01024232.1, forward strand.
GAAACTTCTAAGAGATAGATTCTGATTAGATCTGAAGAGTTGCATTACAAGAGGGACAGATCATAGATGGAGGACTTCATAAAAAGTGTTGCACTGAGATGAACTAAAAGAGATACATCCATTTTAATTCCGTATTTCCGTTCCTTATTTACTTCATACTTAAAACTATATTGTTACTTTATGCCAACAAGTCAAAATTACCAGCATCTCTGAGGGAATTGGTAATCATGTGTTTGCTGTTCTCCTGGCATAAGCCTCATGCAACAAATTGCAGTTACACTTTTCTTCTGGTCCTGTTCATTGCTTGGTCTCCTTCATGGACTTAGTGTGACATTTGGCACAGCTTCTGTCAGCCATAATTTCAACAGGCTACAAATATATTTCTAATTAGGCTTTTTTCCTTTTTAACCTAGCTGGTTAGAAGAGAGAGAAAGAACTTATTAAATTAATTTTCATCTGCAGAATATGAAAACATAATGCTGTTAAGCAAGAAATTAAAGTGTATCACTGAAAAAAATGAACAATAAAATGTAAAAAGTGTCCATATTATACTGACTCTGCTCCTGCCATGATGTCTTATTTTGGAATCCAATTAGACTGCTTTGGTAATTTCAGATTGCTTTTGGAAATTCTAAAAAATTTTCAGTAGTATTGAAAAAGTTTTGCAAAGTACGTAGTGTATTCGTGGCTCAGCTACTCTATGACTGGAAAGTTGTATTTGTGCAAGTGACTTAAAGAACTGAATGAGCCACTCTAAACCTGCTGGTCTGCCCATGATTTATAGTACTTTAAATATAATTTTAACAGATGCTTTGTTTTAAGCTAAACTGGTGTCTGTGATTTTTTGATTCAAAGTTGTTTAACTCTTGTGCATTGGACACCATCTACAAGGATTTAGTATTAACTGGATCTATTGTGCATCCAGTGCTTTTCAGCAAAGGGTGAATTCAATTTATTAAATCTTATTCTCAAGATGAATAATACCATCCTTTTGTTTTTAAATATGTCAATTTCTCTTAAGCTATCAATCCTTAATATTTAATCAGCAAAGATAAAGCATTTCATTTGGGCTTAACTGTGTGTCACAATAAGAGACAAGAAAGCTAATGAAATAAATTGTTTAAGTTATCCAGAAGATAAGGCTTCTGAATTCAAAATATGTAACTATATTTTTCAAAGTGGATGTTGATTTAGCCTGTGGTTCTCTGAAAGACACAATTTATGAGGGAAAGCTAATAAACTGCTTTAGTGGCTCAAAGAATTGGTCATTTTCTCTCAATTGTTTTGCTCAGTCACTGTTTGTTTTGTTTATTACAGGATTCTATTTTGGAGACAATAGTGTGTAAGGGTTACATCTGGTGTGTTCAAAAACTAGCGGCACAAAATGCTGAGGTGGCCTGGGGTGAACTGCACTCTGAGAGCAGGCTTGGGATAACAAATTGCCTTTGCATGAGGGCCCTGGCATATAGAAATACTTACAGAGGTGTGTTGTCAAGGCAGAAGAGGTGAAACAAGGGTGGTCACAGGGACTGGAAATTATTATTCCCCCACCTTGTTTCTTTGACCTTCATTTTTCTTTTTTTTTTTAAGTCATTTAGTGACCTGAGGTGAAATGGACAGGAATTGACAGCACACATGCTGCTGCTGGCAGCAGAGTCACTGCAGTTGCTCCTTGGACATGAAAGGAGAGGGAAAAAGATGAAAGAAACCCAGTTGTTCTCTAAATATCACACATGTAAAGATAATATGTTTGCTTTAGTTGAAACCAGCCCCTTTTTCCTGTAGAAAATATTTCTCCCCCCACTGCAGTTCAGGAAAACAGAGAGATGATTTTTTGTCTCTCCCTCTCCTTCTCCTTGCTTGCACAAAGAAAACGTGGGTTGATACCATTTTTATTGTTCTGCTGGGGTGGTTTTCAGACCTCGCATTAGCATACTGAATGTCTAATTGAATTCAGGGGCTGTGTTAATCATCTTGTTTTGTTTAGGGGTGGTTGGTGAAAGGTGCCAGCAAACGATTGCTTTGGCTTGGGGTTAGATTGGTGCTGCCACCCCAAGAAAAAGAACCGAGAAGGGGGAGGGAGCCGGGGAAAGGCGAGTTGACTGAGTGATGTCTGGAGGGTGAACTCGTGTGTCTCTTTGGTGATGTGTGCTGCTGTACTGAAATCCACCCCTCTGCTGGAGCTAAGGCAAGAGTTGGAGGCATCTGATGCTGCCGTTTCCAGGGTGAAATTTCTAAGGCTGCTAGCTAAAAACAACAACCAAAAAACCCCCAAATCCTCAACAAAAATAGCAGTCAGAACAGAAGATCCGGCATCTCCCGGTCCAACTGGCATAACCCAGACAGACGTTTGAGAACCACATGCTTTTAACCTAGCCACACACGCGAAAGGGGGGGTNTGAGTTTTTCGCAGCGCTCTGGTGAGGCTCGGAGGTGGCTGGCAGCGCAGGGGGCGGCTGCTGCCGCGGCTGGCGGGGCTCCGCGCAGCAGCGCCCGCACGCTCAGCACCGCCGCCCGGACAGCTCCGCGCCCAGCCTGCCCCACAACAAGTCCCCGCCGCTGTCCGGGAACTCCGCGGCGCGCTCCTCGCGGTCCCCCCGCATTGTCTCCTCACGGAACCGGCCGTCAGGCGTAATTACCCCCATTTCCCCCACCCCCTCCTCTCTCTCTCCTTTGCAGGAACGACTCTTTGGGAACCTGGTCCACCCAGGGATGTAAAACTGTGCTTACCGATGCATCCCATACGAAATGCTTATGTGATCGTCTCTCTACCTTCGCCATTTTGGCTCAGCAACCTAGAGAAATAGTAAGTAACAAAGAGGGGGGAAAAAAATCCGGTTTTAATGCAAAAGGGAATGCGGGGGGGACTGCGGGGGGAGGGGGGAGCTGGTCCAGCTTTCCTCTCAGGTATATTGCAGGCGTTGCATTGAGGAATTGTTTAATATTGCAGGTAGTCAAATGTTGGTCTCCTGGTGTCTACAGTGTCTCAGATAATTGAATTCCAGATTCCGTGATATAACTAAATCCTAGTGAAATTTGCATGCTCTCGAACTCTATAATTTTTTTTTAGAGAAAGCCTTGTAATTGTGGTGCAAATGTGTAGAAAACTTTTGTATTGAACAATTATGGGAAGGTACGGGTCTCTATTATTGCTCTTAGTAGGAAAACCCTAGATACTGTAGTTAAACAGATTGCAGATCTGCATTGGACATTTTCAGCATAGATTTTCTATGTAGTCTGTTGATATGATGTAAGAAAAATAATGAAGTTTTCATGAGAAAGAGGGGACATTAAGTGTATAACCAGACACTCCCAGTATTATTGATGCAAAAATAGCTGAAAAGCAAATATTTGTGAAGTTATCCTGCTAAAGCATGATTTCATTTTCCTGGTTTTGGAAACATATGAACAGACTCTTTTAAATAGCAAAGTAAATCCATTTGGAAAAAAAAGTGGTTGAAATGAAATACAGCTTTCTGCCTGAGATCTGGCCTAAGAGTACAACTGTCTTATATTCTATTTGGGTGACAAAAGATATCTTGAAAAATGTAATTTACAATACATCCCTGAAGCTTAAAAATCATTTTGGTAAACCAGGCATGATATCCTTTAAAACTCTTAGATCTAAATTTTTTCCATATGTATTAGCAAAACCCATCTCTATTTCAGAACATGAGCACATATACATACAGAGAAAAAAACTGACCTGATATCTAAGGATAATAGTTTTCCTTACAGCAGGGAAAGCTAGTTTGTTTTCAAGGTCATTCATTTATTTTCATTTTTTATTAATACACAGAGTAAAAATGAAATAATTTTGAATTTGTAGCTTTTTTTGTGAAGGCTTATGATACTGTTGCCATAGATATCCTGCCATTCCTTCCAGGCAATCATAGGCCCAAGGAAATTAAGCATGTGAGAATAGTGGATTGAAGTCAAAGTTATTAAAAGTCAGAAAGTTTGGTCATTCTGCAACAAGCATGAATAAAATTCTGGGACAAATTACTGGATGATCTTTAATATATTAGAGTGAAACCAAGCTGTTTGTGTGATGCACGATTCTAAATATTTCTGCTTCTGAAGAGAAATGTATATTTTAATTAATGTTAACTGGAGAGTCATTTAAACTTGTGCTAACACCATAGTCTTCTGCTACATTGTAATACTAGTAGTTTATTTTTCAAAGTATTGTGCAGGTATTACAAGGCATTTTAAAGCTCAGAGGCCTCTGAGGAATGTATTAAGCAGATCTCAGAGGTATGTAGGGATCAGTTTTGGAATTAAGTTGATTTCTTCTTCATAAGTAATATTACTGAAACTATCTGTGACAGCTTGTCTGCCTTTAATTTTGCTTTTTTTGCTTTTTTTTTTCCATTTGACTTAATGGTTTAATTGCTGGAGGATGTTTTTTCTTCATGGTTGTCTGTTGTAACTTACAGATCATGGAATCATCTGGTACACCCTCAGTGACCTTAATAGTAGGCAGTGGTCTTTCCTGCTTGGCCTTGATCACTCTAGCCGTTGTCTATGCAGCGTTATGGAGGTATGTAATGGGCTGAGAAAGCTAAATGTAAACACATTGTTATATTTATTTGAATTGCAGTTTAAAGAGAGCATTAGATCCCACATTTATTGTTTGGAAAGTTTAAAAAAAATGAGGAAAATGTCATGCATGCTTTGATGCCTAAATTTGTTGATGTGATTGATCAGTTTTACTGTCTTGGCCTGCTGATGATGGTATAGCCCACTCTTCTCTTTCTTCTCTTCGGTGTGAATGGTATCACTCTTTTGGTGAGGTATTCCTAGTGCTAAATGAAAACAGGATTCTTGTATATGATCTATTTCCTGTGAAGCTTCTGGCCTATACCTTTAACTGCTTTTCTCCCATTTACATTCTTAAACAAAACTTGTACATGATAAAATAAGTGTGTCAAAGTGGCACATTTATGGAGGTTCAGTCAACTGATTTTGAGTTTATTCACATCAGTTTTAAGTTTGAATAAAGACCACAAAATTAAATAGTCTTAAATAGCGTGGTAGTACATTCCAGAGATAGATTTCCTTTCTGTCCTTTATTAAAATATTATATTGACTTAAAAGTGCAATAAATACTTATGGAGTAAATTAGTTTCAGAAATAATGAGAAATAGCATGATGTCTAAGTGCAGAAGAAATACAAAAGTAAGATGAAAAGTCATGCAAAGAAATAGTTTTTAAAAGTGTACATTGATTGTCATTTAACATTTTCAATAATTAAAGAAAACTAGATTCCTATGAAAGTAATAGGAAACAAGAGGATGAAACAATAAATTCTAGAGTAACATAAAATAAACCAATAGAATTTTACTTTTAGAAGTGGCTTGATAATTTTACACCCATTTCTCTATCACTCTTATGTACCACAGAGACTCACAGGATTAGAAATATATATAATTATTAAGAATATCTAGTTACATAAGTTATGATAAAAGACTATAAAAATTATCAGTTCTTGTCTGTCAAAACTAAGAATGAGAGTATTTGAGGATATAATTCCCATCTGAAGAGTTATAGTGTTATTTTTGCACTCCCTGATATATTTAGCACTTGGATAGAAATACTGTCAAACTCAGTGGAACTGGTCTACTCCATTACTTAAATTAGATACAAGGAAGAGATTCTTTACTGTGAGGGCAGTGATGCACTGGAACAGGTTGTCCATAGAAGTTGTGGATGCCCCATCCCTGGAAGTGTTGAAGGCCAGTTTGGATGGGGTTTGTAGCAACCTAGTCCAGTGGGAGGTGTCCGTGCCCATGGCAGGGGGTTGTAACCAGATGATTTTAAGTTCCCTTCCAACCCAAGTGATTCTATGATTCTGTGAACTTCTAAGTGGAGAGGAAATGTTATGTGTTATGGCTTAAGTCAATGGGGTGAGCTCCTGCTTCGCTCAATACTTATTCAACCACTAAGGTTCTTTGTGGTCCACAGTGTTGGGAATTGGCCCAGGTGAATCAATAGTTAACAAGTTAGAAAATAGCAGCATGCTGTCTGTGTGAACAAAGACACTTGACCTTTTGTAATGTTTGCAAATACATAGAACTAGCCTTAAGAATGTTACTGTATTTTAAGGAAGAATGTGGATTTTTGTATCAGGTTTATTCTGTCTAACTAAAAAAATGTAATGCTGTATATCTTGATATCCAAGCAAAAAGGACAACAATTTTTTTCATGTCCAAAGCTCAGCATTTCTTGTGGGTCCAACAGTGATTTTTATTACTTCCTCAGAGTCAGCTATGGGTGTACAGCTCAGGAGAAGAAAGCAATATTAACTGAACTCCAGCGTATAGTATAGGTCATAGAATATATAAAGATATGGCATGGTCTTCAGAGGAGCTGAGCACCCTTAACTGTCATTTATTTTAGTAGTCAACATTTACTGTTAACAGCTTTAAAAATCAGGTCAGAAATGTACTTCACTTGTAACTGTAATCATTCTCTTTCTGTCATGTAGCATATAAAAGGCTGTATACAGAAAAATGAGGACACTTGCACCTTGAAAGGAAATATGTGATGACTATTTGACTATTTTGTCTTAAACATATTTGTAAAAATGAATATGATAAGTTTGCAGGGGAGATTGTGATGTTCACTGCTATAATTTAATCTTTCTGTACACATTTGGCTATTTTTTGGCATTCAGTCGTGTGAAGATATCAGTACTATTGGAACATCAAGATTATTGTTATCCTTATCCCAATAACGTGTTTCAAAATTCACTGCCATAGTATCATCCACCAACCTGCATCTTATTTATGCATCATGGGCCAAATCTGTTTATGTAAATCACCATATTTTTGCTGAAGTTAGTAATTATGAGTGGTCTGTGCCAGCTGTGGCTATTCCCAGGGACAAGCAGGGAGCATAAGAAGTTCCTGACATGAATGCATGTAAAGCTCACTATTATCACTTTGATGTTAGAACAGTGTTGCCAGCAGTTTTCAAAAGAATCACTGGTAGATTATTTTTAAAATATATCAAGATACTAAGAGGAAATTGTGGAATATCTATCAAAATATCATAGTTCTCATGTTTGAATTGTGATAGCTCTCTAATACTCTTTCTGAGCACATGAAAGAGAGCACCTCTCTTTCAGAGTACCTCCAGTATTTAATGCAAGAACTAAATCAAAACTTTGTGTTACTTACTAGTTGTTTTCCTTTTAGAAAAGTTGTACCCTCTCTTTGTTTTTTTGAACAGGTACATCAGATCTGAGAGGTCCATAATTCTAATTAATTTCTGCCTGTCAATTATCTCATCAAATATCCTTATCCTGGTTGGACAAACTCAGACACATAACAAGGTATGAGATGAATTGTATTAAATTTGCCCTTAAAGATTAATAACATTGTTTTATTTGTTTTTAGCTTAAAATAATTATGTCCATTTAGTCCTATACTCATAGGACTTGGTGGTTTTGGTAAAATATTAAGAGACAAGGGAAAATATTTACCGTCTTTCATAGTCTTTTTTTCCCTTCCAAAAATCCCTTTTGGTATTGTTCCCTCTAGATAAGCTGTGTTCTCTGTGGTAGACTTGTATGTTTTATAACTAAATTTCAAAGCAAAAAAGTTCAAAGGCTCAACATCAAAAGCACAAATTCTGGTTCATTATAATAGTTGTAATAGGATTGTGCTACAGTGTTTTTGTCTTTTTATTAACACACTGGTACTCGAAAGGCAAGTAGGAATTGCTTAGAAGTTAGAGTACGATTCTTGAAAATGTGCAGAAGCAGACATCATAAAAAGCCATAGAACTGTTAAGATCTCTGACTGATGTAGCTATAAGAAGGTAATAACGCTGCATACCTTAGTTAGTGAGGTATTGCTGATCTTTTAATAATCCATTCTCTGAACATCACTGTCATTTGTGCCTCTCCTGTAGAACAGCAGGCTTGCCAGTGTTTTGAGGAGTCACCAAAAACCAAAACTGCCTGGTGATGCTAGGCAGCTTTCACGTGTGGCAATAAGTGGTTGCTTAAAATTAACCATAACTACAGGATTGCTTGGGATAGAAAAGAGTGTGGAGTTGGTTAACTTGGCAGTGTGCGATAGAATGCTGTTAAGTTTTGGAGTAAGCAAGTGCTTGTAAAGTAGTTCTTTTTCCCACTGTGTTAAACTACCTAAAGCATTGGTCATCCTAATTTTTCTAATATCGAACAAAATAATGTTCATCATCAGGCACAGGATAATTGATGTTTCTACAACACACCTGTAATTAATCATTACTTCTTTTCAAAAAAGTGCTTAGTGGTTTAACTGCCAGAAGTCTGATAAATTCAATGCAAGTCACATAGCTGTACTTCGTAAAATGTATCCAAACCAAGCATAGTCATTTCCAGCACATAGGCTAACAAAATTATTGAAGTTGAGATACTAATATGCTTTTAAAGTTTTGCAAGCCTGTAGAGGTACAAATAAACAAAATACAGATTTCCAGATAAAACCCATGTAACTCTCACAGATTTTATTCAGGAGGGAAAAAAGCAATGGGCTAATGACTTCAGAGTACCAGAGTACAAAAGATTAATCCTCCCTAGAATTTCAGCACTGACATACATAGGTCATATATACTATTTTACTATACATTTCAAGAATAGATATGGTTCAGTAGCAGCAATGTTCTGTGTACATTGCCAGTGGAGAATCAGAGTTGGAGGGCACCAGAACGATTGGGTTGGGTAACACCCTTCCTAGGTATGCTGGCAGACTTCCTCAGATGCTTGACTCGGGGATCTCTGAACTAAAACACGCCCTTAATCCAATTCCATTCCATTAATCTTAATCTCTTTGAGCTCCCTCACTTCTCCTTCCTGAACATCTGAAAATATAGATATATTATACTGGCATATTTCTGAGACCAACAGATCCAAAAATGCAGATGTCAAAGGAAATAATTGACAGAAAAAAAACACATCACAAAGTTTATAATTTTAATATGCAGTCTGAAAAATTACTGTAAAATAACAGTTCTTGCTACATTTGTCTTCTTTTTTGAAGACATCTTGCTTTTGATACATCTACCAACCAAGAACTTCTAGCCTGGGAGCACCTCTAATGGATCAAAGGCAAAATACATTTGTTATATCTAGCAAGACATTCCTTGTTACAAACCAAACTATTTTTATCACAATGTCGACTGATACATGTATGTATTGTAGCTCCAGGAGGCTGGCCTGTGAATGCACCATCAACAAAAATAGCCAGCTAACACCACTGTTTAGTGAAAATTTATTCAAACTAAAGCAATCAGATCTGGGTATGACTTCACTGTGTTTGTAAGTAGGGATGTGTTTAGGCATCAGATGTATTTGAATTCAAGTTCTAATTTTTTTTAATTTTTAAGATCATATATGATCCCAAGAAGCCAGTGTTTGATATTTAGTCATCTAGAATGCAATACTGGAAACTATAGGGAAAATTATGTTTTCATTTTGCTGACCTGGAAAATTGAATCCGTAAATGGAAACTTTAGAATGAAAATCAGGTCATGATCTGTGATTTCAGATTGAAAATATTTTAGATTTGCTTCTGAGATTTTATTTTTTTTAGAAGTGAAACCGTATGAGTTTTTAGTGTTTGAAAATTTTGGGAGAAATCTTGGAAATATTTTATTACAATAATATAATATTCAAGTCAGCAAAAGTTGTTTGATGAGTAAAAGCTGAAAGTATTATTTTATGACAAGAAGATAAGCTCTTCTTTGTATTTTTTAATGTATTGGACAACATTTGAGAAACATACTATGCCAAGTTTGAGTTTGTTTACTCTGTTCCATTCTCATTCTTCTGTTTATGCTATTCTTATATTATTGGGGCACCTAGTTAACATCCACGTGATGATGTTAATATTCACAGTACTGAAGCAAATCGCTTTTTTCTATTCTTTAGTTTTGTCTGTAGCTCTATATTTGTGTCTATTTCCTTTCTGAGTAGGTCCTCATAAATGTCATCAAAGCTGAATTCCAGTTTAAAGTTGAACAGTAGGTAAATTAAGCATAACAAAGATGTATTTGTAACAAACAACATATTGTTGATTTGTTCGCAGTTCGTGGTTTCCTTTATCTGTATTAAACACTTCACCAACTACTTTTGTTCACTTCAATGCTATTCAATCTCCAAGAAATTTTAGTACACACATTGACATCTATGACAAAGAAAAAAATACGGCGTGTCTTGGTCTAGATAAGTGCAGGTTTTTTGTTATTTTCTTTATGGTTTAAATAAATCATAGGTATTCTAGAATGTTAAATTTATCTCTGCTCTTTGAAAGACGAGTATATCATCAATGTTTTTGCAAAAGCTTCTTTTAACTAAGTGGGTTTGAATATTGCAGTCTCTTTGGTTCAACTAAATTCTGGCTTTTTTCAGTAAAAAAGATCACCTCCCACGGGCAGAAATGGATAAAATATTTACTGAGGACATGTAGAAGGAATTTACATTCTTTCGACCTATAAATAGATTTTCTATTTCTCATACTACCTATTTAAAAGGGATTTTTTTGTCCAGCTTTAGTAACCTGAGGATACCAACAGTAGGTCAAGGGTCATTTCAACTTGTTTTAGAGTAGTTCATGATGGAAGTCATGGAGGGGAGTATGGTTTCTCTTGTAAGATTTGGATTGGGATAGCAAAAAGCCTTTTGTCAACTGAAAGGCTTTGCCCCTTTGTTCCTTCTTAGCAAAACATGTTGTGCATTTTGTTGAAGGACACAGCTGAGAAATGTTCTGCTTTTTTCATTATGTTTCCCCAAACCTTTCAAAACACAGAACTTTATTCAAAGCTTTCTTAATGTTTCAGACTATGTAGAAGATTTTAGATAGTTTGTCAGATCTTGTTTTGAAATACAGGTCACTGAAGGCTGAAATTACAAAAATATTATGAAATTAATTATGTATCTTGTTTAAATATAGTTGGTTTTATACTGTGCATTAGAAGCATATTAATTTAAATAATAATTTCTGTCTCTTGTTTTCTTTCCGCTGTTAAATGTTAGCCACATAATTACATTTAAACTTGGTAATTTGCAATTACTACACTTTAACAACTGAATGTAGTTTTAACTCTGAAATTAGGTCTCCTGAATTAAGGAAGAGTAAAACTTCTCATTTATAACCTAATTGCTCACATATCTTGTTATTTCACAAATCCTATGAGATGTCCCTAACATCTACAAAAGCATTGCATATTTACTTTGAAGAGACTGACAGTATTTTTTAGGAAATATCTATCAGTGATT
>VZTN01024233.1:0-27352 GCA_013400515.1 Erpornis zantholeuca
TAGACCTGTTGACCCCGGCTGCGTCCCGAAGCCCTTTAGACCTGGTCTCTCGGCTGCGTCCCGGAGCCGGGTGGACTTGTTATCCCGGCTGCGCCGCGGAGCCGGGTAGACCTGTTGTCCCGGCTGCACCTCGGCGCTGGGTAGACCTGGTCTCCCGGTTTCGCCGCGGAGCCAGGTAGACCTGTTCTCCCGGTTTCGCCGCGGCGCCATGTAGACCTGTTGGCCCCGGCTGCGCCGCGGAGCCGGGTAGACCTGTTCTCCCGGCTTCGCCGCGGAGCCGGGTAGACCTGTTGCCCCGGCTGCGCCGCGGAGCCGGGTAGACCTGTCGCCCCGGCTGCCCCCCGGTACCGGCTAGACCTGTTGGCCCGGCTGCGCCGCGGAGCCGGGTAGACCTGTCGCCCCGGCTGACCCCCGGTACCGGGTAGACCTGTTGGCCCGGCTGCGCCGCGGAGCCGGGTAGACCTGTTTCCCCGGCTTCGCCGCGGAGCAGGGTAGACCTGTTCTCCCCGGGCCCCGCCGCAGAGCCGGGTAGACCTGCTCGCCCGGGCACCGCCTCGGCGCTGGGTAAACCTGGTTATCCCGGGGGCCCTCCCGGAGCAAGGTAGACCTGTTAACTAGGGGCTGCCCCGAAGCCGGGTAGACCTGTTCTCCCCGAGTCGTCCCGGAGCCGGGTTGACCTCTTCTCCCGGCAAACGCCCCGGACCCGGGTAGACCTGTTTACCCGGTGCCGTCCTAGGGTGAGGTAGACCTGTTCGCCCCGCCCCCAGGCACCGCCCCGGCGCCACGAGGACAGACTCGTGTAACGGTCGGCGGCCGCGGCCGGGTCCAGAACCGAGAGGTGTTTCACCGACGGACGTTTCGTCGTGGTGTAGAGCAGGCCGTAAACTCCTCTATGAAAACGGGGTAGACCTGTTTCCCCTTTTCTCTGCCCGGCCCTGGAGTATCCCGTTTCCGTGTCTGGGCGTGTCCAGCGGCCACGACTGCACCCAGAGCAGGGTCTGTCTACCCGCCGAGCCTTCCTCTGGACCTGCGTAAACCTGGCCGCCAAGTGTCTCCACGGAGGCAGGATGATCCTGCCGCCGACCACCGTTTGAGAGCTGGATAGACCTGACAGCCGACTGCCCACGGGTAGGCCTGTTAACCCTTTTCCCAGACACCGCCGGGCTGTCATGCCGATGTCTCTGCGCGGCTCTCGGCTGTTTCTGCTTTGGAGACGGGTAGACCTGGCCGCCAAGTACCGCCCTGGAGCTGGATAGACCTGGCCCCCGAGGAACCCCTCGGAGACAAGGTAGACCCTTCATTCTCTTTCTAACCAGCACCCGGGGGAAACCCTCAGCCCTGTAGCTCCCTGGATGGAGCTAGGCATCCCTATCCCCCCCAAGAACCCAGTTTAAAAATCAACACTTACTTTCAACAAGAAACAATTAAAAAAAAATTCTTTTTTTTGGACCAAGGAATGTATCCAATAAAATGCTTATCATTTTTTTCTTGTGCAGCCAGACCACTTCCTACCACACTCCTGGGGAGCCTCTAATCTTTGCTCAGCCTGCCCACATATTCATCCACTGAAACTGCCCCTACCTGGGCCACACACAGTTCCAAAAACACAAGACACCTCACAGGAGAGCAGGGAGGGGAATCATGTAAATGTGGAAGAACACGACACAGAGCTACTGGTCCTTGGCCTGACGTCCCTGGTTTTAAGATTGGTCTTTAAAAGTCTTTTTGTGTCGCTGAGTGCAGGGAACATATAGGAGCAGCAGAGGACAGCCAAATACCGCCCCTGCAACACACAGATGTTCGCAGAAAAATCCAGACAGAGTCCAAGACACACGGACACAGAAACACACACACACAAATATGGAGACAGGGCATAGCTTTGCTGAATACATTCATTGCTTGTTGAAGAAAAATGGCTCTAAGCTCCATGGGGATCATAGGCATCCTCCAGAGATGATCATGTCCTCATGCCTCTGGAGAAGGACAGGACATGGGTGTCACCATTATTTCCAATTCTATAAGACAGGGGCAAACGTCACCCTCTTGTGTCCACGGGGACATGAGAAAATCCTTGTGCCCACCCCTTTCTCTACAGGCACTACTCACCTAGGCAGAGAGGCAGCCAGGCACTTTTCTTGTGAAAGACCCACCAGCTTTTCAGCCACAGGGGACTGGGGACAAATGCAGTGTCAGAGACATCCTAGGGGTCACTGGGCTGCACTGGGAGGAAAGGGGAAAGAAAGGGGGTCCTGTGGGGGGGTCTGTGGGGAGAAATGTGGTGCAGTAGCTGCTGTGCTACTGCCCAGGAGCAGTGGGGCCCTGGCCAAGAGGCACAGCTGGGGCAGGGTCTGCATGCTGGTCTGTGCGGGGCTGCTGGGGGGACAGGGATGGGAACGCAATGGGAGGCCTGAGAAAGGGGGTTCCTGGGAAAACTCCGTGAGGCAGGGGTGTTGTCTAGGGTGTCAGTAGGGGTGTACTGGGCTGTGCTGAGACAGACTGGGATAGCCTGGGGTGTGGTAACCATGCAAGGGTATGGTCTGAGGCCAGCGGAATTCATGGTACCCAGCAGCAGTGTTTTCAGGATCTTTCAGGATTGTCTAAATTAATCTCCAGAGAATACAGGACACCTTACAGGTCCCTGGTATGTCCCCAGTGCCAGCCAGGGACAAGAGGAGCAAACTGCCCCCTACTTCCTCAAGAGGATGCCCTTCAATCCCAGCACCTCACTCACCTCCCAGAGATCATTTTCAGTTCCTTCAAGGAGTACCTGGAAAGGAGAACAAAAGTTTGGTCTGGCTTGGGCCTTGCAGGACTGTGGTGGGACACAGGTACAGGGAGCAGGGTGAGGGTGGAAGCAATGGAATGGGAATTCAGGGCCTACAATGAGGACCAAAGACACTGAACTGGGGTGACTTGCAGAGCCCAAAGCACTGGGCTGGGGGTGTGGAAGGGGCCCTCCTGGGATGCAGGGGAAGAAAAGGAATTCCAGTCTAAGGACATGGGACTGCAACAGAGGGGCTTGGTGGGGACTAAAGAAATAGGACAGATGATGACAAAACCAGAGGGACTGGGAGATGGTTTCAGAGGAATGGTATCAGGAGACAACACTGCAGTGGCCAGGAAGAAAGGCAAAGGACTGAGGGGAAAAAGGGAAAAAAAGGAATTGGGAGTGATGAATGTAAAGGCATTTGGGCAATACAACAAAGAGGAGAACCTGGGGAGAAGACATCTGAGGGCACCAAAAAGATGGGATGGTGAGGCCAGAAACGGCAGGGTGTGGGGATACTGTGACATAGAGGCCTCACCTCGCTCTGTGCTGGGAGGCACAGCAGGGTTCAGAAGAGCAGGGCCACACTGAGCACAGCCACCTTCGTCTTCCTCTTGCACTGGGCAGCGCTGGCTGAGGCTGCCCTAGGCCAGGAGCACCTTTATCCCTGCCAGGACTCCTCCCTGCGCCCTCCCCGACAGCCCCCAGGCCAGAGCCCGGCTTGGCACAGCCCCAGCCCTGGCCACAAGCCCGGCCCTGGCACACAGTCCATCCCGCCTGCGGCACGCATCCAGCCCCCTCCCCGCCATCCCTGCAGCTTCCTGCACGGGGCAGCTGCCCCTGGAAGGGCCCGGGCACCTGGGGGTGCCAGGGGGGCGGGCAGGGAGCCAAAGGCAGCTGGGGACCCTGTGGGGACAACCCTCACTCCAACACAATCCATCCTCCAGCAGCCCCCACAGCCAGAGCCCCCATCTCCCACTGCTCCTTCCCTCCCACAGCTTCCCTTGGCAGATCCCAGAGCTGAGCCCAGCCCCAAACCCAACATGTGGGAGAACAACGGGATCATGGGCAATAGGATCATCTGTGTAACTGGGACCTCCAGGCAACGGGGGTTGGGGATCACCTGCACACCAGGCTGAGGCTTGGGAAATTACTCAGTTGTAGCACTTCCCACACCCACACCACCCCATTTCCCAGCACTACAGGCCCCAAACTGTAGCAGTCTCCAACCCCAGAGCAGTGTGCAGAGGGGAATATGCCCTGAGGTGACACTCATCCTGTCACACCTGCTGCCGCTGGGACCTCCAGGACCACCTGGGTCCTTCTCTGCACAGCTTCCCCACACAGAGTCCAAGAGTCCCCATCCCCAGCAAGGCTCCAACACCACCACTGCCTCAGGCTGGGACCTGGCCACAGCTCCCCAAGGCCCTTCTCCCCACAGAGGGTCTCTGCAAAGCCCTGGCCAGCAGAATACAAGGACAGTGGAAGTCCAGGTGCATGGGGACACACATAGAGACAGTTATAGGTTTGCTGAAGGGCTTTATTGATCATTCAAGAGAAATATCCCTGGGCTCAAGGGAAAACAGGGAGTCATTCAGGGATGATCATCTCCTGATGCCTCTGGAGTAGACTGGACACGGATCTCACCAACACTTCCGATCCTAAAACACGGAGCCCAGACCATGACCCACCGGGACCCAATGGGACAGGAGAGGAGTCATGTCCCCATCCCTCTCTCTGGAGGCACTGCTGACTTACCCATGGAGAGCAAGACCCAGGCGTTTTGGCCGCAAAGGGCCCAACAGCTTTTCAGCCACAGGGGGCTGGGGACAAAAAGCATGCGTTAGAGACATCCTGGGTGGAACTGGCCTAGACTGGGAGGAAAAGGGAAAGTGAGGAGGTCCTTGGGGAAGGGCCCTGTGGGCAACAATGGGATCTGGAAGCTGCTGTGCTGCTGCCCCAAGTGGGGTCCTGGCCAAGAGGCACAGCTGGGGCTGCATCCTGGGCCATTGGGGGGGGGCTGGTGTGACAGGGATGGGAACACAATGGGGGTCCTGCGCAAGGGGGTACCCTGACAAAACTCCATGAGGAAGGAGTGCTTTCTAGGGTGTCAGCAGGGCTGCACTGGGCTGTGCCGGGACAGACTGGGATAGCCTGGGGTGTGGTGGTCATGGAAAGGGAGGGTCTGACACCGGCAGGACTCCTGGTACGCACCGGAGGTGTCTTCAGGATCTCAATGTTGTCTAAATCCACCTGCAGAGAGACCGGGAGACCTCACCAGTCACTGGGATATCCCCAGTGCCATCAAGGCATGGGAGGACCAAACTGCCACCCCCATTCCCAGATGGGATGCCCTCCAATCCCAGCACCTTACTCACCTCCCAGATACCATTTTCAGTTCTTTCCAGGAGTGCCTGGAAAGGAGAACAAAAGCTTGGTTTGGATTGGGCCTTGTGGGCTGTGGGGGGACACAGGTGCAGGGATAAAGGGGTGGGGTAGAGGCAAAAGAATGGGAATTCAGGGCCTCCAAGGAGGTTCTCATGAGGTGGGAGGGACACACAGACACTGACTTGCAGTGAAATGGAGAGGCTAAAGGACAAGGCTGGGGCTGTGGAAGGGGTACAGTGTGAGATCCAGGGGAGAAGAAAGGAATTCCAGTGTAGGGACATGACAGTGCAACACAGGGTGTTGGAGTGGACAGAAGAAAGATGAGGAAAAAATGATGGGACTAGGAGAGGGTTTGGGAGTGGAGGGTGAATCCAAGAATGATGCCAGGAGACTGCTGAAATGGCCAGGGAGAAAGGCAAAGGACTGAGAGGAAACGGAAAAAAAGGAATTGGGAATTATCATTGGGAGGGCATTCAAAAACCCTGGGTAGAACAAAGAGGAGATCCCAGGGAGATGTCTGAAGACACCAAGAGGATGGACTGGGAGACGACAGAGGACAGGATATGGGGACACTGTGACATAAGGGTCTCACCTTGGCCTGTACCGAGGGGCACAGCAGGATGGAGAAGAGCAGGGCCACACTGAGCACAGCCACCTTCATCTTCCTCTCGCACTGGGCAGCACTGGCTGAGGCTGCCCCAGGCCAGGAGCACCTTTATCCCTGCCGGGACTCCTCCCTGCACCCTCCCCGACAGCCCCCAGGCCAGAGCCCGGCTTGGCACAGCCCCAGCCCTGGCCACAAGCCCAGCCCTGGCACAGAGTCCATCCCGCCTGCGGCACACATCCAGCCCCCTCCCCGGCATCCCTGCAGCTTCCTGCATGGGGCAGCTGCCCCTGGAAGGGTCAGCTGCCCGGTGGAGGCCAAAGGGGTTTGTAGGGAGCCAAAGGCAGCTGCATCCCTTAATCCAACACACTCCATCCTCCAGCAGCCCCCACAGCCAGATTCCCCCATCTTCGGCTGCTACTTCCCTCCCAGAGCATTCCTTGCAGGACACTCCAGAGCTGAGCCCAGCCCCAGACCCAACATGTGGGAGAACAACAAGGGTCACGGGCAATAGGATCATCTGTGTAACTGGGACCTCCAGGCAACGGGGGTTGGGGATCACCTGCACACCAGGCTGAGGCTTGGGAAATTACTCAGTTGTAGCACTTCCCACACCCACACCACCCCATTTCCCAGCACTACAGGCCCCAAACTGTAGCAGTCTCCAACCCCAGAGCAGTGTGCAGAGGGGAATATGCCCTGAGGTGATGCTCACCCTGTCACACCTGCTGCCACTGCCCAGAGGACCTGGGTCCTGCTCTGCACAGCTGCTCTACGTGGAAATTGCCAGAGACCCCACCCTCAACAAGGTTCTCACTCCAGCACCATCCCTGCCTGGGACTTGGCCACAGCTCCCCAAGGCCCTTGTCCCCACAGAGGGTCTCTGCAATGCCCTGGCCCTGGCCCCTGCCAGTGTTTGCCCAGAGAAGGATGTGCACATACCAAGGGATGTGGGGGGGCAGACACCTGTCCCTTGGAAGCCACTTGGAGCTAATTCAGGAAACAGAGGTGCCCAGTCAGGAGGAGGGATGTTGCTCCCCTGCCAGCATCTCTGATAAGCCCTGTTTAACCTGAGGCATCAAGAACACATTCAGGTTTCTGGGGCATCTAAGAACTCAAAATCCACTGACAAGTGGTTCCCAAGAGCTGTCCATGGCTGTGATTCTTGTTTGACATCCTGGGACATTAGTGAAGGGTTCTGCTTCTCTCTTTCCACAGAGACCCCATGGATCCATCAGAGATGTGTTGTAGGGAAGCGGGGAAAACATTTCAGGCAACTGCCTTGACTGTTTGCTTTGGAACTTCTCCAAGGAGCTGCAGGACCCAGGAAGATAATCCTGTGGAGTGCCCCAGGGATGAGAGGCCAGAGTGTCTCTGTGGGGGATTCTTGACCACATGGACAAGTCCCGTGACATCACTGGTGTGCTGAGGTGGCCTTGGAATGGAATTAAGGAAGTGTCTGTAGGGTCGATTTGGAGAAAAATGGCTGAGGAGAGCTCAAGGTTGCCTTGAAGATCAGTGCCAGTTGGGGGGAATGGCATTGGACAGCTGCTGACCACACGCCAACAACACGGAGGGAGCAAGCTGGACATGCACAGATGCTTCCAGTGCGGGCAGTTTGGCTTTGCAGCTTTGGGAACCCCACGGGAATGTCCTTGCCTCCCTCAGAGCTGTGTCTAAGCTGTGCAGAAACTGTCCCTACAGCTGCTACCAGCATTTCAGGAATGAGGTATTTCCCGTCTTCGATCAACTGGTACTTCTGCACAAACAATTTACAACACAGTCCTTAGCACAGGAAAGACTCAGACTTCATGGAGCAGTTCCAGAGGAGGCCAAGATGCTCCAAATGTTGGAGCACTTCTGTGACAGAGACAGGCTGGAAGAGTCAGGGCTGTTCAGCCTAGAGCAGGAAAGGCCATGGGGACAGGCCATTGTGACCTTGCAGGAATTTAGGGCCACTCATAGGAATCATGGGGAGAAGTGTTTTAGGAGGGCCTGTCCCAACTGGAGAAGGGGAAATGGGTTTAAACCATAAGAAAATAAGTTCAGAGTGGAGATAAGAAAGAAATTTTTGATGCTGAGGGTGCTGAAACACTGGCACAGGTTTCCAAGAGAGCTGGTGGATGCCCCATCCCTGGAAACAATCCTGGCCCAGTTGGACAGGCTCTGAGAAACATAATGGAGTGAAAGAGATCTCTGCCCCCATCCTACAGGAGGCCCTGCCCTTTGGTGTCAGCTCCCAGAGCAGTCGATGTCTCTTGTAAGATGCAATTCTCCCAGAAAGCAGAAGGAATAGAGAGCATTGCAGTTGGCAGGAACATCCTTCCATGGAGACATTAATATTCTAGATCAACAGGCTCAGGCTACTCAATTTGGCCGCTGTAGATGGACACAAGTGTCAGAAGAGACTGAGAAACAGGAGGCCCCAGAGTGTCTCTGAGTCCCCTTTGTTTCCTGAGGTCCCACAGTGTCATAGGGTCCTCTTTGTTGCATGAGGACCTACACTACCCCAGGTTCCCTTTGGTTCCATGAGGCTCCATGATGTCACAAGCATCCCTGGACACCACCAGGCCCTGAGGTACCACAATGGATCCTTGGTTCCAGCTGGCCTCCCTGTGTCACAAGGGCCTCTGGATTCCATGAGACCCCACAGTGTCACATTGTTCCCTTTTTTTCCATAAGCCACAGTGTCACAATGTCCCCTAGATTCCATTTAGTCCTGCAGTGTCACAGTGATTCCTGAGAACCAGGAAGCCCTGAGTTATCACAATGGATGGTTCCATGAGGCCCCACTGTCACAGCCTCTTCTTGGTTTCATGAAAGCTCATGGTCCCCAAAGGAGCCTCTGGATTCTGTGAGACCCTGGAGTGTCACAGGGCCCACAGCCCCATGAGTCCCCACAGTATCCAATGTCCCCAGGAGGCCCTGCAGTGTCACAGATGAGCAGCACTGGAGTGGGCACAGCACCAGGGCAGGTTTGACAGCAGCACTAGAACAGGAGCAGCAGCTGTGGAGCAACAGGGCAGCAGGGGAGGAGCAGTGGAACAGTGGTAGATGAGCAGTGTTGGAGCACCAGTGCAGCAGTACTGGAAAAGTGCTGGAGGAGCAGAGGAACAGTGCTGGAGCAACACCAGAGCAGCACTGGAGCAGCTTTTGAGCAGCAGTGGAGTAACCATAGTGGGGGAATGTGCATGAAGCTACATGGAGGTGGAACAGTGGTGGAACAGGTCCCGCAGCACTGGAGCAGTGCCTGAGATGCCGAAGCTGTGGGATACAGAGTGGCTCTGGGTGCTGTGTCCTGCGGGAGCCAGCCCCACACACCAGAGTGATGCCTGTCAGGCTGACCCAAATGAGGGAGCCAGCGGCAGAAATTGCTCGACTGTGTTTAATAGGGACTTGGGGTTTTAATCCTGCCCCTGGTGCACATGTTTTGTGGTGCCAGGACCCTTCCAGTTCATCTGAAGTCATTAACTCAGGAAAAACTCAGGACATGAGGAATCAAACTGCCTTATTTACTGTAGGGGAACACATCTTTGTGGAGGTTTACTGATTTCTAATTTAGGAACCAAAATGGGTCAGTTATTTCCCAGTGATTTTGTTCTAAGCCAGGGACAATTTCCAATTTACTGCAATTTGGCATGAAGAACAAGGACCGTGACTCACCATCAGATCGTGCAAAGTAAGTGAAGAGCTTTCTGTGGTTGTGAAGATCAAGAAAACAATTGAAATACTTTCCCCTATTCCCTTTTGTCTTCCTCTCTCTGGGAATGAGCCTCCAACTCTTCCTGCAGGTCTGCTTCCCATAATCTGCTCTGGAATTGGAATGTACCAAATGAACAGTGGGAACACAGAGGATAGTGGACTATAAAAGCTTCAAACGTTTTTGTTGCAGTCTCTGAAATTCAAGGATTTTGAAACTTCTGTTTTGTATCTATTCACCAAATCCAAATCCTACTTTTCTCAGGGCATAAAACCCTCCTGTGGCCCTGCTTTGAAGCTGACCCTCATATTTTGAGGAGAACCACAGTGGGGATGAAAGGCTGGGGATGAAAACCGGGTTTAGGTTCTGGGGCCCGTGGGAGCCTTACTTGAGCTGCAGGGAATCCCAGTGTCCCCGGTTTTCTTCCCAGGAGTATCTAGATGCTTCCCAGGTTCCAAGATGGAAAAGGCCACAGAGAACTGGTTCCCAGGATATGTCAATGGCTGTGATTAATATTTGACATTCTGGGGACTTAGTGAAAGTTCCTGCTTCTCTCTTTCCACAGGGACTCTGTGGATCCATCAGAGATGTGTTGTGAGCCAGCTGGGAAAACATTTCAGGCTCCTGCTTTCCCTGTTTTCTCTGGAACTTGCCCGAAGAGCTGCAGGGCCCATGGGGGAAGATTTTCCTCTGGAGTGTTGCTGCTTTGTGGATGGGATGAGAGACAAGAGTGTTCCTCTGGGGGATTCTTGACCGCATGGACAAGTGCTGTGACAGCATTTGTGTGCTGATATGGTCTTGGAAAGGAACTAAGGAAATATCTACAGCATCCTAATTCGGGATATTGGCTGAGGAGAGCTCCAGGCTGCCTTGAAAATCAGTGCCAGTCAGGGGGATGGCATTGGATAGCCAATGACCACATGCCAACAGCCCAGGGAGAACGAGCTGGACATGCACAGAGGCTCCCTGTGCAGGTGGATTGGCTACCAGGTTTGTGGACCCCATGGGAATGTCCCTGCCTTCCTTGGGACTCTGTCTCAGCTTTGAAGAATCTCTTCCAATGGTTGTGCTAGCCTTTCAGGAAGGATGTGTTTTCCCTCTCCTATTAACCACTGTCCCAGCTAGAGGGAGTCAGCCTTTTCCCGCTCCAGGGAAAGGCACCAGTGGCACAGCCCACAGGTCATCCCCTGGTTCTGTCTGTGGCACCATGGCTTGGACACGAGGAGGTTGATGGGGAACCTCTCTGGCATAAGGAAAGTCTGCTACAGAACCAGGAAGGCAACCCAAAGGGCCCCATGGATTTCTGCAGGACTCCTGCTCCAGTGCCTGTGGGACAGTGCAGAAGGGCTGATTAGACTTTCCACTATGCTTAAGGCACTTTTGCTTGGCAGGAAAAACCCCACAAATCCTTTCCCTGAGCAGGAAGACCATCCCCACCTCTGAAGGGGACAGTCAGGGCTTCTGGCATGGGTGGGATCAGTGGCCTGGCACAGCAGCCCCATGGCAGCATCAAGCTCTAGTGAACACTGGTGCAGAGTATGCTCAGAAACCCCCATTCCAAAGGGGTAGAATCCATCTGTATTTCTGGAGGGATGGCAGGATCCCACCAACTGCCTGTGCTGGAGGCCCAGGAATGTCTCATTGGGAAGGAAGTGGCCAAAGCCTCCTCTTGGGACTGGCCCAGAGGCTCTGTTCATCTCTGGCAGGGACCACCTCTGGACTGGGTCTGTCAAGAATCCATCCAGGTGCCTGTGGGCTTTTGGCAGAGCTGCCTTGAGGATGAAGAAGATTAAAGAGCTGTTTGGCTTCCCCTGGACCTCAGAGGATCCTTCCCCTTGTAGGGTTTCTGTTGGGTCCAACAACAGCAGGTGCCTAGCAGGTGCTCCCTGTTTCCCTTCCAAGAGCTGGTCAGTGCCTGGAGAGCAAAGGATTGCTCAGGAAGACTCACTCAGCCTTTAATAGTCCCATCTGACCATGGCAAAAATCCAGTGGAGAGTGGAATATTATCTCAGGCCTTGAAAAGCATCTTGGGCCTTTGCTTCTGACTTTCAATCCTTGGACAGTTTCCTCTGGGGATCTGAGGCTCATGGGCTTGGCACCAAATCTCCCATGGGGCTCATTAAAGTGCAAAGAGCCTGAAGGGGCCACAACTCCACCAGAAATGTCTTTAAGAATTTTTTCAGGAGTGGAGAAGGAAGCAAAAATGAAGATTTAAAGGAGGACTGACATAAAATGGAATTCTTTTCCTGGTTTGTTTGTTTGTTTGGGGTTTTTTTGGTTTTTTTGGTTTTTTTTTGTTTGTTTGTTTGTTTTTTTGGTTTTTTGGGGGTTTTTTTGTTTTTTTGTTTTTTTGGTTTTTTTGTTTTTTTGGTTTTTTGTTTTTTTGTTTAATTATCAGGGTTTTCTCTCGGTATTTTTCATTTTACAAAAGACAAAATAACATCATTTCTCAATTGATATTAGACTGGGGTGTATGCCAAGAAAGTCTAGACAGGTAGGAAAAGTCTCACTTGAGGTCAGGCACTGCATCTGTGGATCAAACATTGCTTTTCACATTACCAATGCCACCATTTGTTTCCTTGGCCGTTTGGGACTTGCAGCACTATTCACCTTCTATGAGGGATAGGAGTGCAAGACATGCTTTAGAGATGGAGATGGAAAATGAGAATAAGAACAGAATTAAAGAGGCAGAATTACACAGGGTGTTGAGAGCCCCTGAATCTCAAATGAGCCATTGGATTGTTAAGGTGTCTCTCCCTGACCAAAGAGTGAGAGGAAGGGAGCACAGGAGAATAAAGACATTCCAAGGAAAGTTCGAACACCCACATAAGTCACTGGAAAGGTGCCTTCAGACCTGGTGAGATTAATCAGGACAGTTGGAAATCCATGAAAGTTTTGTGAGATTAAACACACAGCATAGGCTGAGTCCTGGGAATACAACTCCTGCAGAGCAGGAATATTTCTCCTCCTGCTGTTAATGGACGTCCTGAAGAGCTCCTTCTGTGCTTTGAGGCACGTGCTGGCCTAAGAGAGCAGTGATGGCAGATTTCAAGAGAGCCCTGACTGGAAGGACTGAGCACATGCATGCCAGCTTCTTCCCTGGAAGTCTTTGCCCAGGCCTGTGTCCTGCCCCTTTGGCACAAGAGCTGCTTTCCTGGCTCAGACCAGAGCAGCCCCAAGTCAATGCCCTACTTATCTCTTACCAGAGTTTATGGGAATTGTCTAAGGAAGAAGAGAAGCCCAGAAGGATTGTTCTTTAATCTGCTGGCATTCCCTGTCTCCAGCAGATGGAGAGTATGGGAGGTGTGGCATGAAGGTGGAGCCTACAAAGCCCCTCTGAGCTGATCAGCTCTGCAGGCTCCTGAGAGGTTCTGGACACAGGTACAGTTGTTTTTCCTAAATGAGGGATTCAGGATGGCCAAGGAAATCCTTATTGCCCCTCTGGCCTGGGCTGATGCTCAGGGAGGGAGGATGGGGGATCTGAGGCCTGCTTCAGCCCCAGGGTTTTCAGCTGGGCATGAGGTGCCTGCATTGCCTGAACTAGGCCCCCACCCTGCAGAGGGGATGCCAAAAGCCAACACCTCCCTGTGCCACTGCATGTGAGTTGCTTTTATTTTGGGACTGTTTTTCCAGAGGGGAACACTGACAGCTTCTACATCCAGGGTTGGATAAACCCTCAATCGTCCTGGGCATCTCCCTGACTGCCCTCCTGGGCAATGGCCTCTTCCTCCCTGGCCAGAGCTGTGACCACCACCTGCACACCCCCAGGGACTTCTTCCTCTTAAACCTCTTCCACCTTGGCCTGGACTCCATGTGCATAACTGTCCTGAAATCCATGGCCAGTTCCCTCTGGGACACCAGTGGAACCTCCTATGGGGAATGTGCTGCACAGGACTTTTTTCTCTGCCTCTTCTTTGGATATCGCATTCTCCCCAACATGTTCTACAACTGCTCTGTGCCCATCTGTGAACCCCTGTGGTAACTCCAGGACCCTCCTGGGCAGCAGAGCTTTTACCTGCATGGCAACAGCTCCCCTGGGCCAGTGGGTTTCTTGCTACTCTGCTGCTCACAGCCAAGACATTTTCTGTGCCACTCTGCCAGGGCAATGCCCTGTGCCAGTTCTGCTGTGAGGCTTCTTCGGGGTGGTGGCAGGGGCAGCAGGTCCTTGGATGAAGGAACCGGAGGCAGCGAAAACAACCAAGCCCCTGGTGAACTTCCAGGATGGCTGGGGAAAACTCGTCTAGCCAGGCCATGCCAAAATTGGGCTAAGACCCCCCGGAGCCAGGTAGACCAGTTTGCCCTGTGCCCAGATGCTGTGGTGTTGCCACCCCACCATCCCTGGGCAAGGCTGGTGGCCAAGCCAGGCCTTGGTGCCAGGTAGACCTGGCCTCTCCAGAACACCCTATAGCAGGGTAGAGCTGGTGACAGAGTGCTGCCCTGGAACACGGCAGACCTGTATGCCAAGGAGCCCCACAGAGCCAGGCTGACCTGACATCCTCCTTCCTCTCCACACCCAGAGAAACCCCACAGCCACAGAGTGCCCCATAGCCAGCTAGACCTGGCAGCCCCATCCAAGCAGGGAAATAAATTTGAACATCAGTAAATATTTTGGGCAAAAGTCAACTTTTTTTGAAAAACAAATGCATTTTTTTTAGTTGAAGACAGAAACCTTTTGAAAAAACAATTGTTGCAAACCTCTGTTCTCATTTTGAGCTCATGCCACCTCTGTCACTATCACAGCCAGCATCTGCTCTTTGCTTGCGCACACACTCTCCGACTCTAACAGCCACTGGACCCCATACAACCTGCAACAACCAACCTGGACTGGGGAGGATTGCGTAAGAGGCAGCGGAGCCTGGACATGAAGCCACCAGGTCTGGCCCAAATTCCCTCGCTTGCCAGGAGAATGGAAATCAGACACAGACAAATACGCACACAAACACACAGACATGCAGAGCGCAGCTGATTTCTTGGGTTTTGACTTTTATATTTTTCAAGTGTGGTACTGCCCAGTGTGTAACTCTGGAGTTTCTTGTAGCCTGTTAACTTCTGCTCTCTCATGCTGGTTAGACATTAGGCCTCTGCAAGCCTGCTCACCAAAGACACCGATACTGTCCTAGGCTGAAAATGTGCAAACCAACATCTTGGGAAGGGGGGTGACCTTGGAGAAATTACATCATTAACTGAAACTTTAATTGGAGAATTAACCTTAATATGTGAATGAACCAAACAAAGGACAGGGACCTTCTCTCACCCCTCTCTCTGCAGGCTCTGCTTACCTAGCCATCCCCACAGGCCGCTGCCCCCAGAAAGAGCCCCGAGCCACAAAGAAGGAACAGGATCCCCCTGCCCAGGCCCTGTAAGCAGGGCTTGGGCTTTGTGCCTCATCAACCCAAGCCAGGCTTTGGTCCTTGTCCCCACACAGGGTCTCTGCAATGCCCTGGCCTTGGGCCCAGGCCAGCACTGGCCCTGAGCAGGATGTGCCCTGGGAGACATCCAAAGAACATGGGCAAGTGGGGCTTGTTCCCAGGCAGCCACTAGGAGATAATTGTGCCAACAGAGGTGGCATGTGAGGGAGAGGGATGTTGGTCCCCTGCCAGCATCTCTGATAAGCCCTGTTTAGCCAGGGCCTGAGGCACCAGGAAGATGCTCAGCAATCTTGTTCTTCCTGGGAGTGCCTGATGCAGGGCAGTGTGGGCATGGGAGAGGTTCAGGCAGCCTGCAGGCCTGGCAGTGGGAAGAGCCTGCAGACGGGGACAGAGCTGGGGACACAGACAGGCAGGAGCTACTCCACGGGCACCCCACACCCCGGATGCTTCCTTGCTGCCCTCAGCAAAATCTGGAGCCCCAATCTGGGGACAGTGTCCTGTGGATGCTGACAAGTTGGTCAGGGAGAAATTCTCCAGCTCTCACCCTGTTTGTGAGAAGAAGTTACATTCTCATGAGACAGGGCTGAGAAACTAGAAGAGAGAGTTTTGCTCTAGCTGTGGGAATTATTATCTTCCCACAGCTAGAAGTGTAAACCATCTCATGTTTGGGAAACTCATATGTCATGGAAGATGTTTGTTACTTTGTTTTTCTAGCTGAATTCTCTGTAACTAACCAATGATGCGAGAGAGGTGTTCATGGAATAGCCAAGGGTAGCTGTACCTTGTTCAGCTCTGCTCTTGCTGTCTCCTCCTGGCCAGGCAGGCCTGAAGCTCCTGCCAGGTCAGAGAGAGTACCTGAGTCTCATTTCAGAGATCTCTTTGTCCTGTCTACCTGTTTGCTTTGCATGAAAAATGCATGAATTAAAAAAAAAGCCTTGCCTTCTGAAAATCTGGAGTCATTTTTATGCTGCAAGAGGCCAAATCTGGCCATGAGATGCAACATTGTCCAAAGCCTGCTCAACTCCAGGCTCTCAAAATCCACTCCCCTCATCCATCTGGGGTGTTGTCTGATGGGGGAAGAAATTCCTGTTGGCCAAGCATCATTCCCATTGGTCCATCCATGCTGACCACTCTCAGTCACCTCCCTGTCATCCCTGTGCTGAAGTGGCCTCCAGGATGAGCCATTCCATACCCAGTGCAGGGGTGCAGGGGAAGCTGCCTGGCCTGCACTTCCCTGNCATCCAACTCTCACAACTGCACATTTCTCAGTCTCTGGGTTTTCTTCCCATCCCTTGTGATTTTGGACCCAGGCCCTTCAGCAAGGCATTGGAGAGTCTTTGTATCCCAGGAGGGATACAAGAGGACACACCCTTGTCCTGTCTCATGGCTATTTCCTGGGCTGCCTTAATTTCCTTCAATTATCCCCACAGGAGCCTTGTCTTGATGGCTGGGTGCTCTCTGTGACTCTGGCTATTCCCTGCCATTCCCATTTTCAAGCCCTCCTTCCGAGGTTGGCCAAGACAGGAGTGTCCCATTTCTTGAGGGGGACCCCTTCTCTCCCAACCAGCCCCTGAGCATCCAACAGGCTGCCACGGTTCCTCTTCAAACTCCTCCTCTCTGAGATGTGCCACACTCCTTCCAGCTGTGCTTCCCAAACCCATCCACTTCCAAGTCCATTGAGCAGCCCTTGGGACAGGAAAAGCCTGCTCTGGTTTAGTGCTCTGCCTACCAGGGCGTGAGGAGGTCTTTCAAGGAGACCCAAGTTCCAAATCAGAGGGTGAGCATGAAAACCTTTGCATTCTGGAGACCATAGGAGTCTCTGCTTGTGTCCCTGCTTGTGTTCCCAGGTGGATCCAGATGGCTGTCCCAGCTTCCAAGAAGGAAAAATGTACAAAGTGGTTCACGAGAGCCGTCCATGGCTGTGATTCTTGTTTGATTTTCCGGGACATTAGTGAAGGGTTCTGTTTCTCTCTTTCCACAGGGGCCCCGTGGATCCATCAGAGATGTGTTTTGAGGCAGCTGGGAAAATATTTCAGGTGACTGCCTTGACTGTTTGGTCTGGAACTTCTCCAAGGAGCCGCAGTCCCTGGGAAGCCCAAGATGTCTGAATATCTTCCTCGTGCCTCAGGCCCTGGGCAAACAGGGCTTATCAGAGATGCTGGCAGGGGACCAATATCCCTCCTCCTCATGGGGCACCTCTGTTTTTCCAATTAGCTCCCAGTGGCTGCCTGGGGCAAGCCCCACTTGCCCACATCCCTGGACATGGGCACATCCTGCTCAGAGCCAGCACTGGCCTGGGCCCAGGGCCAGTGCATTGCAGAGACTCTCTGTGGGGACAAGGACCTTGGGGAGCTGTGGGCATGTCCCAGGCAGGGACGGTGCTGGAGTCAGGGCCTTGTTGGGGATGGGGTCCCTGGGGCCCCCTGAGTGGGAGAGCTGTGCAGAGTGGGAGCCAGGTGCTCTGGGAAGGCCCAGTGTCTCCCAATGCCTGATTACCTTTTCTGTCAATAAATTCTTTCTAAATTATAGATTAAATTCTATGATTTATAAATTGTATAATAATATAATTTAATAATTATAAAAACAATAATTTTCTGTTATTTCAGCCTAAACCTCCTCTGGTGCAGCTTAAGGCTGGGTCCTTCTGTCCTGTTGGTGTTTCCTGGGAGAAGAGACCGACCTCCACCTGGCTGCATCCTCCTGTCAGGGAGTTGTAGAGAGTAAGGAGCTGCCTCCTGAGCCTCCTCTTGTCTGGGATAAGCAACCCCAGCTCCCTCAGCCGCTCCTCACGACACATGGAACTGTGGGGGCATTGTGACACTGCAGGGACACAGGGAACCATGGGGACATTGTGACACTGAAGGACCTCCTGGAACTATGGGGACCCATGTGACCTGCTGGGGTCTCGTAGAACCCATAGGCCCCTGGAGCACTGCAGGGCCTCATGGACCCAAGGATCCATTGTGACTCCTCAGAGCCTCATGGTCCCAGGGACCACTGTGACACTCTGAGGCTTTGTGGAACCGAGGGACACTGTGACACTGTGAGGTCTTGTGGAACCCAGAGCCCCCCCTGACACTGCAGGGCCTTTTGGAACAAGGGAGCCATTGCGATCCCTCAGGGCCTTGTGGTGTTCAGAGATCATTGTGACATTGTGGGGCTTCCTGCAACCTAAGGTCCTTGGGACACGGCAGGGCCTCACAGAACCAAGGGGACTGTGTGAAAATGTGAGACCTCAGGGCAGAAAGGGGACCCTGCGACAATGTGGGGCCTCATGGAAACAAAGCACATTGTGACACCGTGAGGGCTCACGGAACCAAAGGGACTCGGTGGCACTGTAGGACCATGTGGCCCAAAGGAGACCCTGTGACACTGTCAGGCCTCAAGGAACCAAAGGTGACTTGGGGGGACTTGAGACACTGGGGGGGCTTCTGTTTTTCAGTCTCTTCTGACACTTCTCTCCATCTACAAAGAGGCCGAACAATGCCACCTGAGCCATTTGTTCCAGAATATTCCTGTTTTTGTGGGAGGATCCTCCTGCTCACAATGGTGCTTTGTGTTCCCTCTGCTCCTGCAGGGAATTGCATGCTACAAGAGACACCAACCACACTGGCAGCTGACACTACAGGGCAGGGCCTCTCACAGGCTACATCTTTCACTCCATCATGTTGCTCAGAGCCCCATTGAACCCAGCCTGGAATATTTCCAGGGATGGGACATCTACCATCTCTCTGGGAAACTTGTGCCAGTGTTTCACCACCCTCAGGATCAAAATTTTTTTCCTTGTGTCTGCTCTGAAGCAACTCAGTTGAAAACCATCTCCCCTTGTCCTATTGACATAGGCCCTACAAAAACATTTCTCCACATCTCAGAGGTTCCTTGAAGTCCTGCAAGGTCACAGTGTGTGTCCCCACAGCCTTTTCTTCTCCAGGCTGAACCACCATGACTCTCCCAGCCTGTCTCTGCCACAGAGGAGCTCCAGCTCTTAGAGCATCTTCATGGCCTCCTCTGGAAATGCTCCACAAAGTCTGAGTCTTTCCTGTGCTGAGGACCCTGTTGTAAATTGTTCCCACAGAAGAAACTGTCAAGAGGAGAGGGAAACACACCCTCTCTGAAAGGCTGGCACAAGTCTAGGGACAGTTTTGTCACATCAGGGACACAGCCCCAAGGGAGGCAGGGACATTTCTGCATGGTTTCCTGGAGCTGGGGGCCCAATCTACCAGCACTGGGAGCATCTGTGCATGTCCAGCTCCTTTTCCCGGGGCTGTTAGCTCATGGTCAGTGGCCATCCAGTGCCATCCCCCTGACTGGCACTGATCTGCAGGGCAGCCTGGAGCTCTCCTCAGCGAGTGTTCCTCAATTAGGACCCCGCAGATATTTCCTCAGTTCCTTTCCAAGATGATGTCAACACACCAATGACGTCACAGCACTTGTCCATGTGGTCAAGAATTCCCCACAGGAACACTCTGGTCTCTCATCCATGGGACACAAAGCAGCAACACTCCAGGGGAAAATCTTCCCCCATGGGCACTGCGACTCCTTGGAGAAGTTCCAGAGAAAGCAGTCAAGGCAGTCACCTTCCCAGCGGGCCCACAATACATCTCTGATGGATTCACAGGGTCCCTGTGGAAAGAGAGAAGCAGCACCCTTCACTAATGCCCTGGAATGTCAAACAAGAACCCCAACCATGGACAGCTCTTTGCAACCGCTTCTCAGTGCATTTTCTTTCCTGAAACTCCAGGATGTGTAAATGTGTTCCTGATGCCTCAGGCTCTGGCTAAACAGGGCTTATCAGAGATGCTGGCAGGAGACCAACATCCCTCCTCCTCACAGGGCACCTCTGTTTCCCCAATTAGCTCCGAGTGACTGCCTGGGGACAAGCTCCACTTGCCCACATCCCTGGACATGGGCACATCCTGCTCACGGCCAGCACTGGCCTGGGCCCAGGGCCATGGCATTGTAGAGACTCTCTGTGGGGACAAGGGCCTTTGGGGGCCTGCAGCCAGTTGCAGCCAGAGACAGTGCTGGAGTCTGAGTGTTGTTGGGGATGGGGTCCCTAGCACCCTGCATGTGGAGCAGCTGTGCAGAGAGGAACCCAGGTGCTGTGGGTGGGCATGGTGACCCACGGGGGTGCCCATGGGGGGGACAGGGTGAGGGTTAGGGCAGGGGACATTTCCCTCTGGACTCCACTCTGGAGCTGGAGACTGAATCAGTTTGGGCCGTGGGGGGAAAGGGAAATGGAATGGTCTGGCTGTGGGAACAAGCACACTTGAGCCATTCCCCAAGCCTCAGCCTTGTCTGCAGGTGATGAACTGTGCCCAGTGCTCCCCAGTGTCTCCAGTGACTGCCGATCCCAATCACCTGCCTGCCCTTGACTCAAAGTCCTCCCACATTCCTGTTTTCCCTGATTCCAGGGTCCTGAAGCCCCAGGGAGAGGGGTCAGTGCCCACCCCTGTTTTCCCAAAGTGCCTGTGTGGGAACAAGGGCAATTCTCCTTTGACTCAATGGGATGGGGTCAGCTCTGGGCTGTCCCAGGGAAAGCTCTCGGAGGGCAAGGGTAGTGGAAGATGGGAGTATCTGAATCTGAGGGCTGTTGGAGGGTGGATTGTGTTGGAGTGAGGTTTGTCCCCACTGGGGATGCCTTTGCTTTCAGCTCTGCCATGCACAGACCACCCTGCATCAGGCAGTCCCAGAAATCCCAAGATGTGAGAATGTCTTCCTCATGCCTCAGGCTCTGGCTAAACAGAGCTTATCAGAGATGCTGGCAGGAGACCAACATCCCTTCTCCTCATGGGGTACCTCTGTTTCCCCAGTTAGCTCCCAGTGGCTGCCTGGAGACAAGCCCCACTCACCCACATACCTGGAAATGGGCACATCCTGCTCAGAGCCAGCACTGGCCTGGGCCCAGGGCCAGTGCATTGCAGAGACTCTCTGTGGGGACAAGGGCCTTGGGGAGCTGTGGGCATGTCTCAGGCAGGGACGGGGCTGGAGTCAGGGCCTTGTTGGGGATGGGGTCCCTGGGCCCCCCTGAGTGGGGCAGCTGTGCAGAGTGGGAGCCAGGTGCTCTGGGAAGGCCCAGGGGCAGTCACCAGGGTGAGAGGAAGGGCAGGACATTTTCCCCTCTGCACTCTGCTCTGGGGCGGGAGATGGGAGCAGTTGGAGGCCTGCAATGTGGGAAAATGGGGTGGTGTATGTGGATTTAGGAAGTGCCACAGCTGAGTCATTCCCCAAGCCTCAGCCTTGTGTGCAGGTGGTCCCCATTCCCCAGTGCTTCCCAGTGTCTCCAGAGACTGCAAATCCCAATTACGAGGCTGATCACATTGCCCGTGACCCTGTTGTCCTCCCACATGTTGGGTTTGAGGCTGGGCTCAGCTCTGTGGTGTCCCACAGGGTCAGTTCTGGGAGAGAAGGAGCAGTGGGAGATGGGGGCTCTGGCTGTGGGGGCTGCTGGAGGATGGATTGTGTTGGAGTGGGAGTTGTCCCCACAGGGTCCCCAGCTGCCTTTGGCTCCCTGCCCGCCCCCCTGGCACCCCCAGGTGCCCGGGCCCTTCCAGGGGCAGCTGCCCCGTGCAGGAAGCTGCAGGGATGCCGGGGAGGGGGCTGGATGCGTGCCGCAGGCGGGATGGACTGTGTGCCAGGGCCGGGCTTGTGGCCAGGGCTGGGGCTGTGCCAAGCCGGGCTCTGGCCTGGGGGCTGTCGGGGAGGGTGCAGGGAGGAGTCCCGGC
The DNA here is from genome assembly GCA_013400515.1 of Erpornis zantholeuca. Lineage (NCBI taxonomy): Eukaryota > Metazoa > Chordata > Aves > Passeriformes > Timaliidae > Erpornis > Erpornis zantholeuca. The sequence goes on from VZTN01024233.1 coordinate 21,554, forward strand.
AGGGATAAAGGTGCTCCTGGCCTGGGGCAGCCTCAGCCAGCGCTGCCCAGTGCGAGAGGAAGATGAAGGTGGCTGTGCACAGTGTGGCCCTGCTCTTCTCCATCCTGCTGTGCCTCCCGGCACAGGCCAAGGATGAGCACCTAAGGGGTGTGGCAGATTTGTGAAGGTGTGGCACAGCAGTTGCCCATTCAGGACAAGCAGGCAGGGTTGCAGCCACCGTTTTTGTAGTCAGTTGTGTTCGGGTAGTGGTGGTTTTTGTTTTGTTATATCTGCAATGGTTTTCAAACAGTTAAAAGTGACTCTCAGTAAATGTATAGTAACACAAACAGAGCCCCCCAAAGGGGGGGCATAGCTGTCCAAGCCACAGTCTGCAGGAATATCTGAGCCTCATGGCAGTACCAGAGGACAGTGCAAAAGACTGCTGCCTGTGGTGTGAATAGGTGAACTCCTCTGCCTGGTGGCAGATTTTATGGAGGAAGTAGAAAGATTAAGAAGTATCAGGGAGAGTGAAAGGGAAATAGACTGGTAGAGTTATACCATTCTATCTGTGAGACAAGCCAGTCAGGACTCAGAGGAGTTCCACCCCTCTGACCTTCAAAGAGAAGGAGACCTTATAGATGAGGGGGAATGGAAGAAAGTCCCTGTTTGGGGAGATAATAAAACTCCCTCTCAAATCCTCCTCACCCTCCCAGGTGCTGCTTCAGAACAGGTACAAGGCCCTGGATGCAGAGGGTCAGGCAGATGACACAGAAGAAAATAATATTCTGGGAGACTCTCCCAACTACAATTTGTCTTTGAGACGGATCACAACGTTTATTAAAAAATAAACAGTCATAGCGGGTGACTCTCTTTGAGGGGAACAGAAGGCCCCATATGTTGACCAGGCCCATCCCACAGGGAAGCCTGCTGCCTCCCTGGGGCCTGGGTTTGGGATATTACTGAGAGACTCCCTGAGCTCTGATTACAGCCCACTGCTGATTGTCCAGGCTGGCAGTGATGAGGCTGGCAAGAAGGGCACCAGGGCAAGAAAAAATGACTTCAAGGCTCTGGGTAGATTGGTTGATGGGGCAGGAGCTCATGTGGTGTTCTGTTTGGTTCCTTTAGTCTCTCTGTTTGGTCTCCTTAGCAGAGATGAATGATGAAAAGAACAGGAGAACTCCCATCATCAATAAATGGCTTAAGGGCCGGTGCTATCAGCGGAATTTTGGGTTCCGTAATCACAGAGCAACTTTTACAGCACCTGGCCTGCTTGAGCCAGATGTGCTCCACCTGCCTAATAAGGGCAAAAGGATTGTAAGACATGAATTGGTGGGGCTGATTGAGAGGGCTTTAAGCTAGGTTTGAAGGGGGAAGGGGATGCAACCAGGCTCCTGAGAGATGAGACCAAGGGAGGTAAGCCAGAGTCAAGAGTAAAATCAGCAGCCCTGCTGAGGTGCATGTACACTATCGCATGCAACACAAAGAAGAGCTGGAAGCCACGGTACAGCAGCAAAGCTCTGACATAGTCGCCTACAGAAACGTGGTGAGATGACTCACATGACTGGAGCACTGCACTGGATGGCTACAAGCTCTTCAGAAGAGACAGGAGAGGGAGAAGAGGTGGAAGGGTGGCTCTTTATATTCGGGAGGCTCTCGACACCACAGAACTTGAGATTGATGACGATACGTTCGAGTGCCTGTGGGTAAGAATCGGGGGAAAGCCAACAAGACCAGCATCCTGGTGGGAGTCTTATAGACCACCCAACCAGGATGAAGAGGTGGACAAACTATTCTGTAAGCAACTGGAAAATATTTCAAGATCACCAGCCCTTGTTCTTACTCTGACTTTAAGCTGACAGGTATCTGCTGGGAACTCAACGCAGCAGAGCAGAGGCAGTCTAGGAGGTTCTTAGAGTGTATAGAGGACAGCTTTTTGTCTCAGCTGGTGAGTGAGCCTACCGAGGTGAGGGTCTCCTAGACCTGCTGTTGACAAAGAGAGAAGGGTTTGTGGGAGCTGTGGCAACCAGAGGCCATTTGGGATACAGTGATCATGAAATAATCGAATTCTCAATAATTGATGGACCAAGGAGGGCCACTAACTAAACTTCTACGCTGGACTTCCACAGGGCAGACTTTGGCCTTTTCAAGAAACTGATTTGCAAAGTTCCTTGGTAAACAACCCTTAAAAACAAAAGGGTCCAGGAAGGATGGACGTACTGCAAAAAAGTAATCTTGAAGGCGCAGGAGGAGGCTGTCCCTGTGTGCCGAAAGAAAAGCTGTTGGCGAAGACGACTGGCCTGGACGAGCAAGGAACCTCTGAAGGAACTAAGGGAGAAAAATAGGATGTATCACCTTTGGAAAGAGGGGCAGGTAACTCAGGAAACATTTAAGGATGTAGCTAGGACATGTAGGAAAAAAATTAGGGAGGACTTCTTTGCCTCAGCTTCCATCAGTAAGACAGGTTGTCCTCAGGACAACTGGCCTGAGTTGATGGGTGGGGTCAGGGAGTAAAATAACCTGCCTGTAATTCAGGAAGAAGCAGTTAGAGTACTGCTGAGCAACACAGAGACTCACAAGTCTATGGCCCCGGACAGGGTATATCCTAGGTTGATGAGGAAAGTGGCAGAGCTTGCAAAGCTGCTATCCATCAGTTACCATCCATCCTGGTTCACCAGGGAAGTCCCAGATAACTGGAGGTGCCAATGTGACCCTATCCACAAGAAAGGCTGGAAGGAGGATCTGGGAAACTCCAGGCCTGTCAGCCTGGCACCAGTGCCCAGTAAGATTAAGGAACAGATCATATTGAGAGCTGTCATGTGGCACCTACAGGATGGCTGAGGAATAAGACCCAGCCAGCATGGATTTGGGAGGGGCAGGTGCTGCCTGACCAGCCTGATCTCCTTTTATGATCAGGTGACCAACCTGGCGGGCACAGGGAAGGCTGTGGTCATTGTCTGCCTGGACTTTGGCAAAGCTTTTGACAGTGTCTCCCACAGCATCCACCTGGAAAAGCTGGCATCCCAGCCAGTTCTTCATTGGGTCAAGAACTGGCTGGGCAGCCAGACCCAGAGAGTGGTGGTGAATGGTGCTGTATCCAGTTGGTAGCCATTCACCAGTGATCACCCCTGGAATCTGTGTTGGGCCCTGTCCTGTTTAATATCTTTGTTGATGATCTGGATGAGGGGACTGAGTCCTCCATCAGTAAATCTAAAGATGAGAAAGCTGGGAGGAAGTGTTGATCTGTTGGAGGGTAGTGGGACTCTGCAGAGGGACCTGGACAGGCTGGATAGATGGGCTGAATCTAATTATGAGATTTAACAAGCCCAAGTGCTGGGTCCTATGCTTTGGCCACAACAACCCCTGCAGCGCTACAGGCTGGGGACAGAGTGGCTGGATAGCAGCCAGGCAGAAAGGGACCTGGGGAGGCTGGTCAACAGCAGATTCAACATGAGCCAGAAATGTGCCCAGGTGGCCAAGAAAGCCAATGGCACCTGGCCTGGATCAGGAATAGTGTGGCCAGCAGGACCAGGGCTGTGATATTTCCCCCGTGCTTGGCACTGGTCAGGCTGCACCTTGAGTGCTGTGTCCAGTTCTGGGCCCCTCAATTTAGGAAGGACGTCAAGATGCTTGAACACGTGCAGAGAAATGTAGGGTTTGGTTTATAACTATTAAAGAGCTTAAGGCTTATGCTCACCAGAAGGCCCCATGGGAACAGCACAGCTGCAGGCTGCAAGGTTGGAAGCTGGTTGAGGGGTGAGAGGCAGTTACGAGTGAGGAGAGAGTTGGCTGAGCGATAGTTGGAAGTGAGATTGTGATTGGCTATTGTGGATAGCGTAAGAACAGAAAGGTGACTGGATGGTAGAATGCATGGACAGCAGCTGGGCTAGCCAATGGATGCCTTCTGTCTGTTAAGTTCTGTTAAGTCTTGGCTTGGTTTCTGTTGTGACAGGTAGAGATAAAAGGTATATAAAGGCTGAGATTTCTACAATAGGGGATCTTCTCTGGGTGCATAAGGGGGTCCGTATTGCTTTGTTCCCCATTGCTATGGAGAAGTGCAACAAGGCTGGTGAAGGGTCTGGAGCACAAGCCCTATGAGGAGTGGTTGAGGGAGCTGGGGCTGCTTAGCCTGGAGAAAAGGCGGCTCAGGAGGGACCTTATAAATCTCTACAGTTACCTGAAAGGTGGTTGTAGCCAGGCAGGGGCCAGTCTCCTTGCCCAGGCGATCAGCGACAGGACACAGCCTCAAGATGCACGTGGGGAAGTTAAGCCTTGATATTAGAAAAACATTCTTCACAGAAAGAGTGGATTGGAATGGAATTGGAATCGGAATGGGCATTGGAATGGGCTGCCCCGGGAGGTGGATGAAGATGTTTAAACAAACTCTGAAGATGTTTAAACAAAGACTTGATGAGGCAGTCAGTGCCATGGTTAACTGAGAAGGTATTGTTACATCAAAGGTTGGACTCGATGATCTCGAATAGAATATAGTTTATTCTATGATTCTGTGATTCTGTAATTCATTTTGTATACATGTATCTGTTTTGCCATATTCAACTCCTGTAGAGGAATTTTATCAGGAAAAGGGGCATTTAGTTTATAATGCAGCTGACTAGAGCGAACCCATATAGCTGGGAAAAATTCAGTGAGAACCAGGATGGGAAAGTCACAAGAAAAGAAACATGAAGAGATGCGAACAACCTTCAGATACTGAACAAGAACAAGATAGATGACGGAAAAGCACAAGATAATCAAGGCCTAGAACAGGACAGCTTCGAGAGAACACATAGAGAAACAGTATAGCTAAAGTTTAGAGAGCAAATGCTTTGTTTGACAAGCTGACTATGTGTTGCAAGCACCAATGTTACAGGATAAAAATGCTAGCTATTCGGGCAATAAAGGAGAATGATATATCACCGCATCAGTGTCGAGTGTCGTTACTTGGTGGCTCTCTGAATTATTTTATTATTTTGTGACCCCTTAATCCCTCTTTAACTGGTGCCCACAGTTTTTCTTTAACTGCAGGGACACCTCATTGCTTAAATGCTGAGAAGACTCCGTGCATTGGCAGCAAACAACCGATGAGGGAACAGGAGAAGCTGGTGATGGGAGACACAGCTCGAAAAGAAAAGCTGCAGTTGGAAGCCTGGGAAAATGGCCATTCCCAGCCCCACCAAATTAAGGTAAGACCACTAAGGACGCTGAAATCCTGGTTGCATCTCGATTCTTAGTCAGTGTTATCTCTAAGAGAGTGGGAAAAATAAAAAAACGAGAGATAATTGCCCTAACAAACTGAGCGAGGAACCATAAAAAGCTATCTACCTCTCAATTGATTTATAGTGTCACAGAATGGTGTGAATTGGGTTCTCTTCTGTGGAGCTATTAATTTTTAATAAAATCAGAGAAAAAGCTAGCTAAAGAATTTGGAAAAACATGGAAAATCATAGTTGATGCTCTGGAAGCAATGCAGGCTGAAAAAGAAGTAATAGCAGCAGCTATTGAAACTTTGGAAATGCAACCAGAGCAACAGAGAGAGGAGGAGTTGCGGTCTGAGATGCAATCAGATACACAAACAGAGGAGCGTGCTTTAAATCAGTCTAGTACTGTAAACTTCTTTGAGATAACTCGCCCTGTTAAGGGCACCACCGCTGCAGTTTGTAATAATGTAAAAGACTTACTGCGCAATCCAAAGAAGGAAGAAAACTTGCAGGTAGAGGAGAGACAGTTTGCAAGCAAAGAAGTAAGTTCACCGCTTCCACCGAAAGGGGGGAGGGCGGTGAGCTGGAATGAAAAAGCAGTTTGTGAGAAACCAGTTTCGGAGTT